>OY720444.1:4453610-4578610 GCA_963082915.1 Dolichopus griseipennis
GAAGAATGGTAATTTTATGTTTTGAGTAAATTAACCCCTTAAAGTTGAGTGAGTAGGTATACTTATTTAAGTGATATTATATTATAAATACTGAGCTCCTGTAAGTTTCTTAAAGTTTATTAAAGATTTAAATTCCAAGTTTTGAGGAAATTAACCCTTTGAAGTTGAATTAGTACACTTAGTTAATGTTTTATTAGATTAGAAGTACTTAACTAGTTCTAAGAAGTTTCTTTTCCCAACTCAAGGCCTAGTAATACAATAAGGATATGACAGTTGTTTGAATTGAGTGAGTATACTTATTTAAGGTTTATTATATTCAAAATAGTTCCTCACACCCCTGATACGTTTCAAAAAAAGTCATTAAAATTTTAAGTTTTAAGTTTCTACCATTACTTCAAGGCTTAGTAATACTATAAGGATATGACAATTATTTACTTTCAATAATAAGTAAATGTTAATAATAACACTTTAATTTCCTTTTTAAATATTTTAATAAAGTTGAATTGGTAATTATGTAAAAACCCTCAGTAATGCTTTAATCAATGTAAGCCTTACAATTTACAAGGCATTAGTTTAAGCTTATCAAATGAACAATGAAAATCCTATTTAATAATCGTTTGATTTAATCAAAAAAACCATCAAATTTCCATTTTAAAATTGCTACCAATTAAGAAAGATTAAAATCACGAAGTTATTATTAAGAATTTCTATACCTATTCTTATTCTACTTGGACATTAAAATTTTTTATTGTAATCTTTAATGAATGTTAATTTTTCAAATAATATATAACTATATACATCTATATACTTAACAGAGATAAGTATACTACATATAATTATATACTATATACATAGAGATAAGTAAATAAGTAATTTTTAGGTAATGTTTAAGTTAACCAAAGTTATTTTTATCATAATAATAACTTATTAACATTTAAAATCACTCACAATAAAAAACACAAAAAAAAAACAAAAAGATTTAACGATGTTTTAATGTTTTATATAAAATGTTAGTTATGAAATCAAATGAAAGTGAATTACTGTCAATAGGATTTTTCATTTAAAATGAGGCATGAAAAGTTAACATTAGTAAGTTACTTTCTTAAAATATTTAAAAGATATACGTATATATACCAACTCTTTTTTATTTTTATAAGAATTAAATGCCTAGTTAACAATAAATAAAAATGTTTTACTAGGGTAACATGTTCAATAATTGGAATATTTTTACACTAATAACAATAAACTGAATATTTGAGTCCGTTGAGTTTTTAAATTAGGTTTTTTTAGTTCAAAATTAAAAATAATTAGGTGGCAAGAACATAAATTTAGCAAAAGTATGAAGTACAATTAAGAGGTCAGTGTCCGGACTCTTGTATAGAAGCTTTGGAATTGTTGTACATGTTATTTACAACTATTTTTAAATATTTCTTAACACAATATCATAATTTATTTTGAAATAAGTATTTTAAGACTCTATTTACTCACATTTACTCCTATAGTTATTCCAAACTCATTCTAAGATAATACACTTAAGTCTTTTACACAACCATAGGCTTAAGAAAATTTATTATAACAAGATGCCCAACACTAGACTTTGTTATCCTTTATCAAAATTTATAATAAAACCTATACCTTAACAAAAGATTTCAGAACGATATTTAACCATTCCACTAGATTACAGTATTCAATTGTAACTTACAAAAAACGCCACAAGTAAATTTAGAAAAGAAACAATTCAAAGAATATCTTGTAAAAAACAGAAAACTCGTATCCAATCCCCAATTTTTTTTTTGCTGAAAAACTCCGAAAGAAAAAGTAAAACAGAAAAATATTCATGCATAATTAATTTTAAATCAACATTTCATGAAAAAACATTAATTTCTTCAAAAAGAAATATATATTATACCTATATATGGGTGATTATTTTTTTTCTTGCACATTTCAAAATTTTTAAATTTTAAATTATTTTTCTTTTTTTATGAGCCATGGTATTTTATTAAGCAAGTTTCTAGTTTTCACTACAATATTCTGAAATGAGCTGTACACTTTTGTCAAAATTACACATTTTAGAACAAAATTAGTAAACTGAGCTCCGCAGATTTGTCCATTGCGTTACTAAAATGTAAAATGTTATATAAATGTAAAAAAAACAAATAAGAAAAACATTAATCAGCTTTTCGTATTTTATTTATTATAAATAGAAAATTGCTATTTAAAAATTAATAAAAAAAAGTACCTATATAAGTTAAAAAAATTTGAAAATTTATGTCCGTCGTGTTACTTTTTATCAAAAAAATTTCAAAAAATATTGAATTTCGCTGTTACAGCAAGCACGTATAGAATATTTCATATCACATTAAAATACAAATAATATTTATATATCATTTTAATTAAACAAAACTTAAATAAAGTATCTTAAAATTAAATGAAAATAAAAATAAAGTCTTTGTAAGCAGGGACAAAAAGTAACACAGTGGACAAAAAAGTAACATAGGGGACTCTAGTCAAAAAAAAAAATTAATTAAATACATTAGCATTGAAAATTATAAAGAAAATGTTAAGAAATTGGCGAGGAGTTTGCTTTTCAATCAGATTTTTATTTTTGTGATAATATTTCACTTTTTATAGCCTTTTTTTTTATAGCCGTCTTTAAATCAAGTTTTCGTCTTTCCCTCTACCTCCTCTGCTTTTTAGCAGGTAGGAAAGATTTTTTTTATTGGGTTTGGGCATATTCTATTAACAATTAATAATATTATAGCATTTTTTTTTTAGAACTATACCAATTTCTTACCAATAAGTCCACTGCGTTACCAATTTGTCCATTGCGTTACCGCGCTAATAGTAACACAATGGACAGGTAACGCAATGGACAATTTTACTGAATTATTTAAAAATATCATAATTTATTGAACACATAATATAAAAATTAGTTTTTTCTAAAAGTGCTCTTTTTATTACTTTATATTTTATATAATAAAATATTTTAATTTGTATTTAAGTCGAGATAAACTTGGTAACATAGTGGACAATTAATAAAAATACATACTTATACGTTTTGGAAAATTTAATTTTTTTTTAATTATAGCTATTTTTTTGAAAACTTTTCAACAACAGAATAAAAATAATAAATAGTTTTTGACAAATAACAAGAGCCGCGCAACTTATTTAAGAAACAAACCGTTTTAATTTAAAAAGTAATGCTTCGGTAACACAATGGACAAAACCTAGGGACATCATTTATTTTGCTAAAAAAAAGGTTAAACAAAATTTTTACCGCTTCTAAAATAAAAAAATTAAACTTATAATAACTATAATTTAGAGTCTTGATTACCCAATTTATACCAAAGGCAGTATTAACAGAAAAAATTAATCCAAAAGTCAAAAAATTAAGCTCGGGGACATAGCATTTTGCTATAGGTACCGTATGCTTTTTTAATTTTTAAGAAAAACTGTTTAACATAGAATTTTCAAATGAAATGGGGGCAATGGGGAATCGTTTGTAAAATTAATATTAATTATTAATTTTTCTGTATTTTACTTATTTAAAAAATTATAAAAAAATTGATTCCAGGACATGAAATGTGCAATAAAAAAAAAAATCACCCATATATATCCGACTATTATTGTGAAAGGGAATATTATTGCATAAGATATAAATTTGCTGTTCTTTACTACTGTTGTAATTTTTACGATTATGTAAAAATATACAGCCAAAATGTGTATTTAAAGGAGAATATTTATAGTTATATAATAACAACAATCATCAACATACTGGTACATAACTAACAAATAAGTTAGATTTATATATATATATATATATATAAATACCAAACCGATATTAATCACGCTCATAAAAAACAATCTAACTACATAAAACTTTTCTACTAAAAAACCCAAACAGGATAAAAAAAAAAAAAAAACAATACAACGAGTCCTTCCAATCTTAAAATGTTTTATTTTTTTGATATTATATTATAAGTGTTGTATTGTTGCGGCTGTTAAATCTTTATTTATTTTTTGTTTTTTATTGTATTCAAGGTAGATGAAAATACCAACAACAAAACTTGAAATAAAAAGGTATGGGCCTCTTATGTTCATTTTTAAGTGGTTTTTTATTTTATCAATGACATGGAAAATTTTTTTAATTTTTTTTTGTTATTTTAACCGGGTATAACTTTTCTTATTGTTAAATTTATAATATGTATGTCATATTCATACCCCTTTAATAAATTTAGTTTAAGTTTGTTTGATCGATAGTTATAGTTTGGAGATTATGTAATTTTGATTTCTAAAAATTTCTAATAATTTTAAGTATTTTAATTTTACTTTTAAATACAAAAAATGATTTTACTGAATATCCGAGTAGATTCCAAATACATATTTAAAAGAAAAACTCGCAATTATGTGCTATTATGATTTAGTTTTAGTATATAAGCACAAGAATATTCATTACATACTATAAACAATGTATTTCCTAAACATCCGACTAGACTCCATATACAAAAATATGAAGTATACAACTTCAAATTTTGGTTGCTAAACTTTCTTATATTTTAACAAGCATTTATATTTTAAATAATTTAAAAAACAAAACAAGCTTTATTGTAGCACAACCACCCGAGTAAAATCCACATAAAATTTCATGATTAATAATTCCCTAATTTTAATAATTAAAATTGTTTTATATGAATAAGTTTTTGCACATTAGTTAAAAATTACTTTCCAAAGTAGATCCGAGTAGACTCCACATACTTATTTATCAAGTACAGCTTGTAACTTTAAATTAATAAAATTTCTAATGTTTACAAACACTTGAAAGATAATTATACATCATAATAAAGCTTTTACTTAAAACCCGACTAGACTCCAGAAACTTCTCAGTGTAATTGTTAAAGTAACAAAATGCTTTTTAAATTCAGAATATAACTATATGCGGTTACATGAGTTTTTTTATAATACATAATAATATTGGAATAGATAAGGGGTAAAACTTTTTCAATATTAATATTTACAAAAAATATGAATTAAGAAGAATACCTCAACAATCCCATAGTTATTATGGTTAAATTTTTACATATACAAAATTACATGAGATTTTTATTTTTTTTTTCAACTTTCACTCTGCTATTTTGTGAAACTTGTGACATTTTATTTTGTCCTTTTCGTCCTCAGAATATTTAATAAGAATTGTTTTCTTGAAATCCATTTATATTCCATTAATTTTTTTTTTTTTTTTTTTTCAAAAATAAAAATGAACTATTATTTGACGTTAGTGTCTGTTTTATACTTTAGTTTTTATTGTTATTCGTTCTTTTTATTATTTTAAGTTTAAACAAAAGCACAACTTTAGATTTTAAATTTTAATTTCCATGGAAATTTTTATGTAAAATGGGAAGGGAAAGGATGTAAAATATTAACGCTAAAACTGAAAGGACAATAAAAGAAAAGCCAGTAGAAGAGAAGATTTCAGACATTATTATTATAAACTTGGATATTGTATAAATATTATTAAAAGTTTCCTTCTCTTATATTTAGAATAAGTCTAGTCTAAATTTTTTTTTTTTAAGCTGAAAACAAAAGAAAAGAACAACAAAAATTTAATTTTGAAAAAAAAAGAAGAGTAAAAGAGTAAGAAGATATAAAAAAAATGAAAATATTTTAATTTTTAATATTCCAGGTAAAGTTTTAAACACGTTTTCCATGAAAATAAATATTAAAAAAAAAAATAACGTGACTAAACCCGAAAGACTTTTTTAAAATTTTAAATATTGACAGAGCGTATAAAAAAACCGAGAACAACATCAATGCAAGTCTAAAGGATTCAATATCTTAAAGTATACTAAAACAATTTTTAATGTATTAGTATTTTCAATCAAAAAAAGGACATAGTGTCTTATGAAATATTGAATTGTGTGTCCAGTCAGTCTAAAGATAAACAGAAACTTTGAAAATTATGCAAACAAAAAATGGAATAAAAATGGAATCTTTTTGAACTTTTTTTTCACTTACTTATAAAATACTTTGTAAAATAAAAAAAAAAAATTTATTATATCAAAATAATTTAAATAAATATTATAGAAATATGTATCTTATGGATTGTGTTTTTTTTTTTTTTGCAAAATGAATTTTAAATAACTTGGACATCCATTATAATACTTTTGAATTATTTTTAATTTTTTATTTCACAGGATTAATTATAATTTTTTTTGCACTTCAAAGAATTTTATAATGGAATTTTGAAATTAATTAAAATATTCTGATTGATTTTAATGGATTTTTTAAATATTTATTTAAATAAATAGTTTGAAAGGAAATTGCAAATTTGCATATCGTATTAAATTTTAAAATGTTTTCATAAATTTTTTTAGGCAAATTGATTTTAATAGGCTCATGAGTTTTTTAATAAAAACTTTATGAAGAAACTTATTAAAGGCCAATTTTAAATCCAGAAAGATAATCATATTAAAATCTATTGCAAATTGATTCTCTGTACAACCCACACAATATGTGCTAGTTCACCTTCCTTCCTAAGTTTCTGCTTGCATTACAAGCGAAATTCCAAAGGAAACAGTATTGCGGTATATTTTCAGTAAGCTAAGTAGACATAAAATTAAACTTAAGAGAGTAAGTAAATTTTACCCATGTTATCTTTCTTATTACGACTTGGCTGGGTGGATGCATGAGCCATGATTTAAAGTTTCTTCCATTTGCAATTAAGAAATCAACTCTTTAGAACTACTTTTTGAATAAAATAAAATACGAAATTCAATTTTCTTTCAGAATAGTGTTAATTACTTAATATTTGGAGTCTAGTCGGATTTTAAGTAAGAGCATAAAACTATGATGTATAATTAACTTTCAAATGATTGTAATCATTAGAAATTTTAGTTATGTATTAAAATAAGAGAATTATCCTTTATATATAAGTTTGTGGAATCTACTAGGATCTACATAAACTAACATTTATTTGCTTAATATTATTTCTCAAAAGCTTATTATCCTTCTCAAATATTAGTTTTATAAATTAACAATTGCAATTTTATGAAATTATAGTTCTTGAAATATAGTGTACTGCACCCAGGTTCTGAATGGGACTATTTAAGTGTTTTTACTGAATCTCTGATTTCAACAAATTTTTTACTAAATACTTAATTGCAATCTTAAGGAATTATTTTTTTTCCATCCTTTGGCTCAAGATTTAGTTGAACTTATAGTTTATCAACGAACTTCTCTCAAATTTAAAAGAACTATTCAAAATCCCTTTAATTTCCACACCACAAAAAATTGTGATATAAGAGTCCGAAATATATTTAAATATTTTAAAAATAAATTTATTCTAAACCAATCAAAGTTGATAGTAACTGATTATTGATTTATTTATACAATTAATATATTATAAAATATTAATAATTCAATTCAAATGAAACGAATCAAAAGTGGACACGTGGGCATATTTTTGAATAATAGAAGAACTAATTAAATAGTTTTTTAGTATGGAAAGTATACTAGTCTTTTATGAACTAATTTGTTACTTTCTTAGAATTTCATTAAATTCTTCGATAATAAATTAAAACGTACAACCGACTGGGTAATGGGTATAAAAGTATTAATTATTACTTATTTACTTTTTGTTTATTAAAACCATGGAACCACAAAAGAAGAATTAGCTTAAAGTTATTTCTAGAAAAGCATTAGAAATATCTAATCACATTTTCTATTCATTTTGTTAACATGAGTGTTAGGAAAGTGTGCTAAGGATCACTTTTTGGTTTGTACCCAATACAAAGCCTTTGTCTGAGATTTAAAATAAGTGGTATTTGGACATTGTTTATTAGAATCTCATTTACAAATTAATTATCTGAATTCACGTAATCTTTCTAATTTGTTGTCCATTGTGTCTTTTATCAAATAATTATTTAAATTCATCTAATCTGTGTCCTTTCGTGTCCTTTATTTATTTTACTCAAATTTTAATTAAAGGAATTGAATTATAGAATTCTAAAACTAAGACATCAAATCATATCCTATGGTCGAATTATATTGAGTTTGTACTATATCTAAAGACACATTGGTAAAGTGCAATTAATACTACTTAAACCACTATAAGCTCATTTTATGCTTCTACAGGTGTAAGAACACCTTAAAATACTAATACCCCAGAAAAAACGATGGGTTACACTGAGGTTTTCCTTTTACCTTTTATTAAATGCATTTTTCCATTGTATTACAGCATTGCACAACACTAAATTTATTACGTCTAGGTCATGTTTATTGCTCATATTTCACTTTTTAAATGTCTAGAAAAAATTTCAAATAAATTTAAAAATAAAAAAGCTGTAGGATTAATGGGATAACATGAAATGCATGTAAACATTTTTTCCGATTATATGCAAATGTTAAAGTGAAAACAATGTCCCTTTTCAAAAGGACTTGAAACACACACATTCCACCAAAATATAGAGGCCATATAAGTTCACATTCAATATTCAAAAAACTTTCTGCAACAATTCACTTAAGTTCCAAGAAAATTTTAAACCTAATAAATTTTTTTTTAGAAAAGTTTCCAAAACTATTTTACATAAAAAACTTAATTTTATAATATAAATCATTTTCTTTTGTATTTTGTCCCCACTCTTCTAGTTCTTTTGGAACTTATATTTTTAATAATCCCCATAAGAATATTAATTCTCAACTTACAGAGAGTATACAGAGGGCAAAAAAATTAATTTTAAAACTTTTTGGAAACACTTTACACATTCAGATAAATATAAAAGAACTTTAAACTTTTACACTATGATTCAAATCATTTATTTTTCACTTTATATCCTAATTCCTAAGGGGGGAGTAGGAAACATTTTATTGTTTTTCAGAGAAAAAGAGAGATAAGACACACACACAGTCTGAAGATAAAATACAAAAACAAATTGCAACATATTATCTCAATTACAAATTCACATCACTGCTGGTGCAACTATATACAAATGATTCACTTTTTATTCTACAGTGTTTAGAAGAAACATATATATGAGAAACACTTACAAGGAATCACTGCTGTTGCAACTATATAAATGATTCACTTTTTGTACTTGGAAAAAGAAGCATATAAACACTTACCGTATTCCCATTTTCTTGAACATGTGGTACTACTTTATCTTTCTTCTTTGGACTAAAATTATTATTATTCAAAGATCTAAAACCAATTCTACGCCCTAAAACAGTACGATGTGTTGGTTGTGCTGGTACTACAGTTGTTGTTGTTGCTGCTATTAAATTTGTAGTTAAAGTATTTGAATTCCCAATGGAAGATAAATTCCCTTGTAAAGTTCCGGAAATACTATTATTTGCACTATTGTTATTATTGTTATTAGTATTTGTATTATTTATTGTTGAATTTGTTGAGGATGACAATGACGATAAAGAACTATTATTCACATTTTGTTGCTGTTGTTGCTGTTGATTTTTCAATCTTATTTTACTGGGTTTTGGCGAAGGACGTTGGCTTTTTATTATAAATCCTTTAGGACTTTCACTATTAAATTGTGTTGTTGTTGTTGTTGTAGATGATGATGATGACGATGATGATGATATTTGAGAATTTTTCGATCCAAATAATGATGATAGTGCTGATGTTGAATATGATGTTACAATTTTTGTTGCTGATATATTTGTTGTTGTTGTTGTTGCTGATGATGTAGAATTAGAATTTGTTGCTGATGTTGATTGTATTGATTGTGTTGAAGAAGAGGGGGAGGAGGAATTAGTCATTGCATTTGATAATAATGATGTCTGTGAAGATGCTGCTGCTGATACTATTGATGATGTTGATAATGATGATGGTATACCACCACCTTTTGTTTTTGGTGATGATGTTGTTGTTGTTGTATCAGAAATTTCATTTTTAGAATTTTTTATTTTTATTATATTGTCATTATTACTGTTACTGTTATTTATAGGAATATTTGTTTGGCCTTTTTGTAATTGTGTGGTGGTAATATTATTTGTTGTTGTTGTTGCTGTATTGTTGGTAACAGTTAATGGGGCAATCGCTGTCGCTGTTGTTGATGACGACGATTTCTGAAAGACCGTGGCAAAACCATTTGCCGATGGTGGTCCATCAGCCCCATGAACTGTTCTCCAACGTCGAAATATTGTTATTCCAATGATTGACTTGAAAAAATTTATTGTTTTTTCAAAATTATTTAATTCTGATGTTGATTTTTGTTGATTATTGTGATGAATTGACTTGGTTGATGTTGTTGTGGCTGGTGATGTTTTTGTTGTTGATTTTTTTATATAATTATTTTTTAAATGATTTTCTTCTTCTTGTTCTTCAAAATGTGAAAATTTTAAAAATATTTCTAATGAAGTTTCTGCTGATAAATTACCACCATAAAAATCAATTTGATTACTTTTTGGTAATGGTAATAAATAAATTGAATCTGAATTTAAATATAAATTATCTGTTGAAATTAAACTGTTTGAATTTTCTAAATAGTTGTTGCTGTTGCTGCTACAGTTGCTACTATTGCTATCACTATTATTATTATTTGAATCGAGTTGTAAATTAAAATTATCCAATTTTTTTTGATATTTTCTAATTGTATTTTTACGAATACGTAAATGCGATGGATGTTTCATATATGTAACTTTGTTTTTCCTCCAAAATCGTTTTTAATAGCTATATTTTTATTTATTTTTGTTTTTTTTTTTTTCAAATAGAATCGAATTTTTTTTTTTTTTGTTATTTTAGTTACTAATTATTAAGATTTATTATATTTCTGAACATTTGATTTAGTGCTTTTGTTTTCCTCAATACTAAATTAATAAAATAATTTATATTTTCTCTGATTTTCTGTTGCACAATATTCCGATCTGATGATCTGATATGTCATTAGACAACAAGTATGTATTCTAATAAGTATTATTTAAATTTATAATTTGTTAAGTTATTTTTCACACTCAAAAATCAATTTTTCGCTTTCTAGAACATTCAAAGTCGATTTAATGAAATTTCAAAGTCGATTTTATGAAATTTCAAAGTCGCTTTCATACATTTAAAAGTTGATTTTAAAGAATTTGAGTAAATTTTGATTTTAGGTAATTTTTAAATTCGTTTTTTTCTTTTTAATTAAAGTACAATCAAAATTAATCGATAGTACCGAATGTATCGAATCGGATATTGTATTAATAAAATTATTTCAAAATTTCAAAATAATTATTAATACTTTTTAGTTTTTAATAATCCAAAATTAAAAATATATTTTTATAATATTTTTATTGATTTTCAATAAATCGTTTGATTGTATAAATGCGGGAAACCTTCAATTTTTCAAATGATTAACTACTGTACTTAGATGATGTCCTGTTAATTGATTACTGCTGTTTTGTACTTGTACTATTTTTTTCCAATTTAAAACCGTTTTTCCTGTACTTGGGGGAATTTTTTTTTTTTTTTTCTAAATTTTGAAATTTTCTACCGATTTTTCTTTTCTACTACTAAATTTTTTGTTTTTACGAAACGACCTTTCACCGACGAACACTACAAACGAACTAAACTTTTTCTATTATTTGGAAAAAGAAAATTGACTTTATGAAAGACACAAAAATAATAGAAAAAAAAAAAATGGAAAATAAAAATTTTCTTTTAACCGTATACAATATATGAAGCTTTCATGTCCAGACACATTGGATTAAAGCAAGGGTAGTTTTTTTTTAAGTTGTTGTGTATTATTACGTAAAATTTTTTTTTTTTTAAGTTAAATTAAAGGGGAAAGCTTTTATTTTGGGAAAATCATATGGAAAAATTCGAAATTTTCTTTTTCTGTGTGTGATTTAAGAGAAAATTGGAATATTTTTTGTGTGTGTGTATATGTGAATGATTCAATTATGACAGAATGAATTATATATATATATATATATATATGTATTTAAAAACAGATGATGAAAAAATGTTGCACTTTAAAATTGCAATATTATTTAAAATACAATTTTCTCTCATTAAATTCAATTAAATTCAATTTTTATCAGAGTTTTTCTTTTGGATTAAAAGCAGAATTTTCTTTTAATATTCGATTTATTTTAAAGGAATTAAGCACTGAATTAAACTCGAATAGTATTTTTAAATTATTTGATGATTTTTCGGAAAAATGCTTTAAGAAAGAGATTTTTAAGAGCTCTTATTGAAATTTAAGTTTTAAGAATACTTCAATACAATTTCTTTGATATAATTAATGACTGACAAAATTTTCTTTTTGATTTTTTTAATATTAATTCAACTTATATTTTGATTTTCAAAAAGGAATCATCAGCTTTTTACGTGATTATTGATAATTTTATGTGTCAATAATTATCAAAGTAAGGAATTTTCAATTTTTGAATAACTTATTGATAAACACTTTTTAATAAATTCGAAAGAAATTGAATGAATATTAAATAACTTTGAACTTTATTGAATTTTTTTTTTATTGAAAATTGATTAAATATTGAAAACTTATCAGATAATATTAAAGGAAAATAATAAGGAATTGTTGTAAAATTTCTATTTTGATCTTCGTTAGAATCTGAAGTAACAACTTATTGTTACTATGTAACACTATTATAATTTGAAAAGTTTTATTAAAGGAAAATTGTATTTATAGAAGTGTTCTTTTAGAAAATTTTTTTTTAAAATATTTTTAAATATTATTCATGTCCTTTTTAATCATTGAATTGGGAGTTCACTTTATTTTAATAAAAGTCTTTTACATTATTTATATGATTCTCCAACAACTACTTGTAAAAATTCAAATTTTATTTAACAAGTCAAATTTATTCTAGGATTTTAATTATAAATTTAGTATTATATAATTATTTTCAATGATTGAAAATTGAAGACCTAAGTCCTTTAAAAAACATTCTTTGGACTTGTTAGAATTTCAATTTTAAGAATTATAAAATTTTTTAAATTTAATTATTTTATAAGTAATTTAATGTATTTATATAATAATTGTAAATATAAATAAGAAAATTCCAATCTAAAGATTAAATTTTAAAAATAAAAAAAAGACCAATCAAGAACTATAGCAAGGACAATCACATCCAAAAACCACCGAAATACCTGAAAGGGTTTCAGTAAAATTCACTGTATTCTACAACAAAACTGAAATTAAAATTCAAATTTATTCATCCCATACTTATAAGTAAAAATTTTAGATATAATTATGTAATTTTTTCAATTAAATTACGTAATTACTTTAAATAAACCTAAAAGTATGCAATTTAAATTATTTATTTGGGAAAATTAAAGAAAAAACTCATTATTTTAAAAGAGCAAAGAGAGTCTCTTTTTTTTAAAGAGAAAATCTCAACCAATTATGTGCTTACAGTACAATAGTCCTTTTAAAACAAAAATCAACTGAGAACATAAAGAAATAAGAGAAAATAACACATACATGTAAACAATTTTATTTGTATATTCACGCAATAAAAGTACATGTATTTTTGTGTTTATAAGTACCACATTAAATACACTATACACAATATTACAAAACATTTTTTTTATTTAATAATTTATTATTACTAATGAATTTCTATATATATATATATATATATATATATATACAGTTACACTTATGTTGTTATTGTCTATCTTATATTTTTATTTGTTTGTCTTTTTTTTTTTCTTGATTGTATTGCAATTTTTTTAAATGTATATATATGTATATAAATTGTATATAAAAAAATTATATATACTTTGTCAAGGTTACGATTAGTGCAGTTTAAATATTTTTATTTACTTTGTTATTTTTTTTTTTTTTATAATTTTTATTTTATTATTTTTTTTAATTGTATTTTATACATTTGTATGTTTAATTGTTTGTTGTTTATTATTTTTTAAGTAATTCAAAATAATTTTTCGTACATATACAATTACAATATAAACGAGGCAGAGTGTAGTAGAGTAGACTGTGTCAACTCTGGGATACCCGTATGACCATAACATATACATTATATCATCCGATAAATTACTTTTGGCAAAATTTCAAATATACAGCTTTATTAGGTGTAGTTAATGCTCATATAAAAGACGGAGTTGTATGGCAGCTACTCGAACCCTCAGCATTAGACCAACCAAATTTTGCAGTAACTTTGGCCATAAAGTTAAACTACTTTTGGCAAAATTTCAGACACGCAGCTGCAATAGGTACAGAGAAATACTCATATATAAAAAGAAGTTGTATGGCAGTTACCCGAACCCATGGACCAAAATGGCTGGATTTAAATAGCGATGACGGCTATTGCAAAAAAACGAATTTGCGAAAATTTCAAGATCCTAGCTCCTTTAGTTTTTGAGTTATCGTGTGGACGGACGGACCGACAGACGGACGGACGGACATACATAGCTAAATCGATTTATTTTTTGATTCTGATCCGATCCATACACTTGAGTCTATATCCACCCCTCCTTCTTCTCTGCGTCGCAAACGTAATGGCAAATTTATTATACCCTTTGACTATAGAGTCATACGGGTATAAAAATTGGATGCAAAAACCATTTAGAAAATAAATTAGAAGGAGAAAGAGGGAAAGAGAGGGAAGAATTATAAATATTCATTTCAATTTTGAAAGAATGCATTTTTGCGGAAAACAAAAGTAATTTCAAAATTAAAAAATATGTCCTTTCTTAAAAATGTCCTTTTTTTTTAAAAAACAACAAACAGGACTCTTCATACAAAAATGATTTTAAAGAATTAGTAATTAGTAAATAGAATTTATTTTTTAATTACATTTTCATGTATTAGTTGTTCTATTACATATTCTATATTATATTATATATTAAAAAAAAAAGTATTAAATATTCATGTATGTATGTATGTATGTACGTATGTATAATTATATTAGATGAATGAAAAATTTATGAAGAAAAAAAAAAACAAAATATGATGATGGTACGTGTACCGATCAAAATTCACGGTCAAAAATCAATAACTTTTAAGTCTACACGAAATTTGTTAGTTTTTTTTTTTAATTTTTCTATTTTTCCATGGTTTTTTTTTTGTTTTTCGCTTTTCTTTCGTTTTTTTTTTTTTTTGTTAGTACAATTGGTGGGAGGACATTTGAAAGCTTTTTTTTTATAGGTTTTTTAACCTATCTATGTAATAAAATAATTTGTAAATTAATAAAAAAAAAAAAAGGAAATTAAAAGTAGTAAAGAATAATACTTAATAGTAAAAAAAAAATCCTTTTTTTACACTAGATTATAATAAGTACATATACATATACTAATGCATTATTAAAATGTATAGATGTATATGAAACAAAAAATTGTATTTATTTTTTTGTATATATAATTATGACAAATTGTAATGGAGTCCTTCTGTTTTTTTTTTGTTATTTTGTTTTTAAGATGATAAAATTTATTTATTCAATGACATAATTTAGGTTTTTTTAGGTTTTTTAGTATTGTGTATGTATTATAATTATTATAACGTCATATTGATTTTTGTATTGTACTTAAAATGAAGTTGTACGTACTTTTGTCGGAAATTTTTTTAATTGTTTTGGTGAAATGTAATACATAGGATGATTTATATAAAATTTCGTTATTTATAATATTAGCTCTAAAAGCTCTTTGAAATCCTTTTTAAAGGTTCAGTCTATCTTTAATGGTTTTTGGCCTTGCATTGTACCACTATAAAAGTACCACTTTTAAATGTCTTGTATGATTTAAATATTAAATAATATAAAATCACTTATTAGTTGTGGGACTTATTATTAATTAATTCAAAAATAAAATCAGAATTTACAAATTATTTTAGGTGTTTTATTTAAAAACGAGAAGTTACATTTGGTGGATTAAAGTCCCTTAAGACAGAAGTCCTCTTTTGGAGCTTATGGCTCATTTAATAAAAATTTAAGAAAGTTCGTTGTTATAATATATTAGGAACTTAAAATCTTTATTATTAAATAATTTAAAGTTAAGTTAGAAGTTCGAAATCCTATTTTCCCCTTAGATTGATTCCCTCAGTAATCCTCTGGAAAAGCAAAAAATTTGAAATGTTTAAATAACTTTAAAATTTAAGATAAAATTGAATCTCGCATCACTTATTGCCTCACTATTAGATTCCTTTAATTATCTGAAGATTTCTCACTCATTAAATAAGTTATAAATTCAAAGTAAACTTTTGACCCTACACCCTTTTTTAAATAATATAAATACCCAAGATTCTTAAGATTTCCCTGTATAGAATACATATTATCTTAATTCATATACAAATTACAAAACTTTAATCTTAAATTTAATAAAATAAATAAAATTTTAAATAAAATTTTTGCAATTCTTAAATAAATCAGAATCCTTTCTAAAGCCCCATTTACATTTCTTTAAAGTTTAAATTTCAACAAATCATATTTTCAAAATATTTTAAGATTTATTCATTTTATTCGGTAGTTACATAAATTTTTATTGTGAAAATTTACAAAAAAAAAGAAAGAGAAGAATATATGACCCATTTATGATCTTATTGCTCCTTAACTCACTATGTATGTATAGTTATTAATATGATATATAGTATTTTCTCCAAACTCTTATTTTACTCTTGTTACAGAGTTTTTTGGAAAAAAAAAACTAAAACAACAAAATATGTAACAAAATTTCGCTTTAAAAAATATAAAATACAAAAAAACAAATTAAAAAAGGCATACAAAGATATCCATCCTTCTTTGTGCCAGCGGTTTAAAAAAAAAATCAAATAAAAAAAAATTTAAAGTTGGATTAAAGCCAAAAAGGAGAAAAAACTTTAAAATAAAATGTTAAAAAAAAATTCCCTGTTTTTATATATATAAATATATATATATATATTTACATATATGTGTATTATAGTATGAATCATATTTTATATTATATGATAATATAGACACGAGGTAATATAACTAGTTAGTTATATAAGTTTTTATTCATGATTCATTATACATCATAAATATAATACAATATATATAATATTATATACATTATACAATTTATAATACCATTTTTTTTTTTGTTTTAAACGTGCCAATTGCAAGGATAATTAAATATGATAAATAAATAATAATAATAATAATAAGAAAAAAATAAGGAATAATGAAAAAGGAAAATTCCAATGAATCATGTGTGCATATTATAAATATTTATGTTATAAGTTTGTATATATATACATCATCTAAAATATATATATATATTATAAAACTTTATGTATATGTATATCTCATTTTGATCATTATTATATTATTTGATTTGGCATCTGTAAAGTTAAATTATCTTATACTGAGATTTATTTCATTTCTGAAAAAAAAAATTTCACATATTTTTCAAATGCTTATGAAAAATATTATGGGACAACTTCAAAATGGAAAACTTTAAAAATTTAATGAAAAATATTATTTATAGTATGTTTAAGTTTAGAGGAACTCATGTCCAATTTTCAGTTATATTAAATAATATTTAAGAATTTCAATATTAAACCTGATTATGAACAGAGTTTACAAGATGCTTGGTTTGCAAAAATAATTACTAAGTCATTTGATGGAGAAATTTTATCAACTTTCTTTACGAACTGAGTCAGGTTCAGGCTCTTCTTTGAATTTAATTAATATTACAATCATTGTCAACCAGACGAAATCTACATAAAAAACTAGTTGCACTTTTACAAAACTTTTTCAGATAAATTTTTTTGATTATAAACAATTATAACCGTCTAAACAGTATTAAATATTTAAAAACTGAAATTTCCTTGAACCACGCCTTAAGTTATGCAATGTTCTTTATTGTGTTTGATTAGAGAATCTTTTGATAACCACAAGATTAAAGGGCTAAATAATGATATAAAAGTACGTTTATGATACAATTTAATCCTCTCTAATCCTTCAAACTTTATCAACTCTTAAATCTTACAAAAATGTTACTTAAACAAAATACTTGTTTATTAAATCAACTTAATAATTTTTTTTATAATTTTACTGATAAAGAACTTTCTTTTAAATAAATATACACATATTTTTATATACATACAAGTAAATTTGTTTTGTAAATAAGTGTTATTTGTATATAAATATTTATATAAGTATATAACATCTATGTATAAATATCCTGAAGCAATAAGAATTATTTAGTAACCATAATGATAGTACTATATAATTTCTAGTACTGATTTGATGTGTTAATTTAAAATAATGTACAATAATATATCATTTAAATCAGGATTCACGGACATTTTGGCAAAAAAACATATTTTTTTTTTTGTATTATATATTATGATATAATTATGTACTATACAAATGCATATATGTATATAAAATTAACAATAAGATATTTTCGATGTATTTTTATGAAAAAATATTAAAATAAGATTAATATTTTAAAATTAAATAAATTTTAATATTAAAATAAAAAATTTGAGGAAAAAATTAAGTTAAATTTTTAATTTATAAAACTTAAATTAAATAAATAAAATTTTAAATAAATTTTGAAACACATGTAAATTTGAAAAATCAATTTATATATTACTTTCTATAATCAAAAAAATTATTATTATAATAATTTATTATATTATATAAAAAATTAATTACACAAAAGATTATATGTAATTAATCTTTATTTCTATATATAATCTCAAAATAATTATGCAATTATTATTCAGATTACATATAATAGTCTTAAGATGTATTTAATTTAATTAATTTGATATTTTAAGGATTATAATTAATTAGACTTTCATCCTTTAAACATATTTATTTTAAAAATATATACCATACGATAAAAGTTTTCCATACATTTCTTACCTGAAACAAAAGAAAATAGAAAATTATTAATATTTTATATAATATATTTAAAAATTTAATTCCTAAAATATATATTAATACTAAAAACATGTTAAAGTAATCACATATCACAACCATCCATCCATCAATTAAAGAATATGTTACAATAATCAAATTAAAGTTTTATTATAATATTAGGACTAATTTACAGGTGGAATCAGAACTCACATGCACCCAGATGCACCCAAAAGTTACTTTAGATTACTAAGATGAAATAGTAACTATAGTAACCATAGCAACTATACATTTCTTTTGTTGAGCTTAAAAATCAATAACAATAAAACTTTTGATAATTATTAGTGAAATGAAATGTATTAGTGAATTAGTGAAATGTAATCATCAAACATAGACCGGAAACTTTACAGAATTCAAAAATATTTAGAACAATTTTCATTACCTTATCCCTAAAGATTTAGAAAACCAAAATGTATGTATCTTAAAATACATCATCAATTCAAATAAGATTCTAATTCTATTACAATATCCATCACAATAGTTCAATATCACATCAATAATTCACTACATCAATTTTTTGAATAAATTAACAACATGTGATGACAATTTTAATTACTTTTTAATTTAAATTTTAATTATACAAATAATTAAAACTATTAATTTATTCATAATTACAAATTTTTGTATTAAAAATGACTTCTAATTTAAAATCAACTTTAAAAATTACAATAATTTATTAAAGAAATCTCAAATATCGTAAGTATTTAATAATCATAATTTAATATCGTAAATTAAAAACTTATTTAAATTCAATTTTGTTTTTTTTTAAATTCATTTTAAATTTACAAAAGTTTTAAATGTACATTTGATATAAAAAACCAATAATCGAATATCAATTGATTTTAATCTAAAAAAAAAAAACAAATTGAGTACAGATATATAAGTAACTATACAGTATTCATAAAATCAATTCAAGGATAATCAAGTATAATTTTAAAAGGATATTAAATCTTTATGATGTTTTCAAAGAGTTTAGGAAAATCATTTACGAATTATCTGTGGTAGATATATGTATTAGCCTTTTTATTTATATGTTCTGTTCTTTATATGTTCACATAAATCAAATCACAATATAATTTATTACATATGTATTAGGCTAATATACATTTGTATACTATATATATATGTATTTAAATCTAAAAACAATAATTATAATATATATAAATGTATTTTTGTCTGATGACTTTGTAAAAAACCTTGCACTTTAATTTTACATAATATAATATTATATATAGTAATCAAATATGTGTGTACTGTGTATCATAATATTGATTTGATAATATTCGTAAAAAAAAGGGTTCCATAAATATATATATATATATATATATATATATCTGAAATATGCTTAGGTAATTATAAAAATTTACAAGGACAAAACATAATGTATTTACTACACTCTCATACAAATAAATAAAAATTCCCAACAGTTGTTGAAAAGTTTTTTGAAAATAAATCAAATTCATATGTACCTTATATATTTTTATTTATTATTATTTATTACTAACAGATTGTTAGTAATCTTAAGTTTATTAAACTAGTATACTTATATGTATTTTTGCATAAGTATAATTCTTAATTAAATTGAAGGTTGAATTAAAAATGCTTTTTTAATTTTAAAAATATGTAAATAGTTAATTGGGTGCCTTTTTAGAATCACATTTCGTAGTTGACAAGGTTTTGATTTTGATATCTAATCAAATAAGTACTTACGTTCTATAAACGCTTGGGTTATTAAGCTTGCTTCTCTACTTGAAGACTTTGAACAATCGGCCTAACGCTTAAACTAAGCGGAGGTTCAAAAAACTAATGATTTACTGTATTACTTATTATAAGAATGTGGTTTTATGTGCTGTATGTTGCACATTTAAATGATTAAATTAGTTAGTAAAGCTTCAAATATTTAAACTTTATTCCAAGTTTCATGTATTTTATATTCATCTTATAACTCACATATAAAATTATTTAGTTTTAATAATTTATGTAATTTACTTCTTTTAAAAATCCGATAGTATAAAGGACTGGATCTAATTCAAATAAATTAAAAATCGAATTCTATAAAAGGCTGAATAGTTAGAGTACCGACCGTTAAATCCAGGAGTCGTGGACCCAATTCCAATAAAATTTAAATCTATATATCTAGGTTTTGGACCTTCATCAACTTTCCGAAGCTTCAAATTTTTTTTTTTTTTTTATTGCTTTTCCACTCCTTTAAGGAGTATAGGGCATTCACCAAGTTTATTTGAAACTAGGCTTCAGTTTCTTTAATCATAATATTCACTAAGCCGTTGATTACTCGGCTGTAGCTATTTATGAAAATGTATAAGGTTATGAAAAATAATTATTTTATATTACGATATAAACTATTACGATATAATTTTACAATTTTACGATATTTTTTTATTAGATATGATCTGACCGGGGTTTGAACCCGAGACCTTCCATATGAAAGACGGCGTCTTTACCACTACGCCATTGGTCAGATGAAGCTTCAAATTAATAGCTCGAATCCCTTCGCACCAAGTACCTATTCAAACATGAATCTATCTCTTCAATAGTCTTGTCAGCTTAACTCTTGAACAGTTAAACTGTTAGTCAAATAAAAACATAAAACATCAATGTGAATAACACAATATAACATTAGTTTTACATATAAATTTCACATATGAATTTTACTCCTATAGTGCAACTCAATTGCAATTGAAAGGAACTAACAATACATCAGTTCCATACATATGTATATATATATAGAATTGAAATAGATTAAAACTAATAAAAATTTTAAATGAAATTTTATATTCTTTTAAACTACTTTTAAAAATGTTCATACATTATAACATAACTATTTACATATTTTTATATTATATATAAGTAGATAGTAGATATATATATACATAATTGCAATTCTTATTCAAAAAAAAAAAAAATTGTAAATGGTTTTTTTTTTTAAGGGGGTAGAAAAAATTCATTTGGGAAAATTAAAAAAAAAAACAAAAGACAAAATATAACATTTTTTTTAAATGTCCTCATTTATTTATTTAAAAAGAAAGAATATTTGACAGAAGAGTATCAAAATGTCATATAATATGACATATGAGTTCATAATATGAAATTTTTACTTTGTCCTTTTCTTTATATAATATGTACAAAAAGAGTTCATAATTTTAATTTAAAAAATATGTTTTTTTTTCTGTTTTTAAATTTAATGGTACCTAAAAAAAATTTTGTATATATATATATATATATATATATATTATTTTTATTAAGTAAATCCAATTTGAAAGGAAAATACATACGTAAAATAGTAAATTAAATGTATATATAAAAAAAGTAGGTACTGTTAAACAAATATTAAATGAACAAATATTATACAAATCAGTGCTGCCAACTATTTTGAAAATTTAGAATTGAGTTAAAATTTAATTTTAGTACCTACCAATGTTTTATTTTAAATTATTGCAAATATTAGTTTTGAATTAAAAAATTTAAAGAACAGTTTCAAACAATGTCAATCAATGTCAGTGTAAGTGCACCTTAATTTTTATTAACTACTTTTCAAACAGTAACATTGAACTTAAAGATTACTTTTTTCGAGTTTTAAACTCCAGTTTTCTTGAGTGAAGTAAGAGATTTGAGTAAATTTTTATACGACTTTATTATTTTATACTCTAATCTAGGTTTAGAAAATTTCAATTTAAGTTTATAGAACTCAAGAGAAGCGGGAAGGATAATAGTTGCTCAAAAAAATAGATACTCTATTCAAATTAGATTTGTAAAATATTGAAATTGATTTAAAAATAATTGAATTTGATTTACAAAATGTTGAATTTGGAGTAACCAGTTTTTATTTTTCTATTTGAGTATTTTTTTTTTTTATTTAAATTTATCCGTATACATTAATGTGAGTTTTTAATTCGATTTACGTCATTTTCCTGTGAACTCATTAATACCTTTCTATAAAGTGTCTATAAAGTCTTAACATCATTTCTTCTAAATTCCTTCATATATATGGATATTCTGTAATAAAATATACAAAAATCTTAAAGTTTTTTCAAAATTTTAAAATTTCAAAAAAACTCAAATTATGAGTTTATCAATTGCTGAGAGTTTTTTTAAAGTCCATTGAAAAACAAAATTTGTACGCTTGTTTTCTAATAACGTTTATTAATTCCACTCAATTAAATAATTAACTAAACATAACCTACTAAAAATTATAAATATTTTAAAATCCATTTAATCTATTTTAATAAATAAGACATGGATAATTAATCATATATTGATTTGATGTTCCTTGATAAAATTCCTTTTCAGTTAATTAATTTTTCATCAATTTTAAGGATTCGTCCTTGAAATTTTGTATTTTTTTTTATTATCAAATTCACTCAATTAATTTTTATATTAATGGTAACACTGGTCCCCATTATTATTATAATATTAAAACTAACAAAAAAAAAATTATTTTAAGAACTTAATTTAAAAAAAAAAAATAAAAACTAATACAAAGAAATTAAATTCTAGTATTATTATATATATTTTTTTTTTGTAGGATTTATTCATTTATTAAAGTAAATATATATACATACATACTTATATACATATGAAAATACATATGTAAATTTTATTTATATAAAATATAATAGTGAATAGGAAATAGCATAATCCTACTAAAAAATAAATCAGATTTGTAATTAAATTTCAGGATTATAAAAAAAAAATATATTTATAGATACATAATAAAAGAAAATATGTTAAATATGTAATAAAGGACATGTAGTTATTCTAGAATTAGTTTTCTTAATTATATGTTCATTTAATTAAATTTTGCAAAGAATATAAATATTTCTCAGATAATTAAATTGATATATGGTATATTCTACTTTTTTTTAATAATAGGGTGATTAATATCAGATTTATTGAATAAATTTTTAATAATGAAAGATCTGTTCAATTAAAACTAGCCTATGTATATATAAGTAGATCTGTTCAATTAAAACTAGCCTAAGTATGTATATATAAGTAGATCTGTTCAATTAAAACTAGCCTATATATATATATATATAAGTAGATCTGTTCAATTAAAACTAGCCTAAGTACATATAAGTAGATCTGTTCAATTAAAACTAGCCTATATGATATATAAAAAAAGGAGAGCATAATTTCGATTAAAGAGACATCTAGTATTCTCTTTAGCTTCACAGGCAGGCTTCACAGGAGAACATTACTACTTTATAGTAAGGATCATATTGGGAAACTGAATATTTTACAAATTGACGATGGAAAATACTCTCAGAAGCTTCTTCTAGGGTTAGGCCAGATCAACTATATTTATATACTCAAAATTATGCCGAACATTTTTTGTTAAGAAATCGGATTCATTGGCTGCTAAAAAGGATGCATACTTACATTATGATTCCTGGAAGATTTAGGCATTATTCAGGTTTTAAATTTTAACTTTTTTAACAATTTTTTATTATTTTATATAAAAATAATCAGTTTTTATTTAAACCCTTTTTTATATACTAATATAATATGTAATACCAAAGTAATTTATTTTTTAACACTTTAATCATTTTTCATTTCAAAAAAAAAAACCAATTTTATTTTTATTATAGATACAAATCTATAAAAACAGGACATCCTGTAAAAGTCGGAAAAAAAAAAACATGTGAAAGGCTTTAAATCAATTCTTTTATCTCTACCAAAATTGGAAAAGCATCATAAAAATATAAAAACATCAAAAACAAGGAAATCTATACATATACATACAAAAGATATGTATGTTATAAACATTGTTGCACAATAATGACACCAATTCCATAAATTTTTATGAATTTTTTTTCTTTTATTGAATTTATATTGAGTACGTGTGTAAAACAAAAAAAAAACAAAAACAAAAAAAAAAAGGAAGAAAATAATCAGAATGTCCTGTGAAATATGAATATAAATCCTTTATATTTCCAATTTTCATCTTGTACTTAAATATAAAAAGATCTCATATTATTTTTATCGTATTTTCTTTTATTTATTAGTATTATATACAAATTTATTCCTTAACATATTACATATATTATGTATATATATATATATATATATATATATGTTTTAATACAATTTATTTCTCAAGAGAGATTTTTCGTCTATTGGTTTCAATTTACTTACCCTAAAGCCAGACACATAAGTTCAATGATTTTTAAGTATAGAATCGAATATTTTTTTAAAACCTAATACAAATTGATTTGTAATATTATATTTTTTGTTTTTATTTTTTTTTTATTCTCTTTATTGATTTAATTCCTGTGGGAATGATCACCACAATATAATTTATAAGAAACATAAGAAAATTTTTTACATATGAATATTTTTGGTATTTATATATATATATATATATATAATTATTTGGTTTAAAAAATTTACTGCCAATAGCAATATACAAACAACTTAAAGGATAACCAAAGGATAAAAGAATTTCCTTACCAAAAGATAAGGACGAAAAATAAGAACATTTTTTTTAAGATTAATGTGAAAATTTTCATATGAAAAGTATAATATAATGAATATTTGAATATTTAACTCTTTTTAATACATTTGTATCTATTATATTATAAAACAAATCCAATAATTCAAAATTAGAAACATATTTCATATCGGTGTTATTTTTTATCTTTTGGATCATTTCTTATACAATGTATTTGAAATCATTTTTGAAATCAATGATGGTAACTTCATTGAAACTCACATTTACTCACATTTAGATAATTTGAGAATCAATGTCTGAACTGAACCAGTCTTACACCATTCTAATCCTTGGAATCGAATATAAATATACTTATGGATAAAAAAATTTTCAATAATGTTAAGTAATAAGTTTTTACAACTTACAAAATATAAATTAAGTATATATGTTATTAAAATTATATACTATACAAATTGTCTGTTATATTACAATAAATTTAATACATTCATATTAAAAAAAAAAAATCTCAAGTCGTTAAATTAATAATACTAAAATTTGGGATCAGTTTTTTTTTAATTCAGCAAATATTCAATTGTAAAAATTGAAAATAATTCGAAAATTGAAAAAAAATATATATATATATATATTTCAAGAATTACAATCAAATCAATCAATTCCTAAAATTACATTAATCAAACATTTATAGTGTAAATGGGGAAGGATATAAAAATTTTCTTAAATTTTTTTAAAAATCCTTAAAAAAAATTTAGGAATTATAAAATAAAATAATATACATATACATAACTTGATTTATATACTATAAAAATTGTCTGATATAGTACAATAAATTTAATACATTCATATTAAATTTAAACTATAAAAAAAAGCCTTTATTTTTATTTCTTTGAAATAAAATTCAAAAATTTATGGAAGAATTTTTAAAACTAAAAAAATTTAAAATAAAAAAAAATTTGCATATTTTTAGGATATTATTTATTGCAAATTTTTTTAAATTCAATTTGTCACTAAATTTATTATATTCGATTGTGATGGAACAGTAGCCTTGAAATTAAACTAATTTATAATATAATAAAATCAATCATTGGTTTATTTGTTTGTATTTAATAATAAAAATTTATGACTTTTTATTTAATTTAAATTCAATTTGGAAATACTTAAGTATATAAAAATTAGATTAGAGTTTTATTGAAATAAAATTACTGCAATTTGAAAAACGCAAGACTCCAACTTAGATCTGTGCTCTATTTTTAAATACTAATAAGTGACAATTTGACAAAATTCCTCTATTTCTCTAAAAAATTTTAATTCACCTGTAATTCATTTAGTAACTTTTAGGCTCCTCTGAACTATGATTACAAATTAAGTCTTTCTAGTTTTTCGCTTGTAAATTGAAAAATATTTAATTATATAGGAAAAGGGGCACAGTATTATTCAATTACTTTAATTTATCGAAATTTACTTAACATAAAATTGTTCCTTTATAAAATCCTGGAAAACACTATTTTTGGAAGAAATTTTACAAAATTATCTTAAGTACCTAACACTTCAACTAAACCTTTGATTACTCTTAACTTTGTAATTAAATTGTAGCAATTTTTTCACCTGGGAATTCACGAATCAATCTATTAAATAGGAAACCGCATTGACCCGTTATTAATATATAATTTAGTATATGTATATAATAAGTATATAATTTATACTTACAGAATTGCAATTTTTAACTAATATAAGAATAATTAGAAAACACAATTAATATGAAATTTAATTATTTTAAATAGAATTACAAAATTATAATAATTTCAAGAGATTACTTGGAATCTTAAACGCATTTAAGTAAAAGAAGATTCCTAAAATATTTAAAAAATTTAATTTAAAAATTTTTTTAAGTACATATTTATTTTAATCTTATACAAGTTATACAAATTATTTTAAAAATTTATAAAAAAAATATCGCCAAGTATTAAGTATTACAGATTCACTATAAAAAAAAAAAAAAAAAACTTAAAATTTATTTACTTCAAAGGATAAATTGATTATTCTATGATTATTATAGTAAAGTGCTTTCCATCATTATTTAAATAAAATAGACTTAACTTATACTATGTATAGAATACATTTTTTCTATTAGTAAGTATAGTAGCTTAAATAATATAAAATATATTTTAGATTGATATAAAAAAACAACAAAATAAAACAAAAAAAAAAAAAAAAAAATTAAAAAATTCCTCGAGTAAAGAAAGGATATCCTTTAAAACGGTGCTTCCTTTTTTTTTATACCTTATAATAAAATATCCTTTAGTTTTATTATTTATTTTTTTTTTTGGCTTTTGTTTTTTATTATTATTTTTTATGCAAAATTTAAGTACAACCAATTTCTAAAGTTATCTTTTATTCTTTATTCAAAGATAAATTTTTCAATTTTTTTTTTTTGATTTTTTTTTGATTTTATTTTGTTTTTTTATTCGACATCATTTTTATTAAAGTTAAAAATAAAAAAAAAACATTTTTTTTTAAAGGACTTGTTTTTTTAAATAAGATTTTTTTTATATCAAATAGTAAATATTCAGTAATATTTACCAGAGACAGTTATGGTCATAAAAGTTAATGCAATTTAATAAAATTATATTAATTTGATAAGTTTAAAATTCTTGACATATCAAACGACTTTTATTATTTCCTTTGGCAAGCAATGATAACTGACAGGTTTGGGATTTTGGTCTTAATATTATACAATTCTAAATTTATCTGTCAAAAGACCACTTTTCAAAATCCCGCCTTTATGAAATCCGGTATCCTTACAAAAAATCCGCTCCCCTTTTAGAATTCCCGCCTTGTCTAATGGAAATAAAAACTGTTCATGTGAACTGTAGTATTAAAAATTAGGGTATTTTCTAGCGAACTGCTAAAACATTTATATTAATTCTAGTTTATAAAATTTTGATTGAAGTTTATTCTAAACTATTCTAAGCTCTCTAAAGTTTTCTTCTAAACTTCTCTTAACTCCCTAAAATACTATTCTAAACTTTTTTGACAGCTTTGCTTTAAACGCTTGGTTTAATCACATTCTCAAAGACCATGTTTTATATTTTAAGGAATTTTATTAAAAAGAAACATTGCACTAGTAATGTCTCTATATTCAAAACCGACGCTGTCAGAGTAACGTTTTTCAAGAAATTTCTTAATTGGAATTTAATTAATTCTTATTACAGATTTTACTTTTGTTTTTTTTTTATTAAAAATCGAATTCAAAATTCTAAAAGTACTTTATTGCATTTAAAATTCTTAAAAACTCGTTACCCTGACCTGGCTTGTTGCATCTAAGAGGTATTGCCTCTTACAAAAATTATAATTTATTCCATAACTGTAAATCCCTTTTTTTTTTTAGGTATAAAAGTAATTTACAGCATCGCTATTATTTGTTTAGATGTTTCTTTCCGCACTTTAATTTTCTGAATGTAATGTATAATGTATATATATATATATGTGTGTATGTACAAGTATTATAAAGAAAAAGAAATTGTTAAATATTTAAATGGTCAAGATTCAGATGATGACATCCATTACTTTTTTTTTTGTTTTTATATTTCCCTAAAGTATAAAGGATAATATTAATTGCTATTTGGTTTCCATGAAAAGTTAAGAGAAAAACAAAAACAACAACAAAAACAAATAAGAAAAAGAAAAATCATTTTTTACATACTTGTGAATCATACATTGTAGAAGACAACTTTTTGTGGTTCTGATTGTATTTTCTTTCAAAACTGATTTATCTTAATCAAAAGGACCAAAAAGTGTGGTATTGGACATTAAATAAATTACATACATTATATTCAGTCAGATTTAAAAATGTATATGTAAATATATTTTCAAAGAATATGTATTAGTATACTATTTATAGACTAAGTATGTATTATTATATACCTAGCCTTCTAAAGAAATTTGGATTTATATAGAAGAACATTATCAAGGAATTAAAAAGGGACATTTTATGTTGGCACTGTTGTCACTTGGCACGCACATTTCCAAGGATTATAAAGAATTAATTATAAAAAATAAAAAATTTCAATGTTAAACTTTATAAAGGGTCAAAATAAAATTGCATTGCACTTTAAATTGAAATTCATATATATATATATATATATATTATAAAAACCAACAAATGAAAGGTTCTTTTAAATTTCTATAGTCATCGCATCATAGGTAGTTATAAAAACAAACTCATGGCCACGAAAAACCAAAGAATAAACAATTGATATGATGGGGCAACCATATGCAAGAACCATCAAAAGTGGGGAATTAATTTATTTCATGATCATATTATAGGAATCGAATAGGCTGAAGTTCAAGAAGAAGTAATCGGAGATTTTGAAATCCTAAAAGCACTTTAGATGCAAGTGTATATACATAACAGCAGATTCTTTAAAAAAAATTTGTTAAGTTTTAAATTCTCAGAAATAGCATTAAAAATAATTTGAAACTTAGATTATAACATAAATTAAATAAAAAATTTAGAAAAACAAATGGCAGGAGTTTAAGTTATTTATGAAAAATTAGAAAATTTTTAAAATATACAAAGAATAAGAACTGAGGAGGATATCAACCACCATCACCCACAAATTGCGGATGATTATATTATTGCGAATTCATTATATATGTTAATTATTTTACTTAAACAAGAAGATTTATTCAGTAAAGTAAATAAATAGAAGATTTACAAGAGGAAGCAACCCATATCGAGGAAGCAAAGAAGCAGCGATACGGAAATGAATTATAATACCCCATAGTTAGGAGAAGACGTGAGTATTCTAACAGCGGATGCAGAAGCAAAATAAAAGCCGAGGTAAGATTAAATTACCTCACATGAAAAAAAAAATATCCCAGCAGGTGACCGTATTATGTGGAAGCACTCTTCTCCATCATGGTGTAATTATACAATGGAAATTAAATAAGATTCAATTAAAATATATATATACAATTTAAACTCTTATTTAAGATAATAGATGGCACACAAAAAATAAACTTTGTGTATTTGTAAAAATAAACTTTGTGTATCTTATACAACAGCTACAGTCGAATAATCAACAGTCTAGTTAATATAACGATTAAAGAAATTGAAGCCGAGTTTAAATAGACTTGATGAATACCTTATACTCCTTAAATAAGTGAAAAAATGAAAAATTAGCAAAACCTTATGATGATTAAAACAATAAAATTTAAAACATTGGATTATTTAATTCAAAAATCCTTAATATAGAAAAACTTTTTATATGCTTTAAATTTTTTTGATTAAAACAAAACTTTCTGCAAATCATTTTACCAACTAAATTAATACAAAAAAAACCATTTTTCAAATATAAAACTCATATTTTTTTCTACAATACTTAGTTATTTCATCAACTAACCACCTATACTATTACTTCCTCAACAAATTTATTTAAAAATCATCATCAATATTAAATCAAAATCAATGTTCAACGTCATCATCATCATCATCATCATTCTCTAAGAAATTATTATCCTAATAATAACTCTTAAAAGTTTAAATACAATGAAAAATTGAATTTCTAAATAACAGAGTAAAAGTGCAAATAAATATTAATAAAAAAATAAGAAGAAAAGTATGGAAAATTCTAAAAAAGAAAATTGAGGGCTTTTCTTACTTATTTTTCTCTAAACAATTTTCAGTTCCATTAGGATTTACACAAAAATATAAAAAAAAAAATAAAAAATAAAAACTCCAATGAAGAAAAACTGTTTTCCACTTTTTATACCCGTATGACTATATAGTCAAAGGGTATAATAAATTTGACATTACGTTTGTGACGCAGAGAAGGAGGGGGGTAGATATAGACTCAAGTGTATGGATCGGATCAGTATCGAAAAATAAATCGATTTAGCTATGTATGTCCGTCCGTCCATCCGTCATCACGATAACTCAAAAAATAAAGGAGCTAGGATTATGAAATTTTCACAAATTCGTTTTTTTACAATAGCCGTCATCGCTATTCAAATCCAGCCATTTGGGTCCATGGGTTCGGGTAGCTGCCATACAACTTCTTTTTTTTATCTGAGTATTACTCTATACCTATTGAAGCTGGGTGTCTGAAATTTTGCCAAAAATAGTTTAGTATAATGGCCAAAGTTACTGCAAAATTTGGTTGGTCTACTGCTGGGGGTTCGAGTAGCTGCCATACAACTTCTTCTTATATATGAGCATTACACTACACCTAATAAAGCTGTATGTTTGAAATTTTGCCCAAAAGTAATTAACCCGTTGATATAATGTATATGTTACGGTCATACGGGTATCCCAGAGTTGACACAGTCTACTCTACTACACTCTTCCTCGTTTTTCATATACTTGATAATTTTTTTTATTTTTTTTCTCTTTTTTTTTGAGGAAATAAGTTTTTATTCCAGTATTTCTAATTTTTCTTTCGTTTTATTTTTTTTTTACACTCTTTCAACTTATTCAACAACAACATTTACATCATTTCATCATAAAAAAACAAAAACAATAAAAATATGTAAAAGTTGAAAAGAAAAAATAAATTTAAAATGAGCTGAAAATTATGTCCTCGAAAAATCTTTTCTTCTTTTCAAAAAAAAACATTTTTTTGAATCTGTGTTGAATCTTTTTGATGAATCTGTTGGGTAAAAGTGGAATATACATTTTTTTTTTGTATAAAAATTTTATTTTTTTAAATTTTTTCTTGTTATTTTTTTTGGAACACTTTTTGAAAGTTTGACGTGTTAAATCAGCATTCTTTCAAGTGTATAAAAGATTTTGACAAGAAGTAAAAATAAAAAAAAATAAGAAAAAAAAAAAAAAAGACTTTTCATACAAAAAAAAAGTCACATCATTTCACTTTAAAAAAATAAATAAATAAGTAACGAGTAGAAATCAAAATAAAAAAACTTTTATATAATAGGATGGTTAGTTTACAGGAATTTCTGTTATGCTAAACACATATATATCTGTATATATATAAATAAGATTTATAATTTATATCAAAGGATTTCACTTGAATAGATTTTTCATTTTTATTTATTTTTTTATTTTACTTCATATCCATTTTTTCAGTGTAATTTTTTTTTTTTAAATTTATTATAAAAATTTTATGTCTGTCTCTTTCTAAATGTTGAATAAAATCTATTCAGAATATACTCCAGTAGATTACATACCATATTAGATTCAATTCAGGACAGTGAACTGTTTAAATTTCAATATTCAACTAAGGACATAATTTAAATTACCTAAAGTAGATTTTGTGTGAATACACCTCTGTTAAATCCACTTTCTAGTATAATTAAATGTAAACACAATGATTGCGATAAGCGTTCGTGGTCATTAATTTTTTACCAAAAATTTGAAACTGACTATTAAAAATTAATTTTCTATTAATTAAAATTCGTTTCTGAAATCTTCCTTTAAAATTCGTTTCCTAAAGACTTCCAAAACTTTCTTGAACTTTAAAAATTATACTGTAGCGATTGACTATTTCAATTACTTTCATGTTTATTGACAATCAGCTGTTTTAAAATGTCAAAGTTTTAATATAGGCTTACTTATAAGCTGTCATGTAAATAATAAAATTTTACGAAAAGAACTTCTAGTTGATTATTAGTTAAATATTTAAGTTATTGAAATTTAAAAATTAAACTTGTTAATAGATAAAACAGTTAAAATTAAACTTTTTAATAGATGGAATTTACAAAATTAAGAAAAACTACCTATCACTACAGACCTCTCTCATTTTTATGATATGAATATATTATTATGCATTATTAAATTAAAATATACGTAGGTGCATAAGTAACTTATATTAATTGGAAGCAAAATCACAATTTTCAATTCGATTATTTAATTAAATATTTTTCATTTTAATATATATATAATTTCTGTGGCTGTCAAAGGGTTAAAAAATTGTGTTTCAGTATTAAAAGAGTTAATAAATTGTACTAATCAGATAAAATAAGCATATATTAATTGTTTTAAATTGTTTTTCATTAATATTTAACTTTACAATATTTTCTATACAGAACTTTTATTTCCATATATTTTGATACCAACAGTTTTTAAAGGGTTAATAAAATAAATTTCTAAATATTAAAAGGGTTAATAAATTGTACTTATTAATCAAGCAAAAATATTTTAATTATTTTAAACTATTTTTCAGTAATATGTTCTTTCGTATATATATTTTTCTATATACAACTTTTACTTCTATATTTTATATCAACGGTTGTCAAAGGGTTAATTAAATAAATTGTACTGCAGTCTATACTGAGAAATTATTATTGCTACCATTGTAGCGGTGTAAATTTCATTCTATTTTTTTTTCCTTTTTTATTATTATTTTTTTTTTTTTTGCAGATTAACAGATTTAAAGGAGTAAAACACTAATACCTACATATATATAAAAACAAATACATATACTTAAAAGTAGAATAACATGTCACCAACAAAAAATTAAAATATAAACAATTTTCAAAGTTATGAAAAAAAAAAAAATATAAAAATAAAATAAAACCTCTTCACAGTAAAAAAAAAATTGATACTTAAATGCAGTTCTAAATTCTCTATAGAAATTGTGTTCCCAAAGGTAATCATTGGTTTTTGTTCTATATATCTTCTATGTCATATAAATAATATACCTATTTATAAATTGTATATAATATAATATATATACTCTTATATTCCTTTTTTAATTTGTGAAATTTTTTTATATTTTGCCTCTATTATAGGGTCCTACTTTTTCAATAGATTTAATTTTTTTTTTTTTTTTTTTGTAGATTTTCTGTCATATTTTATATGTCGAATAGATATAAAATTGTTTTTTTTTTTTAATAAGAGATTTAAATTGGAGTTTATTTTGAAATTAGGTCGATGTAATGTATAGAATCCTGTAAAAAAAATAAAAAAAAAAAAAAAACTTTTGAAAAGGACATTTTTTTTCGAATTTTTGTATTTTTTTTATTTTTAGTTCCAATCATAGCATAAAGTATGGAAACAGGAGTTTTATGAACTTTATATACGAGTATCTACAGATTTATTTTTTTTTATATTTATTATGCAATGCAATACAAGGCACTTGTTTAATGTAAAAGTTGTTATTTTTTTTTTTATTCAACTCAACTAAATTTAAAAATATTGATTATTTATTGATAAAAATTGTTTATTTTTTTGTTCCGGTTCAATAATTTATCTGAGAGAACAGATAAGTTATTGTATATATACTTAGATATATATATAAAAATATAACTATGTACATGTTTTTAATTTTTTTTTCAATCAATTTATTATATGTATTACAAACAATCGATTTTATAGAATTTTTAAAGGATTTTTCCAGGACTAATTAAATTTTCACTGCAAAAATAAGTACTTATTTGTATGATAAGTGATAACTGATAACTGATAAGTAAATGATATTAATTGTGAAAAATGGTTGATAGTCTGGATTGAATATGAATCAGTTTTTGTCTTTTACTGGAAAAAAATATTTTTTATACATATATTAATACGACCTAATTTTTAAAAATTTGTCTTTTTTTTGAATGAGAAGTTATCGACCCCATAATACTGCAGAATTACAACATATTTTTTTAGGATATTGATTGAAATAAAATTTCCAATTTTCTATTGGGATTTTATACCATAAAGTTGGTTAAATATGGAAGTGTTATAAAGTTGTTATAAATTTAAAACAAAATTGAAGAACCTAATGATGGTACTTAATATGAGGGTCTCAGAACCTAAGTGGCCTAACTTACAAAAAAATTTTAAAAAACAAAACACAAGGCCCAGAACACTTGAGACAAATTGGAATTTTATACAAACGTTGGTGAATTGTTACTGAGCTGTTATAAATTTAAAACAAAAAATTTAAGAACCTAATGATGGTACTTAATATGAGGGCCTGAGAACCAAAGTGGTCTAACTTACAAAAAATTTAAAAAAACCAAACACAAGACTCAGGCCACTTTGGCACAAAAAAACCATAAAAAAAAAAGGTTTAGGACAAAAATATATCACAAATGCAACTGAAAATTGACTCAAGTTAACAACCCCATTTTAAATCTAATTTTTATGCGATTTATGCAAATATTTTTTTTAGAGGGTTAAGACGCTTTAGTTCTAAGTCACCTCACCTGAGCACCTAATATTGAGTTATCAAAAAGTTCATAAGCTAGTTTTCAGGATTTTAAACTGCGAAATACAACAAAATGAGGAGAATTAAAAGTCAAAGCATTGAAAGAATTGGGCAACGTGTAAGGCTTTTATTTTAAACATGCATTTCCAGCGTTAAGACCTAAAGAATTTCTATGAAAAATATCATTCTTGTGCCAACATTACCTTAAAACAACCAAAAAACAATTTTGAAAAAAAAAATAATAATTGATTTTTACAAGAACAACAACAGCAATATGACGCAAAACCAATAAATAATCATTACATTATTAAACTTTAGCCTTCAATTTTTGGCATAAAAACAGATAATATTATCAAGGCTAAAAGTAAATCCAATTTTAAAAACAAGAAACTAAAACCTGCTACCAACTTCAGTAATAAAAAAAAACCTAAAATCAAATTTAAAAAAAAAATTTTAAAAAATTCTTACATTAAATATTTGCAAAAAAAAAATGTAAAAACAAATTGAGGAAGACATAAATTTTACCTCAGAATTCATATCGTCATCATTCTCATCATAAATTTTATTAGTTGAATTTTTTCTTTGCTTATTTGGTGATTTTAAATTTTCTTGATTTTGTTGCTGTTGCTGTTGTTGTTCATCTTTTTGTCTTATAGGCCAAATAATTTTTTTATCATCCATACATGGTATCGTCGTTGTATCATTACAATCTGCACCTTTTAATAATAATGTTGATGAATTTTCATATTCCATTGGCCAATGTGAAGAACAAATTGAATTGCCAAAAATTCCTTCATCAATTCTTTCAATTGTATTAGTATTTGTAGTAGTAGTAGTTGATTTATTAAATTGCAATGATTTTGCCAATTGGCAACCAGCCGATTCCATTGTATCATATTGTTGTTGTTGTTCTTTTTCTTGTTTTTGTTGTTGTTGTTTGTGTTGGTGCTGTTGTATTTGTTGTTGCTGCTGTTTATAATGTTGATGATGATAATGTTGTTGTTGTTGTTGCTGATTATGCAATTGATGTGAATAATGATGATGATTATTATTATTATTTTGATGATGTATATGTTGTAAATGATTATTATGAATTTTTTGTATTAGATGATGTTGATGATTTAAATGTTGATTATGTTCATGATGTAAATGATGATGATGAAGATGATGATGATTAAATAGTTCATCATCATTATACATTTTTTCAATTTGTAATTCATTTTGTTCATTTTCATATTGTTGTAGTGGTTGTTGTTGTAGGTGCAATGATGGTTGTTGTTGTAGGTGAAAAGGATGATGAAGATGTACTTCAACTTCTGGATGCAAATGAAATGATGCTGGTTGATTATGTTGTTGTTGTTGTTGTTGTAAATGCATTAAATGACTATTGTTATTATTATTAATATTATGTGTTTCTAATATATTATGTTCTTGATGATGATGATGATTATGTTGATCTTGTTGTTGTTGTTGTAAATCAAAATTATATTGATATTGTTGTTGAATTTGATGTATATGATTTAATGATGAAAATTGTTGTTGTTGTAATAATTGTAAATTACTATTATGATTATTATTTAATATATGATGATGATTATGATGTTGATGATTATGATTATGAATTGGTAGATGATGATGATGATTATTATTATTATTGTTATTCCCATTTGGAGGATTTAAAATAGAAAAATCTTGATGATGCTGCATTGCATCATAATTATTTGCTGATAATACCATTTTATGCATTTATTGTTAGAAAATATATGTATATATATGTATATACATATATTATTTCCTTTTTTTAAAAGGATGTTTGTAGTTTTTTTTTAACGGTTTATTTTTTATAACTTATTCTGAAGAATATTGTGTTTGTAAGTGCTTTCAGTATTAAGATTTAAATTACATATTATTATTTAAGATAAATCACTTGTATGAATTCATTAGATTTGTTTGTTACATTATTAATTTTATTTTAATTATTATACCATGTACTTTTTTATTTTCTATTATTTATTGTTAGAAAATAGTGTAGAATTTAAATACTAAGTGTATGTATTGAATATTTTTACTCACAATCAATTCTAATCAATTAAACAAAACTGTTGAATAAGATATAGTTCTTGAAATTGATGAGTGTTTCCTACATTTAAACATATATATATATATACAATAATGAATAGGTTTAAGTTTTTTAATGAAATTTTCTATGAATTTTACAAGTTTTAATTATTTTTTGAAAATATAATAAAGAAACTCGTACACTACTATTAAAGGAAATGATTAAAGTTTTCCAAATAAGTCTCTTTAATTACAAAAAAAAAGGGATTCCATGTGTAGTAATAATAATAACTTTAAATGATTCACGGACTAAATATTTAAAATCTAATTACTTGAAAATGATAGAAGATATAGTTATAAGTAATTTGAATACAAATTTTTGAAAATAACGATGAGAAAAACCCTTTTTTTACATCATTAGTAATAAAATTAATGTGATGAAATTACAGTGATATTCTTTATATATAAGTTTTTATATAAATGTAAAAACCCTTTTTATACATAATGTAATTTTACAAATAAGAACTATATATACTTAGTTTAATTAAAAGATTATGTATAAGTATTAAGTAGTCCCAAAATTATCATTAAAATAAAAAGAAAAGATTTGAAAACTATTTTACCAAAAAAAGGTAATTTTGGAGTGTTATGTGTTAGAGAAATATGATCTTTTAATTTTGGGAAATTTTTTCTAAAATGATTTCAGAATTAATCCATTTAATTTAAATTTCTTGAATTGAAGGGTAATATTGTACCATAGACCTAGTTTTTGTGATATTAATAAAATCATTTTTATAGATGTATTTTAATAAATGGAAATTTTATATATAAGTTGGTATCCAAAAATAAAATAGATGTTGTCCTTTTATAATTGAAGGATTTGAGTAATAGGATCATCACACGCTCATCAATTATGTTATTTTCTTATGAAAAATCAATGAATTAAAGGCAGATCTTGATTTGTACAATTATTTATTTTGATGAAATTGTAATAATTTTATTTAATTAATCAAAGTCTCTTATTAATCAAATTATTTAATCAAAGCCTCTGAAAACTAATTTAAATTACAGCTTTTAAGTATAAATAGTTTATTATTTTGGATTTTTATTTGATTGAATTAAAAATCGGACTGGAAAATTAAAACATATTTAAGTAATGACATTTAAAAAAAAAAAATGACATTTGAAAAAATCGATTTTCATTTGAACTAATTTTGACATTTTTGACATCATAAATTAGACGTCATAAATTTTCAAGTACAAATAAATGGAACAAATATGGAAATCGATATAAGACCCGATATGTATTTTTAAAATTCGAATTGTATTTATTGAACTTAAGATGTCTTTATTTTTAAATGACAATTCTCTTTTAATTTAACTAAATAGTATGATATTTTTGACATTTGATTATTTTGACAACATTTTAGTTCTGATTAGAGTTTTTTGACATTTCAGTAGTCATAAGATTCTCTTTTGACATTTCAATACTCATTAGAATTTTTCTTTGACATTTCAATACTCATTAGATTTTTTCTTTGACATTTCAGTGTTCATAAGATTTTTATTTTGACATTTCAATACTTTTTTTAGTTTAAACCTTAAAAAATTGAGTGCTTGAATTGTTTTCTAAATTAATTAAACTCCTAATATTGCAAATAATAGTTTTGTATTAAATTATGCAAATAATATTAATTTCATGTATAATTTTAAAATAAAATTGCACAAATTGCACAAATTATATTTGAAATTCTGCTAAACGTGCAAAAAAAACAAAATAATTTCAAGATCAAATATGTCAAGATAATTTCAAATATGTAAATTTTTGACATTTAGTGTTTTAGGTAATAAATTAATTTATAAATTATCAATTGTTGCCATATTTTTTTCATTTTAATACTAACGTAAAATTTATTTCTATTTTATTAAAGTAAAAAAATTTGATCTAAAAACATCTGTATTGTAAAAAAAGAAAAATAATAAAATCATTTATAGCTATATCGAACGATTTATGAACAAAACGTGTGAAAAAACTTATTGAAATATAGTTTAATTGTAAGCAGATATTTAATATTTTCTAGATAAATTACAATTCAATACAAAAAGTATAATATCTGATTGGTGAAAGTAGGTGGTGCGCTTCTTTATACTTTTTTTCTATATATATATATACTTTTATTATTAATAATATACATTTTATTTATTATATATATATATATATATATATATATATACTATTTATTATATTTATTATATTCGATTACATTGACTTCAAGTTGTGCTTATGTTGAAATATAAAAGTAAAACAAAATTATGTCAATAAGTATATACACATATATATATATATTTGTATATATATACATAAAACCTCAATTACTTTTAAACACAATTTCAGCCATTCGACATTTTTTTTTTTTAAATGGAATGTAAAATTAAAAAAATTAAAAAATCACTTTACAAAAATACTTAAATATTATTATTTAAATTATAAATATTAAACTTAAGATATACACATTTTAAAATATTTTGATTTGAATATTTCAAATTAAATGCACAATTTTTTTTTTAATTAATTAATTAATTAACTAATCACAGGTTAAAAAACCGTTATAAAATTTATTCTATTAAAATTTTAATTTTAAAAATTATAATTAATAAAATTATTTTATAGATTCAACTGAATTATATAAGGTTGATTTAAATATTTTTTTGATTAATTTTTTAATTAAACAATTAAATATTAAAAAAATAATTAATTAATTTATTAATTAGAATGAATTTAATCCACTTTAAAATTATAATTCGATTAGAAAAATTTATAAAAACAAAATAATATCACAATAAATTAAAAAAAAAATCGGGACTTAAAAAATCAGATCGATCGGTTCGTTTCAATAATATCAAAGATACTGGTAAATATAATTTTGAAAAAAAATAATATTATTGGATATTTTGGTATTAAAGATTTAAAAAAAAATAAAAAAAAAGAGAAATAATATAAGAAAAATAAGTATAAATGATTTTTCATGTTAGATGATGCAGAACGATCGCAGCCACTACTGCGGTTATAAAGTTATCTTTTTTACCTGTTTTTTATTTTGCAAGTTTTTTATTTTTATATTTTATTATTTATTTATATATATATATATATTTAATAGTTTAACTAGTATATTCCTCTAATACCAGTAATGCCTCTTTTTGTACATGTTATTTTATATTTTATTTTTTTTATTAATACTTATATGTTGTTATTTTAATTCACTCATTTAACTTATAGATTCATGTTTATAATGCAAAAAATTTCCAGGGACGTATTAAGGTTATTTTGTATTAAATAATTATTTCAAATTTGGTCAAATGAGTAGAAGAGTAACTGATTTAAAAGTTCGAAAATCTAATATGAAAATTAAATCAACTTTTATCACGAATCATATAATGTAATAATCATTTTTTTGTTAAAGGTGTTCATTGCCCACCATATTTAACATTTGTTGAAAATAACTCTATTATGGTTGGATATAAGATAAGTACATAGTTGGTACTTTGGCGGAATAAAGCCTCGAGTAGACATAAGTTCCACCAACAGACAATACTAAATATTTATAATTTTTATAAATACCACCTTCTTATTAAACCAAAATCCATCCCTGGTAAATGGTGTATATAATTTAGATAAGATAAAAAAAAATGTTTTTGTATCTGATCACAGTTAACGGTTCATTTTGCACAAACATTTTCAATTGATTCTACCTTCACAATTTCACAATTTTTCTTTTTATTTTGTTGTTTTTTTTTTTTTTTATTTATTAGATACACTTTGGAACGCATGAATAGAAAGAAAATAAGGAACCATCTTAAGTATAAGAAAAAATAGTGTTAATATTAAATAGAAAAAAAAAGTAGTTAATAGGGTGTTTAATAATTTATTTGTAATTTATTAAAAATAATAACAATAAAATAATATTCTGAGTCTAACAGAGAAGAATAACAAATTTTGAGAACTTTAAGAGTCTTAAGCTTTGAAATTGAAGAAAATATTCTACTACCAACACTTTTTAATCAAAAACCCCGATTTACGTTGTTTTTTTAAAGAGACATTTTTAAGTGTTTGGAAGGTTCATATCGCCTGCTTGGATCTCGACCTATTAGTTTAATAATCATTGAGAGATATGTAGAATTAGTTATTCAGAATCGCATTCAATACTAACGCTAATCAAAATGAAAAAACAATTTATTGGCAAATTTGTAAATCTTATTAATAACCCTGTACACCATAGTAAAAGACAATTTTTTTTTTAATGTCATCATGTGTACATTCAAATTAAGAAAAAGTTGAATTTTTTTTTCTCTATAATATCTTGTTATTAAATAAACTAAACCAAAATAAAAGATAGTTTTGCGTTTTACAAAACCACACATTTGATATATATATATATTATATACATATATATATATTAAACCGGAATTGTAACTTGTTTTTTATATTATTTATTTTCTTTACTCATATCTTGTTGTTCAACATTAGATGATGATGGTGATGCGTTTATTTATTATAACTAAGTGTTGTATATATATTGTGTGTCCATCAGCAGGAAAACTTGTCTTAAAAAAATTTTTCTTTTTTTTTTTTTAATGTTAAAGAAGCGAACGATTAAAAGAAAATAAGCGAATTATTCTAATGCAATAACATATACTAAACAACTAGTACTTATAATAAAAGTTTTCAATAATATATTGAATGTTTTAGTTATATTTAATTGATTGTATATGTACATTTTATTTGCACTGTTACTATTTTCCCAATTTATTGTAATTTTCTGAGGATAAACATCGATAAGACGAAAATGTTAGTAGTATCCAGACGTAACCAGAGAGAGAAACAAAACATTACTTTTGGTGATGACAACGTGGAAGTAGTAAAAAATTTTGTCTATCTAGGGGCCGAAATAACAAGTGGAAACGATGAAACATCAGAGGTAACCCGAAGGATAGGCAAGGCAAACATCGCATACTACTCTGTGTTGAATGTAATGAGATCTCGAGAAGTCAGCAGAAAATGTAAACTTGAGCTGTACAAATCTCTTATCAGACCGGTGTTATGCTACGGCAGTGAAACGTGGACGATCACCCAAGCGACGGCAAACCTACTTTCCCGTTTCGAAAGAAAAATACTCCGTAAAATTATCGGGCCAATTATCGACCAGGGCCAATTTAGAATGCGACGCAACGCAGAGTTATACAATGTATACACCGACAGCGATGTTGTAACATACATCAAGCTACAACGCCTTAGGTGGGCCGGTCACATACAACGTATGCCAGATTCCCGTATTCCAAAAAAAGTATTGAACGGGAAAATAGATAGAAAAAGACCAGTGGGAAAGCCGAGAAATCGATGGGTTGATGCAGTCGAGTCAGACGCTGTATCAATGCTGCAAGAGCAAAATTGGATAACTGCTGCCCAAGATCGCGTGAGCTGGAATAGGATGATTCAGGAGGCCAAGGTTCGAAAACGGACTGTAGCGCCATAGAGAAGAAGAAGAATTGTAATTTTGTTAAAAAAAAACTAAAACAGTTAATATAAATTTATAATCAAGTCCTCTGATCAATATCTACAAGTTATCATTCATACAAAGCATCTATCATCCATATATATATAAATATTTTTTTTAACAAGTTTTCCCGCGCATTGAACTTGCATAATAAAAAATAATAATAAAAAATAATTTAATTATACAGCAATTTTTTCTTCCTATATTTTGACTCTTTAAAAATGCACAAAACCTCATAGATTTAAAAAAAAAAAAAAAAAATTTTCCAAAAAAAGGCAAAATTGAAAAATTGCTAAAGGAAAAACACTTTCTGAATTTTTCCTGTTTTTCTTTTTATATTTTTTTTTTTTAAATATGCTAAATTTGTTTATGCAGTTTTAAAGCTGGTCTTTCTCTCTCCTGTTTTTTTTTTAATTATAGTATGTATATATACAAAAACAAGTTTTTTTAATTTAAATTATTAATATGAAGTTTAAGATCAAGTCAAAGAAGTTCAAAAGTTTAGGAGAGGAAAGAAAAACCATTCGGTTGACTAGTGTAATTTGTGTTTGTAAGTGTGGTTATTAATATGAAGGTTACACTTTCAAAATGCCCTTGAAATAAATTCATATTCATATATGGATAGTTTATTATATCAGTTTTATGTAAAGGTCCCCACATCTAATAACTTTTAAATGATTACAGATTTATAAACCAGGAACATTTTATATAATCAGGGAGGGGTTTGGAACTTCATTTTCAATTTGAAAGAATTAATTCATTGAATCTTAGACAAATTTTACGGGAGCGTCACGAAATCCCAAATTAAATAAAAATCCCAAATGCCAAATTATATAAAAATCCCAAAATCTCAAATTTCAAAATTCCAAATTACAAAATCTCAAATTTTAAAATCCCAATTTTAGAAAAAAAAAAAAATCCCAAATACCAAAATTCCAAATTAAATGAAAATCCCAAATTTCAAAATTCCAAATTACAAAATTCCAAAATACCAAAATTCCAAATTTTAAAATACCAATTTTGGCAAAATCCCAATTTTTAGTTAGTTATAAAATGAAGGTTATATCTTTTTCCAGAATATTTATATATGTATATGTTTATGGGAGATTCTGAGCTATTAGAGACTTTAGAGTTGGTTAAAAAACGAATTATGATAACGATAATGGATTGGGATTTTAAATTTGGATTTTGTATAGGGGTTTTGCATTCTGGAATTTTGGGATTTTAAATTTGGATTTTATATTTGGGATTTTGCATTTGGGATTTCATACCCAACCCAAATTTTACTATGTAACTAATAAGAAATTTATTACTTTATGTATTCATAACAAAGTCCGAAGATTAATATCCTCCGATCCATTCTGAAAAAAAAAAACCAGAATTTCCATCTAATAAATTCAAACTGAAAAATTTTTGTTAAAAGTTATAAGGTAAAAAGTAATTTATTCACAATAGGTATATAATAAAAGTTAATAATAGATGAATTTAGTGAAAAAGATAAATATACATAGGATCATAAATTAACTTTAAATAGTGTTTTTATACAAATTCATGATTTTAAGTATACTTATATACAAATTAAAGAACATCAACTAACTAATATCTATATATACTTAGTTAATAGATTAAAAAAAAAAAAAAAACGTTTAGAATTGAAAGAATTGAATTGAAACCAGTTCAACAATTAAATTTAAATATACTTACGTTCTTACTAAAAAAAAAAAACAAAAATTAAATTCTGTTATACACATTTTTTATAAATTTATGGCCTAAAGAGTAGAAATAAAAAATATCAGGTGTATAATAAAATTGATGCATGCAAACGATTTTTGGTTTTTTTTTCTTAAATACTCGGAAAATTTTTTTTTTTTTTTTTTTAGTAAGTAACTAAGGAATTAAATAAGTTTTTTAATATGTTTTTTTTTATTTTAAATGTAAAATTAAATAGACTGGTTTTTAAGTTATTATACTTAAGTATATTAAGGAAGTTTTTACTTCAAATATGTATTTAATTTGATTTCGCGTCAATTTACAGAAAAACAATTTACCGAAAAACAATTCACCGAAAAACAATTCACCGAAAAAAAATTCACAGAAACGGATTTTACGGAAAAAATAATTTCTTGAAAGTCGCGCGACTGAAAAAAAAAAATCCGTTTGTGTTAATTAATTCTTCCTTAAATAAGAAACTATTTACAAAGAAAACAAAGAATGATATAGTTAAATAGGTAAAATATTTATTGAAGTAAATAGGTAAATTTTATTTATAATGAAAAGTATTGAAATTTTAAAGGATGAAGCAGACTAGACTAAAGATTCTAGTCAATTAGTGGTAGCTAATTGTTCAACTAAAGTAATGAACGCAGTTAAACCACATTTGCCTTCTATAGTGTCCATATGAAAAGAAGTATTCGAAGGATCACGCAATGAACAGTAACAATTCCACAACATATTAATGAATTGTTTTTCGGTGAATTGTTTTTCTGTGAATTGTTTTTCTGTAAATTGCTTTTTATACATTTTCTATGAATTGTTTTTCTGTGAATTGCTTCTCCGTGAATTGTTTTTATGTGAATTGTTTTTCTGTGAATTGTTTTTCCGTGAATTGTTTTTATGTGAATTGTTTTTCTGTAAACTGACCGGATACCATTTAATTTCAATAATAATTGTAATTACTTTTCATAATTTTTATTGTATATAAGTATAGGGGATTAAAATTAAATAAAAGCTAATATTAAATAAAAGATAAATTAATAAATAAAAAATTAATAATTAATTAAAAAATGAATAATAATCTCTTCTATTAAATTAAAGTATCTCTTACTAAATAAATACGTATAGTTTTAATAATAGTGTTAAGTAATTATATTTTTATTATAAATAGCGGAATAATCAAACAAATTATTATAGCTGTTTCTGAAATTAAGAACATTATTAATTAAATTAGAAAATTGCATGGATTGATACAATGGAAATAATTTGAAATAAATTGCAAAAATTATAAAACTTCAAACAAGGAACGGACACCTTAAAAGATAGTGGAAATATATACAGAATTCTATTTACAATATTTTAGTATAAGTTTTGTAATATGGACATTATTAAAAGAAGGGAACTCATTAGATGGAAGCATGTTTCATAACCAGTTTTAAACTATCTTGGAATTTCCACAGTGTAGAAATTAGCACTTGCTGCTCCTCTGGTGTTACGTTGGAATTGTTTAAGGAGACATAATTAACAATAAAGCAAGTTTCATTACTTACAAGATATCTATAAAACAGTGAAATCGCTCCAATATTTTGACGAGAGTTAAGAAGAGTAAGTGTTATTTGCTCGACAGGGTCACCTATTAGGCGTAAGGCACAATTTTGAATTTAGTCGAGGTAACTCAAAGAAATTTGGGATGCGCCAGCCCAAATGTGTTGTAATCCATTTTAGGTCGAATATAGGCTTTATAGATATTAGACAGATCCTTACAGGAGAGAAATATGTTTTGCAACGGGACAGAAAACCCAAACATTTGGCAGCATTCTTCGATATATCATTTTATAGCTATAGATTTTCTGATCGTTCAATATTTTCCCCTTGGAATCGCAGAATTGGATTAAACTGATTTCTCTTGTAGTGTTTCTCTTCTTCACAATATTTAGAAGAGCCATAATTAGTTATATTAAACCAAAAATGAATACAGTAAGTTGCAGAGTCGTTAAGGCAAAATTTATAATAACGCCTTTTCCCCACTAATAAGTAATTTGTAAAACTTAACCATTTCTAAATTTTTTCGCCTTATAACTTCAATATAATTAATTCCCACATACGTGTAAAATTTAAGTTTCATTTAACACTATAGTGAAAATTATTATGGAACAGAGGACTCTTGAAAGAAATTTGTATATTACTTACAATTACATTCAAAATGTTGATAGACTGTAATATCCAAACTTTCATATTTTAGATTTTATTTCTAAATTAAGAGTTTTCAAAATAATATTGTGAAGTTGTAAAGTTTATTATTACAAGTTAACAATACAATATTTAAAAACAATCTTAAATTACTAGATAATAATTTAAATTTTCCCACAACATTCAATTTTGGCATAACTATTATTTATACAAATAACTAAATAACTATTAAAACATCAATTGTGTTGTTAAGAACCACAAAATTTTTACATAATAAAACTAAATATATTCAATATTTAGTACTTATACTTTCTTTTAACTTTAATTAAAATTTTTTATTTATAGATTATCTTAAATTTTACCTCCAATCCATTCAAAGTTTTTCCAAAGCCAATCAATTTAAAAAAATCGTTTATTGGGAAAAATACCATCATTTCATCATTACATAATTTGCATTCCAATCCCTTTAATATTTCCTTTATTTTACTTCCGTAGTAATTTTAACAAACAACTAAGTAAATATATATACTAAAAGAAAAATTAAGTATATACATATTTGTAATAAGTTTTTTTTTAATATACCATTAATTATCAAATTACAAAACAATGAAATACCAATGGTATGGACTTCCATAATAACCTGCATTAAAACATAAACTAATATAAAAAAAAAAAATAAAAAAAAATTTGCTATGCTATCATAAACGGGTTATTGACTGTTAGATACTTATTACAAAAAAATAAAATGAAAATAAATTATTTTAAATAAGTAAATAATTACAGTCAAGTCAATTATAATGTTTTATGTCACAATTATGATGAAATGTAAAAAAAACGAAATTGGCAAAAAAATGGTTTGGTTGGTTTTTTGCATTTAAAACTGTAGGATAACCACCGTTTACCGCAATACAATGGATTCAGTTGTTTTTTTTTAAATTGTAAAATTGATTATAAACGTTGCAAGTCTAATTATGAAGACAATTTTTTATAAATTCGGTATTTCTTAAGCCGAGTTTCTATCGATCTATTTTAAAATCTTTAGATAAATCGTAAAGACTTATTTTAAATTCTTATAAAGGAAGAGCTTGGTTGCGTATGCATCAAATTTTTATTTAAATTCTTTTTCAATTTTCTGTATTAAAATAATTAATAATTTATATATGTGAGTTATAAGTATGAATCAAAATATATTAATTTTTTAAAAGTTACAATTCTTTTTCGTAATTAGTATGCCATTAAAATTTATTTTTGCAATCTAATTGACAGTTTAACTGATAATTCTTATATTAATTACTTGTCAATATAATAATTAAGGAAAACACTGACAATTAGAATAACAGATTACACAAGTTCGATTCACATCTGTCTAGTTAATTACATTTACTTACATCATAAAAATGAATATGAAATAAAATAAGTTATAAATCAAAAAACCAATTTGTTTTTAAAGAAATTATCTTCTGTTATTATTTTCACCTGTAATTTTAATTATATATTTTTTTCTTTAATCATTTTTTTTTATAGATAAAAAATTAATGAATTTTACTTATAAATATAATTAAGAATATTAGCAAGAGTTATTAATTACAGAATAAAACCTATTAAGATTCATATATATTTTCAAAATTTATCATTATATTTTAATTCATTTTTATAACTCACATATATAAAATTATTATTAACTTAAATAAAGAGGATCAACTTAAAACGAATTGAAATTGCTAGCTGTATTGTAATTAAAACGTCTTAACACTAAAATATTTAAAATATAATAACTGTATTTTAATTAATTGTTATAACTCACGTATACGAATTATTAAAACCTTAAATAAAGAAGATCGAGTTAAAACGATCGAGTTAAATCATCAAATCCTGATTGACAAGTTCTGCATTTGAGAATTTAAGGAAATGTTACATGTAGTAAAGTAAAAACAATTTTTAGTAGTTCAACGTGTACGATAATAAAAAAACCATAAAAAAAAATTTTTGAATTCATACTTATAACTCACAAATAGAAATTTTTAATAACTTAAATAAAGAACATAAAATTAAAAGTAACTGAAATTAAAGAAATTCTGTATTTGAAATTTTAAGTAATTAAAAACCCCTTTAGTTTAATTAACTAAAAAAATCAAGCTAATAAATTTTATTTCATATAATTATAACTCACAAATATAAATGATTAAATCTTGAATAAAGTAAAACTAGCTTAAGGGAACTAAAAGTAGGTAAATTCTGTTCTGTAACAAAATGTTTCAATATGATTATTCATAATTGGACTCACAACGCTCTGTAAAGCTTAACAAGATAATGAAATTGAAAATTTAATTAAAAACGAACTTTGACTTTTATAATACCCACACAATTAACAAAATATATAACAGAAAAATGAAATAAAAAAAAAATTGATTACAACTTAAATAGATGATTACATGAACCCAAAAAATAATTAAATATTAAACAAAATGAAATTAACTTTTTTTTTTGTTTTTTGTAGCTTGTCATCTCCAATAAATGACACTGCAACTAAACTGCTACTGGAAAAACTAGTTTTAATTTGATTTCATCACTATATATATACATATATACATTATATACACAGGGTGTCCCGGGAATAACGTGCCATAGAACAGCAGATGATAGGGGAGTTCAAAACGACCAAAAAATTGTATGGGAAGGGGGGTTCTATCTCCAACCCATACGGAGTTAAAAGGCCTTAAAGATCCGATTTTTAAAAAAAATTATATTTTTTCACTAAATTTTTTGATGTTTTGTTTTTACCCATAAAAGCAAAAATCTAGTAGCTAAAAAAAAATTTAACGTGCACATTAAAGCCTGTTGAATTCTTTTTCTAATTCATAAAAAGTAATGCATATTGCTCTTCGAAATTGGAAGTTATAATGATTTAAAGGTTAAAATTATGAGCATTTTTTTAGGCATAAATTGCTTTGAACCCTATTGCTCAAAAAATTGAGCAATTACCATACCATTTTTTTTTTCTAAAAAAAATATTTGTTTCTCTAGGAACATTTTGAAACTCAAATTTTATTCTTTTCTCAAAAATCATAAAAGTTATAACCAAATAAAGTTTCAATAAAATACTTTTTTCCTTTAAATAAATTTCTTCAAAAGATTTTATTGTTGAAGAAATTAAAGTTTAAGATTTTTTTAAAGTTGGAGATAGACCCCCCTTCCCATACAATTTTTTGGTCGTTTTGAACTCCCTTATCATCTGCTGTTTTATGGCACGTTATTCCCGGGACACCCTGTACATATATAATTATTTAAAAAAAAAAGTTAATATACTAAGATAATATTATATTCTTGTACTGCTCATACTCATATACAATATTGTTAAATAACAAATGGATGTTCAATAATATACTATTATATATATATATAAGTTTAAGTATATATATACACACGTAATATATATAAATAGAAATTAATTTAATAAAAAAAAAGTGTTTTTTTTTATTTTGTTTTAAATGTTGACATATGTATAACAATATCCGTTTATCTAACGTGATTTGATTAAGTATATATATATATTTATATATATATATATATATATATATATACATTCGTCGTTATTATTAAAAAAATATATCTTTAGTTTTTTTTTTCAACTGTCATCGTTTTTTCTTTTATTTTTATTAATGTAAAGTCAAAAATCTGATAGATACTGATTGCAATTGTTTTTATTAAATATATATATATATATATATATATATAAATACTTGTAATGTTTAATACATTTATAAAGATTCAATATTCACTGGCTAATACAAGATACAAAAACGATTGAAAAATCCAAATTGCATTTTTTTCAATAAATTAAATTCAATAAGGTTGTTTGACATGTTCGAAATCGAATCGATGTTATCAAACATTCAATATTTAAAAAAAAAATATATAACATACAAAAAAAAAAAACTAAAAATAAATAAATATATAATATATAATGGAATTAAAGTAAATGAACCGAATCAAATACGATTAAATAGCTAAATAGTAAATAAATACATATATAAGAATAACAAAAACACTACTAACAATTCAGTGGACAATCTCTATACATATTTAAAGAAATAAAAAACTATAAGTTTACTTATAAGTAAAATATTTGTTTTTTTAAAATTTAAAATTCCAATTTTTTGAATATTAATATTTGTTAGAGAGACTGGATCATGTCAGTAGATCAACGACTTTATGAAAATTGAATATAATTAAAATTAATAATCTACTATTAAACTAAGGTAAAACACGAAGTGGCAACTCATGTAATAGCCTTTTATTAACTAAATTCAATATTAAATGACAGAGATTTTTTAGACTAAAATTTATGAGATAAGTACCTATAACATGGGGTGAACAGTTGATTGAAAATTTATAGATAACTGAGTATAATCTATAACATGTAGGAAGACCCAGACCCTAAGAAATGATGACCTAAAATTCCTGCTAATTCTATTACCAAGATGCTTCTAAAATTTGTATAGAACTATTGATTCGATTTTAAATATCCACAAATTTAACAATTTACATCTCGACTATTACATGTAAGAAGACCCAGACCTCAAGAAATTATGACATACTAAAAGTAGAAAAGTTCATTATTTTTGCTTACTAAATAATCAAAATCCTTCTAAAATGTGTATAAATAGGACTATTGGTTCCATTTTAAATACCCACAAACTTAAAAATTTACATCTCGACTATTACATGTAAGAAGACCCAGACCTCAAGAAATTATGACATACTAAAAGTAGAAAAGTTCATTATTTTTGCTTACTAAATCATCAAGATCCTTCTAAAAAATGTATAGAACTATTGGTTTAATTTTAAATATCCTCAAATTTAACAATTTAAATCACTATTATTAGGTCTACAAAATTCGAATTACGAAATTTTTATTAAAATATCAAGTTAAAATAGAATTAGATCTTCTTAATAATTTTGTTTGAAGCAATTTTGGAAAATTAAAGACTTTTCTCAATAATTTTAGGAATATGTTAATTGAAAATATCATTATTTTAGAACTTTGTAACCATATTGCAGTATATATGCACTTATAAGCAACCAAATAATCTCATAATCATTTTTATTGCACCAAAAACCACATTTAAATATGAAACTATGAATTTTGATAAATAAAAACCAATCACTTATCAAAATATAATAATTTTATTAATGATAAGTCGTTGATGCAATAAGGTCCAGCATTCCTCATATGAGAAAACTTAAGGAATTAAGAAATGTATTATAGTTTATTAAATGATTACCCGAGATTAAAATGCATATAACACTAATTAATTAGAGAAACAAAATATCAAAAGATTAAGCTATTCAAAATAGATGAAAAATATACATATATATAATATAATCAAAATCGTATTTATTATTTAAATTAAACATTTTAATTTAATTTTATTTTTTATTTTATTTTTGTTATATTTCAAAAATTTCAAATTTCACTAACCTCGTTTTTCTTACATTCTTTTAGAAAGTTAAGGTTTTTGGTCTCTTGAAATTCAATAAACTGACCTTGTTATTAATTAATTTATTTAAACTATATACGTTCAATGTAAAATAATTGATTTTTTTAAATTTAATGTATATGTATATAGTATATATCTAGTATGCTAGTACTGATCTGATAGTTTGAAAAATCCTAATAAAATTATTTATTTTAAATACTTATCAGTTATCGCTAGCATTTTTATAATTGTTAAAGCGTTGTTACCTCAAATCCTTTTCGAAGGATGGTAGAATAGGAGAATCCCATAGTGCTTAGTTACCCTGACATCGTAAATGTGTTTGCGATGTCGTGAATACAATGTCGCATGATCGCAAATGTAAACTTCAAAAATTTTACATTGTCTCATGATCGTAAATTCATTTAACATTGTATTCGCGACCCATTTTCACGACGCGTATTGTAAAATTGAGTATGGAAAATTTTTTGGATACACAAATAAAAATATTAAAAGTAATTTGAATTTTGAAGTTTAATTTGAATTTTCGTCAGTTGAATTTTATTTTTGTGGTGGTGAAGTCCCTAATTTAAAAAAAAAAAAAAAAAAACCATGGAAGAAAAGTAGGTAAATTTTTAATTTTTGTCAGTTGCTTAATTTTTTTATTACAATTGTTAAAATTTTTGACATTTCATTTTGACGCAAACGGAATTGTAAACAAATCGACACAATGTGTTCAGAAATGATGTTACATTGTGTTATTTTCACATTGTATCAAGTTGAAGTTTTTTTACGACATTTACGATGTCACCCTTATATAAGCGAAAAATAATTTTGCATTAATTAAAAATTTCCACCCAAACACTTTTTTTAAAAAAAAAACCCAACCCTGTTTCACTTTATCCTGGAAAATAATCAACCACTATCATTCATTTAAAAAGATACAATCTATTCCATTTTTGAGTAATTAATTAATTTCACTATTTTATGAGAATTTAATAAATTTTCTTTCAAAATTAAATTAAATTAAATAATTTTATTTTCAATTTTATGCAGGTAGGAATTAAATTTCATTTTAATCTAATTAAATTTTGTTTATAAATTTTTAATTAATATTATAATTAATTATTCTTTTATTTCAAAAAAAATTATTTATTAAATTATTCAAAAAAAAAAAAAAATAAAAAAAACTAATCTTCTCAAATTTCATAATCTGTTAAATCCGACCATTATTAAAAATCAATTAATTATAATAAAATAATAAATTATGATAATTTAAATACGATAACAGAGGATATTTTTATTTAATTGTGTGCATAAAACCCCAAGGGGAAATCCCTAAATTCTACAAACACGATTTGTATCCCATAAAACCCTAATCCTTCAAATATTTTAAATTTTTTATTAATTTTTTAAAAATTTATTTAAATATAAAAGATTACATCATCATTATCATCGTTATCAACATCATTTCGAGTATCGAATAATATGCAAATAAAAACGAATAACCAAAGAAAATGTGATAAATTACCAATATATAACTGACCTAACCCAAAAAAAGGTTTTTTAAATTCTATTTAACATGTTTTTTTTTTATATTATAATTATTAATATTTGACTTTCATTTTGTTGCGCCATTAAAAAACCATTTTTATTTATTAATAGATACAAATTTAATGATTAAATCCTGATGATGACCACAGAAGTTTTCCATTAGGGAAATTAAATAATAATAAATATATATACATATAGAAAAATTTATATAGGAATTTGATAGGATTGATTGGTCAAGGTCAAAAATAGGGTTGAGAGAGTTAATATTTTTTATGTTTTAATATATATATATATATATATATATATATATATATATATATGTTATTTTGTTTGATTAAAAAAAAAAACTGATAAGTGATGTGAAAAATAAACATTTGATGTTTATGAATCATGATATTGAAATTTATTTCAATAATAAATTGATTTATTAATATACGTTTTATTTTTTTGCATTTAATGTTGTTTTTATTTCGCTCTGATGTCAATTAGAATACGTTTTAAACTTTTGTTATAAATATGTTAATTATGATTTAAATAAGTACTTATCACATTTTTTAATATGTCGCTACTTAAGTATATGTTCTTATAAATTATTTTAAATCAATTCAAATTTTCTTTTTTATTAAATAAATTAATATTTAATTTAATTTAAATATATTATTAATAATTATAAAAACTTGTATATATATATATACAGGATAACTGGACCCTATTACACCAACCACTTATGAAAATATAATTTTTTTGATCAGGGTTTGTTGCATTAAATTCACATTTGATAGAAACTGAATAATAAAGTTTTTGGTACAGGGTGGCGCAAAACGACCGATATGGTTTGAATATTTAAAAACTTTTTAAATTTATTTATATTAGTTATTTTTACTTCAAAATTTTGTGAAGAAAACTTGGGGAATTGGAAATGGAACAGTACACAACAGAACAGCGATCAAAAATTACGAAAAGTTATGAAAAATATAAAATCGATATGGTTTGAATGTTTAATAACTTTTTAAATTTATTTAAATTAGTTAAGTTTATTTCAGAATTTTGTGAAGAAAACTTGGGGAATTGGAAATGGAACAGTACTCGTACACAACAGAACAGAGATCAAAAATTACGAAAAGTTATGGAAAATGTACTGGAAAGAGCACGAATGTGCGAAACCGAAAATGGTCACCACTAGCGGGATATAATTTTTCTACTTAAGCTTAAAATATTACCCATTAATATACTGCATAACAACAAAATAATAATAATAATAATTAACCATTAAATAAAAAAGTTATTAAACATTCAAACCATATCGGTCGTATTGCGCCACCCTGTATAATAGGATCCTATTAAAATTTAAATATTTTATTCTTATCACTGTTTTTAAAAAAAAGTTTTTTTAAGAAAATACGAGAAGTAACCAACAATTTCTTCAAATAGAAGGATTAAAGTCCTTCAATTTTGTATCAATTTAATAACTAGAATTGGTTTAAAGACAGAAAGCTTTGTTATTGAACGGTCTCAATCTTTCTAAAATTTTTACTACTTCAAACAATATTCAGTCTAAAAACTTATCAAATGTGTTCTTACTCTTTCCAGATTTTCAATTTAAATTTTATTAGATTTCTTTAAAAAAAAATAATCAAAAACAAAATTTAAATTTAGAAACTAATAAAACATTGCATGAACAACTTCTATATTTATTGAAAAATAAACCTCATTTTTATAACATACGATACAATACAACATTCGTATTTCAGTCCACCACAAGAAACTTCTACATACAAAAATTTTTTGGAAATACATATACAATCGGTTATTCTATTCGATAAAATATATTATTAAAAAGTTTTTTCATAAATTTTTGACCAATTAGTCAGAAATCTGCATTTCATCATTTTTTTTTTTACTTATAACTTTACTTATTACTCTGGTTAAAAAATTTACTAAGAAATAAGTAAGCATATTTAAAAATTCCATTTAACCACAACAGAAAAAAACTTCGAAAAAAAATAAAATAAAAAAATGTTGGTTAAAAAACTTATGAATCATTTTATGTACCAACCAATGAATGCTATTATTTAATATTATCGCGTTATTACAATGAAAAAAATAGTGTGGCTTATAGTTATGAAACAAAGAGACTGCATTGAGAAAATTTAAAAATTGCATACAATAGATTTTTTTTTTAAATGCAGGCAAAATATTTAAACCTATATTCTGGTTCTTTGTATTACTCTAGTATAATCAAAAATTCAATAATTCAATAGAATTACCGAATCAAAAATTCAATAGATAATTTCAAAAAAAAAAAATCGAATTTTGATATTTAAATACCGAATCCTTTAAAAATTTCCCTAGATCCTATATATACAATTAAAATTTTCTGTTTAAATGACGTCAAATTGATCTGGAAAAAAAACCTTCAATTCAATTTATCTATTAAATTATGGGATTATGTAACAAAAAACAATACAAAAAATGAGTATGTATGTATGTATGTATGCTATGCACATTTATCTTGATTCTTGACTAAAAAAAACTGGAAACAATTCATGTCCTTGAAATAATGATTGTTGTACTTTTTTTTCTTTTAAAATTAAATTCAAAAAAAAATGTAACTAGTTACCACTACCCAGTATCCAGGTACAAATGTACTTAAAATTTTTTTTTTTTTAATTTTATATTTTATACTTTCAATATAAAACGCTTACATAAAAATTAAATTTAAAAAAAAAAAAACAAAAACTCATCTCATTTAATGTTTTGGTCAGGAAATCAAATAAACATAGGTTCCTATCTACTTATACAAAAACAACAACAAAAAAAGGATTTTATATACACGTATATAAGTATTATTTTTGAGAGAAATGCATAACATGATATCCTTCCACTAACTATGCATTTAAAATTCCAATTTAAGGGAATCTTTAGTAACAAAAAACCCTCTCTTAACAGTACAATCACATACAGAGTACTTTAAGAAAATTCTTCCAAAAAATGAAGAGCGCATGTCATTTAAAAAATTTCGAAAAAAAAAGTTTAAAGCTTTTATTTAATATTTAATTTACGAAAAAGTTAATAAAAATTTTTTAAATAAAAGTATTAAATAATTGAAATAATTTTTTTTAAATATAAATACAATAAAAACAATACAAAATAGGTAGTCAATAGAATATAACAAAACAAAAAATACCTCTGTCCAAGCCATATTGGTATTGTTATTTTGTTGCGAACTATGTTGCCGGCCACTCTTATTATTTTCGCCGCTTTTTCGCCCCGTATAATCTTTTTTATTTTGACTATTTCCTTGTGGCTGCAACCTTTGTATCTCTTCGTTAGATGTTGCCAAACGTTGACGTTGATCTTTTAATGAATTAAAAATAAAAAACAAAAAATAAATTCAAATGTTTATATACATTTTAGTTTATATACAAAATTTACTTTATTATTATACATATACATATATGCATGCCTACATATTATATTACTAGACTTATAGTAGGCAATAACAATAAAAACAAATAATAAAAAAAATAAGGTGAAAAATAAAGAAATAAAAAAAATAATATTAAAAAATCTATTTAATGTTTTATAGCTAATCGGATAATATTAGTAAGGAAATATATATATATATATAAAAAAAAATTAAACTAATGCTAATTAATATAATAAAAATAAAATATTTTTTAAATAGATATTCTATTACTATACAGTATCGCATATATATTAATTTACTACAAAACTAAATTTTTTTTTTTTATTATTTACCTGTTTGAGGATTGTTGAAAACGAAATGTTGAAGTAAACAAATAAAAATGTTGCAAACACAGCAAATTAAATAGCACAATTTGTATTTTTTTAATTATTAAAGTTTTAAAAATATTTAAAAAAAAAATAGTTTTAAAGAGTTTTTTTTTACTTTTTTATATAACAAAATAGAATTTTAAAAATAAACTATACGTTTAAAAAATGACTAATTTTGGCAAGAAATTATTTCAGTTTACAAGGAAATAAAGGTGTAAAATTAAACATTAATAAGATAGATATACCAAGTAGTTTTTGTTTTGTTACTTTTGTTTATGTTTTGTTTGAAACTAAACTACTTACAATTCTATTTTTTTTTTTAATTTTGTATATATATAGGTATTTATGATAATTTGTATTTTAAAAAGTTTAAACTAATTTGTTAATTAAATTTAACCACATTAAAAAATAATACAACATATAAGTATACACATATATATTTAATAATGTACTTAAAATGAAAAGCTTAAAATTAAAAACGATTATAATTATTATATATATATTTTTTTTTAAATAGCTATTATGTTATATGGCTATTATAATAGGTATAGGTGGGAAGAAAGGTGGTTATAATATAAATTATTATTTTAAAGTCTAATGCAATAATTTTATTTTGTTTTATTTTTATTACTTAAAATGACTCCAATGAAATCACATTTAAATGAAATAAAAAAATATGTAGTCTCATCTATAATGTAGTTACTTTAGTAAGTTGATTACCTAGTAAATTAAAACAATTTTAAACCAAAAATATGTTTTGTTTATTGTCCATTAAAATATTGAAAATGCAAATTTAACTAGGTAGGCATATAGAAGAGATGAACATTTACAAGATACAAAAAAAAAAAAAAAACAGCAAAAAAAAATAAACCGGAAAAATAATTACGTAATGATGTTTACAAATGATTTTATAGTAATAAAAAATTATGTATTTTGTTTTTTATATAAACAATTAAACTCCCAAGAATATATTGTTGTATGTATGTATTTCTACAAAGGAATTAATTATTAATTTAATAGTATTATTTACTTTTTTTTTTGTCAAAATATAATACCTTTACATTAAATAATTCTTGACATTAGTGGCCCAATTTGAAATTTCTTTTCTGTTTCTTTTTTCGTTTATATTTTCGTTTTTTTTTTTGATATTCAAATGGTTTTAATCTTTTGTTATTTTGTGCTTTTAATTTTTTATTTTACTTTTTATTTTTTTTTATTTTTTTTGTTTTGTTACATAGGCAAGCAGGCATGCACAGGTAGGTTGTAGGTATTTTGTATACGTGTTTAGAATGTACCAAAAAAATATACAACAACAACACAAATATAAAAATCACTTCTAATTTGTTCAAATCAAACTTTTTTGTATGTTGATTAGGAGAAATAAATTTTGGATTGTTTTTTTTTTTGTTGTAGGTTTTTAGTGAAAGTCAATAATTTTGCATTTTTATAATATGATTTATTAAATATGTAGCAATCTCAAGTATCTTTTTTAAACTGAATTTTAATTATTTTATCCTCGATTAAATAGGAAATAATATGTAAATTTCAAGGTTTATTGTTTTATGTTTTATCTTGTTTTTTTGTTGGTTTTTTTTATTTTTTTATTTTTAATAAAACTTTCGAGTAATAGAAAAACCGACCCAACTAATAATGTTGTAGTTTTATTTTTCTAATTTTTTTCCTAATATGAATTTCGCTTAAAATATTTAAAAATGTCAAAATTCACAATAATTAAATCATTATTTCCATTTGATTGTAATTCTTGGCTTCTGAATATGAAAAAACTTTACTTATTTTCTATAAATTTACACTTTTCGAGGATGAAAATTTTATTATTACAAATATTATAAACGTATGATATATATATACTTATAATTATATATATGTATATATATATATATTTTTTTTTATCAGTAAGTTGATCCCCGACGTCGTAACCCGTGTTTTCGTTACGCGTAATTATTAAAATTTCTTATATTTTTCCATTTAATTAAACACTTTTAATACATTTCTTTTTAAATATTATATTTTAAATAGATAAATTCAATTTTAAAATATGATAATATAATTCTTATTCTTGAATAAGATTCAAAATTTATATATATATAGATATATATATTACGTTACACCAATATTTCTTCCGATACCACAAAAAAAAAAAAATATTTTTCTTTTTTGACATTTAAATCCCAATCAGTCGCTAATTTATATGTAGCCGTCAAATATGACAGTTGTCAATTGTCAACAACGCCTTCAAACAAAATATTTGAACGAAAAATGAGTTTCGATGAGTTTGTCAAATATGTGGTAAAGTGCTGCCATATATGTTGAAATAAAGGAAATTGTTAATGAAAAATACTTAATAAAAATTTTTAAATATTATTTTGTTTAATATTTGAATACTTTAATACTTTTAATATTTAAATACTTTATTAAAAGTTTATTATTAATTTAAAATTTTTTTGACTTTTATGCAAAATACTTTAGTTCCAAAGGATTCCAAAATTAATTTGTTTTTCAATATTGTAATTTGTATTTTATAAAATATTTCGTTAAATTTTATAAAATATATTGTAATTTGTATTTAATAATATATTTTAATTTTAATTAATCGATTTTATAAATTTTATTTTGCAAATTTGTTTAATTAAATTTGGTGAAAGAATATTTTGAATAAGTTTTATTTCTTTGTGTCTTATAAGTTTTCTTAAAATTATTAGTTTCTATAATTGGAATATAATTTTGCCAACAGATGTCGTTAAATAAAATTTTAATAAATATTTTTGAAGTTTTAATATAAACGGTTCTCTTTGTTTTGCTGTGCCTGTATGGAATACAACTTTTGAATTTATTTTTAAATATTAATAAAATAAATAAAGGTAAAAATTATTTAATAATTTTAATTTTGTTCTTTTAAATTTATATTTTATAATCTACAAGATTTAATTCGCAAAAAGTAATTTTAAATTTAATTTCTTCTTTCTCTTCGTACCAAACGAACTTTAATTGGATCTCTAGATCGTAAAACAAGTCCACTTTCAAAGACAATATCTTCTGACTTTGTTATAGGTAAAATTTCATAATTTTTAATTAAATAAACAATTAAAATTTTCATTTCAGCCATTGCAAATTTTTGCCCTACAAATACAATTAATCAAAAACTTAAAAACAATTTTATAATATAAAAAGGCAACAATACAAACCAATACAATTTCTGGATCCAGCACTAAATGGTATAAAACAAAATGGATGCATATCAATTGTATTCTCTGGTAAAAATCTATTTGGATCATATACATCTGGATTTTTAAAATGATATGGATCTCTATGTATATCAAATATATGAATATTAATTGTTGTATTTTTAGGAAAAATATAATCTCCATATACAATTTCTTCTTCACACATTCTTGAAATAAATGGTACGGGTGGATAAAGTCTTAAAGATTCTTTTATAGCACAATCTAAACATTTAAGACTGTTTAAGTGTGTTAAAGTTAATGTTGATAGATTTTCTATAGTTTAAAATATTTAAAAATTTGATGAAATATAAAATGTATAAAAAAAAAATACCTGGCAATTGTGATAATATTTCATAATAGCATTTATTTTGAACATCTGGATGCAAAGCTAAACACATTATTGAAAATATTAAACCTGAAGAGGTTGTATCAAATCCCTCTGTGGAAATGAATATTTAAAATATAATTTTAAAATATTTTTTTAATTTGGTTCTATATTACCAAGCATAAAAGTATCCACTTCTTCACAAATACCTTGATGATCTATTAAAGAATTTTTTTCTGCTTCCAAAAGTGTATCTAACATAGCATGTCTCTTCTTTTTAAAGTAATATCTATGCAAAGTAAATTATTTAATATAGATTTTTATATAATTTGGACAATTAATTAAAAATATTTATAATTATATCTTTTAACTCACATATTATCATCTTCCTCTGAATCAGTTATTTCATTTTCTAATTTATTATTTTTATTTTTTAAATTAATTCTTTTACGATTAATTATTTTACTTGAAAAATTTTGCAATTGTTTAATAATTTTTGTTAATTTTTTATTAAGTGGAGTTAAATAAAATATAAAATCAATATGATATAATGGATTACAAATTCTTTTAATAAAACTATGTTCAATTTGTACAATATTCTTCCGATATTCATCACTTTCTTTATTATTGTCTAAATCTATTCCCAAAGCAGTTTCTAGAATATATTTATTATAAGTTAATTATTAAGTAATATAATTCTTTATTAGTTCTAGACTTACCACATATATTATTTAAAGTAAATCTGGGTATAGCTTTTGTCAAATCAAGAATATCACTTTTATTTTCTTCTAATAACTTTAAGAATTTTTCTGTTTCATCCCTGTATTAGAGAAATTGATTAATTCAATTTTTAAAATTCTTAACTTACTTAAATGTCTCCATAAAACGTTGTAATATACTAAAATGAAAAGTTGGAGTTAATAATTTCCTTCTTTGATGCCATTTAGTACCTTAAAGTGTTATTGGACGTAAAAATTTATTTAGAATTCATTAATTAATTAAAGACAACCTTCACTAGTTAGAAGTCCTTCTTGTACAAATGCTTGAAACATTGGATATGTAACGCCTTTTTTAATTAAACTAGTACTATTGAATACAATTTCTGTGTCCTCGGCATTTATAATATTAGTTGTTGGATTTCCAACAAAATATTGAAAATACATTCTTTTAGCATTTTTCGACATAATTCGTATACTTTTAAATAAATCAACTGTATAAAAATTAAAGATATTGATTAAAATAATCAACTGAGACTTTACTAAGTTCTAATTAAACTAAAACTACATAATAATAAAATCATATTAAGGAAAAATATTACTTGCTCCACTGCAGTTATAAAAATCATAATTATTGCCAAAAATTGTAACACCTGGATAAGCACCAAAAATTGATGCACCATCAACTCTTTTAAATCTTCTACAAAATGATAGAATATGATAATTCTTATTTAATTCATATAAAATTCCAATTAGAATAATCAAAATTGTGAATAGTATTGAAGTGAACATTATTTCCTTATTATGAATCTCCACGTTGTTCTTTTAAGCACATTTAAATTTAAACTGATATTTAATATTAAATTTTAATCTCTTTACAAAAACACTATCAATAAATTTCATTTTCTTTGCATACATTTGTGCAATATTGTAATCTCTAATCAGTAAAGGTTTTAAAGTTTCACAAGATATATTGTGTCTGATCTCAAAATGTGTTGCAAAAAAAAAAGATTAAAAATTTTACAGTGACCCGAATAAGTAATTGTAAAATAAACTTCATAATTCAAATTTTAATTTTTAAAAAATAGAATTTTAAAACTTTAATTACACTATAAGAACAAATTCAATTTTCAATACTTACAAATATTTGAATACCAAAAATTTACGAATCCAAATTAAGTCTACTTACAAATATCATTTCAGTTCAATGAGGAGCAATGAATTTTCAAGGGCTTACAAACAAATCTAGCACACCAGGGTAATACGAAAAAAGACACACCAAATCAAAAGGGAAGCATCAAGGTGGAACTAAGCTCAATGAGTACATGTAATCGCAAGAGTGGAGTAGCAAATAAATATAATTTGAAAGACTGTTATGTACATTGAAATCCCTCCAAAATTTTAAAAGAAGTTTCGAAGTATTTTAGAATCAATCTTATATTCAACTATACGCAATTTAGCCAAGTGATTAAATAAAATTCATAATACCTCGTAAAATTTCAAAACTTATCAACTATACTCTTTTTGATATGATTATTTCATCAACTACATAAATAGTTTCTTGACTTTATATATAAAACTTATCAAATGCAATTCTCTCATTCTAAATTCAATGTTAATACGAGTATATCAGTCTCAATTTATTAATTTAATCCTATTAATGTATATGTTAAAAATTGTACTTTAAATGTACATTTGATAAGAAGAGCTTTTTTTTATAATCTTCAAAAGTTTTTTATTATTTTATTTGATAACTTATTAGTATACTAGTCATATATTATAAAAATATTTAGTCTAATGATGATGATAAGCTGTTTTAAGTAATGTTAGAAATATAAAAAGCAATAAATTTATATTATACTATTTACATTTGTACTTATCTATCTATCTATCTATATATATAAAAGCGAAAGTTTGTTTATTTGTTTGTTTGTTTGTATGTAGCGAATGGACTCCTAAACTGCCCAGCCGATTTTTATGAAAATTTGTATATAGAGGTTTTTGGGTACGAAAAGAAATCGTGGCCCAAAAATTTTGCTCTAACGGACCGCCAAGTTGGGGCTGTAGTGCAAGTACTTAAACTTCTTTGTTCTAAAATGAAAACGGTTTGACCGATTGACTTCAAATTTTTTATACGTGATGCTCTTTGAGAATTGAGTAGACACTATTAACCGGTTTGGAATTTGTTAACCCATGTTGGGCCGACGGCGGGTCAAAACAAATTTTGGGTCCAAATTTTGTCCAAATTTGCGAAGTACTGCTTTGGCTATAAAGAAAGCCTCAAAAAAATTTTGTTGAGTTCCATTAACCCATTGCGGCCCAACAGCTTTTTAAAAAGTTTTTGGTTACTTTACTCTAAATTAGAAACGGTTCAACCGAATTTCTTCAAATTTTGTATATGTGTTAAGAGGCGCAGCAACGCGCACCGGGAATTAGCTAGTATTACATATTATAAACACATATGTATATTCTTATATATATATATTATTTATTTCTATGTACTAAAAATAATTTAGTAAAAATAAAGAGTAAAACTTTCTTTATATATAAGAGTATTCTAATATTAAATAAATATTAAAAATTAAATACAATGCTCTCTTGGAGTTACAGTAATTTCAAGTGGATTTTTAGATCTTAATATTAAACCAGATTTAAATATAATTTCATTTAATTTTGTTTTTGGATGTAATTTATAATTTTTTAATAAATTTGCAATTAAAAGTTTAATTTCTAATAAGGCAAATTTTTGTCCAATACAATTTCTAACACCAGCACTAAATGGTATATAAGCATATGGATGTCGATTTATTGTATTTTCGGGTAAAAAACGATCTGGATCAAATTTTTCTGGATTTGGAAAATGATGTGGATCTCTATGTACATCAATTACATGTATAATAATATTAAATCCTTCTGGTAATATATATGGTCCAACAATAGTTTCTGCATCAGTTTTTCTTGCAATTGCCGGTACTGGTGGATATAATCTTAAACTTTCTTTAATAACACATTCTAAATATTGAAGATTATTTAAATCAGATATTGTTATTTTTGATAAATTATCTAAAATTTTTAATAGTAAATTATTTAAAGAAGTTTAATTAATATTAAAATTTTTATCAAACCTATTTGATTTATAATTTCTTTGTAACATTTTTCTTGTACATCTTGATAAGTTGCTAGACATAGAATTGTAAACATTAATCCAGCTGAAGTTGTATCAAAACCCTCTGAAATAATATATGTAATATATATATATAGTTTAATAATAAAAATGAAAATTGAATGGGTTTCAAGGGAAGGGAAAGTAATTTTAATTGAGAATATTAAATTAAGATTTGAGGCGGATCATGTATAATATATATTGTGTTTAAGAATGATTGGGTCTGAAATCTCGTTTTCGAAAATCTCTTTTTTATATTCTGGTAAAAGCTTATATTTCTGATTTTGTATCCAACTCTGAAATCACTAAAAATGAGATTTTCTAAAAACGAGATTTCAAAAAGAAGGATTTACTAAACAATGATTATGGAACGCTTTCCTGTATTATACCAAATACTTACCAAACATAAATGTATCGACCTCTTCACAAATTCCTCGATGATCTATTAAAGATTTCTCTTCTGCTTCCAGTAGTGTATCTAACATTGCACGTCTTTCTTTTTTAAAAAAATATCTGGAAATATGAATTTTTAGTTTTAGTAACTAAACCAAGTTACAATTCATTAAAGAACTTTATATACTAACAAATCATCATCAGAATTCGACACCTTTGAAGATTCTTTCTCCCCTGATTTATTTTGAAATATATTTCTTCTTAATTTTATTATTGTACTTGAAAAATGATGCAATTCATTATTAACTTTCTCTTGTATATTAGATTCATTAAAAAATTTATAAAATAAATCAAAATGTTTAATTGGATTAAATATACGATTCATAAAAAGTTTTTCTGTTGTAGTAATATTTTTACGATATTCTTCAGTTTTACTCATATCATCTAAATTAACACCAAGTGCAGTTTCTATAAAAATTTGATAAATAATTTGATTTTATAATTTAAAATTATAAAAAATATTTTTTCAATTTACACAAACTGTATTTAAGGTAAATTTTGGTATAACTTGTGATAAATTTACAATATTATCCGGTTGATTTTTAATATTTGTTATGAATTTAGAACTTTCATCCCTGTAAAAAATTTTTAAAACAAATTTTAGTTCATAAATCTAAAATAATTAAATAATACTTCTTAGAAATTAATATAAAAGTTGATTCGAACTAATGATAATTAGTAGTAGTAATTTAATAGTAACAAAGTAATAAATGAAGCACGATCCTCACAATGAGTTCTCCGACATGGCAACAATGAACCACAGTGATTCGTTTAGCTGATTTAAATAAGCCGCAACGAAAGAAGTCCCAAAGGAGAAACCGCCTAATGAAATAGATACTACCATCCTATGAAATAACTTCTTCTCATAAATTATGAAACAACTCTCATTGGCATGTTAAATAGCTTTCAGTTAGAAAAATTAAAAATACTCCCAACCCAAAACTTGTGGGAATTATTTCATAACGCACCAACAAAATATGAAAATATTTGAGATCAAATTTTCCGAAAAACGCGGTTCGCAAAGGGGTTTCAGAATTGCGTTTAAAAACGCATATGAAAGAGAAAATGAGGGCAACTGGGTCTAGACTCTAGAATCTAGATAATGGTAAGATTTCGATGCACAAAGGTTTTTTTAAGATAAAGATATTTTGCCTCGTAAGATACCAGTTCTTTTATATAAATATATATTAACTTCGGAGAAAGTTCGGTAAAAAAACACTTATTGAAGATTAAAACCTTTAATTAGAAATAAAACATCTCATGACTTAATATCAATGAAATAATTCTTTGATGGGACTCAGAACTCAGAATATTAATATTTTGTTTTTTTTTTGCAATATAATCTAGAGTCTACCAATGATTCCAAAGATTAAGTGTTACACAGCACTTAAAAGGTATCGGGATAATTTCTTATTACCAAATTTACTAATTATGATGTGAAGCCTAAATCATTGTGGTATTGTGGGAAACATTATATAAATAATATATTACATGATGCTTTTAAATACTATATAATATATACTAACTTAAATGTGTCCAAAAATTTTTGAAGAATATTAAAATGAAATGATGGTGTTAATAATTTTCTTCTTAAATGCCATTTCTGATCTATAAATTAAATGAAGATAAAAAAAAAATTAATTGTCATTTAAACACATTCAATTCTACATATATATATGTTTCATATACTTACGTGTACTTGTTAAAAGTCCGGTACCAAGAAATGGATGTAATATTTCATATACACGACTTTTACTTATTATTGTTGTACTATTTAATATTAATTCAGTATCTTCTGGTGTTATTATATTATATTCTGGATTTGCAACAATATATTTAAAATAACTTCTTTTAGCTGCTTTTGCATTACTTCGTGATAATACAAAAAGTTTTTCTATAAGTATATATATATATATATGAGTATATATATATAATTAAAAAATATATATAAATAATTAAAAAATTAATAAAATTTAATGAACTATAAAATTAGTTAATAGTTTTAAATATAATTCTTATCAATTGAAATAAATAATCATTAATTAATAAAAAATTTAATAAAATACCTATATTAATATATAGTTTTTATATATATATATATATATATATAAAATAACTAATCAATAAAATATTGACAAATATAACATTTAACTTTTCATCGACTAAAGATCAATATAGGTCGACTCTATTAAGATTAATATATATGATTAATACTCTATATAATTATCACTTATTCATACTTAATTTCATTATTAATCAAATGAGAGAAGCCCTATAATTATTATTAATTTTAGCATTAGTACACGTGCATTTTTATATTTTTTATATTTTTTAAAAATAAAATTAAATATATATGGGTATATAACGATTGATCAAAATTCATAATGGCGAAAAAGAAGTTAACCTAAAATTACTTAACGGTATAAACTTTATTTGATATCCAACTCTCAAATTCTTCTAAATTATTTTTAAACATATATATTTGAATAGCAATTAGAATTTTTAAAATAAAGAGGAGATTCCAAATCCCAGGAGATTCTAGAAATTACTTAAACCTAATTTTTATAACTGTAAAACCCCTTCTAATTATTTTTTTAAACAAATATTATTATTTATATCAATAATTATATAAGTAGTAGTAACTTCAGGGACTTGAAATTAGGACTCCAAAGAGTTATTTAAAGACTTTCTGCTAATTGCAAATTCGTGAAGTGTTAAATTTGTGCGAAATGTGCAATGTAACATAAAATAGAAGTATTAGTACAATTAGTATCAGTATATAAATATTAATATCTTTTAAAATCATTTTTAAATATTTTTTTAAATAAATATTAATTAAAAATTCCTTCTAATCTTCTATGTATCTTATAGTTTATACATTTACTAAAGTAGTTTGTAATAAACTTGTTATTTATGATAGACTTAAAGAATATTACATATATTTTTATTTTTGTGATATACTATATATATATTATATATATATGTATATAATAATAAGTATAATGAACTTAAAAAAATACGGTGTAGTTATTACGTAAATCATCAATGCTAGTAAATCATAATAATTTAAATATTTAATTTAACATTTGTGCATTCATATAAACTTAATTTATAGCTTATTTAACAACTTTGTAATGAATCATTTAATTCTACAATATTTAAGTTTTTTTTTTATTTAAATTTAGAATTAAATTTGCATATATAAATATTCATACATTTTTAATAATTAATTTATTTTAAGTATCACAGATGTATTTGTCCAGGCATAACAACCTATATAGATAATTGTTATATGTTAAGAAAATATAAGGATATGAAACGGGGTTGAATGGGGTAGAGTAGAATTGATATTAAAAAAGATATTAGAATTGATTTTAATAAATTTAGAATCAATTATGACCTGCGACAATGGCGTAGTAGTAAAGACGTCGCCGTTCATGTGGAAGGTTTCGGGTTCAAACCCCGGTCAGATCATATCTAATAAAAAAATATCGTAAAATTGTATAATTATATCGTAATATAAAATAAGATTTAATAAAAATATATAAATAATTCTTGTATAAGATTATAGATGGCGCACAAAGTTAACATTTGTGAATTCATATTTCATAACCTTATACAATAGCTACAGCCGAGTAATCAACGGCTTAGTGAATATTATGATTAAGGAAATTGCAGCCTAGTTTAAAATAAACTTGGTGAATGGCCTATACTTCTTAAAGAATTGGAATAAAAAAAAAAAAAAATTACTTGCGACTGCATTATACGTCTTATCACAAGTTGAGAGTATGTAAAATTGTATTTGTGAATACATATTTTATTATAATTTTTTAGTTCTATTTATAGTTTACAACACAATTAACCATTCAGTGGTTCCATTATCCCCAACTATAATAGTCATATGATGTCATATGAACTTTAGATTAATATTCGATATGAATAACTAAAATAATCTAACTAAAATAGTCATACATAACCAATCATACGCATAAAATGTCAAACATAAACATTTAATTATTAAAAATTGATGTATTTACTTTTAATATTTAATTCTAAAATTTTTAAATTCTTTTTAATTTCAGTTTAAGTTACTTTTAATTGTTTTTTAATATAGTTTGCTTGTATGTATTATAACATATGATATACATGCTTCGTTTGGTATACCTATGATTTGACGAATGATTTCTAAATGATAATGAATTATGGTTATATTATAGTTAATTATATGAAATGTCATACAATCGTACAAAATCATATGATATCATATAACAATATATGACTTTTATAATTAGAGGTATTAAGTTTGCTTTTTTGACCGTTTTTTGCTAATATAATTAAAAAGGTTCCAACTTATTAATTAAAATAATAAGAGCAAGCCAATGGCCCTCCAATATATCACTGATATAGTTTTTATATGCTGGAAGTTACATGCTTAGGCATTGAGTTTAAGAAATCTCCATCTTATTTCTTATTTTATTTCTTCAACTTAACCAATATTAATTATTATTTATAAATATTTATTAGTGTAAAATATCGCATCATATTATATTTTGATTTATTATATTTTACTATGTTTGTTTTTTAATTAAATACAGTTCAACGCCATCGCTAAAGCTCGCCGTTGAATTCCAAATAACCGGCAAAATTAAAAACATAATTAAAATTCAGCGAACGACGCGATGTTTTATTGCAAGTAATTAATATACATAATAAATACATTTTGAAAAATTAATTTTACAAATTCCTAAATAATAAAGATAAATTACGATATAACACCGTTTAAATGATCTGAACTCCCACACAATGAATAATGATCTTTGTAAAGCATTTAAAAAGCTTATATTGTGATGTTTATTTTTTATTTTATCGTTTTTTTTAACGATTTCAATTAATATTGCATTTGATTCCATTTGAATGTTTATATAAATGTATATTACATTGTTCTGATATATATACACATATTTTGCACATAATATTACATATATAATATTATATTACCATATTATATCTATGATTAATAACCTATGCTTCTTAGTAGTCTAGTCACTAATAATCTAATAGTACTCACCTTCATCCAAATTTATAATATCAAAAGTATTTCCAAATATTGTTGAAGCTGGAAATACCCCATATAATGGGGTTCCATCAACCATCCTAACACGCTTACATCCAGCTAATATATTATAATTTTTATTTAATTTTTTTAAAATAATCACCAAAATAATTAAAAATATTGTTATTAGAATCATTTTTTATTTATACGATATTATTACGATTTTTATACGATATTTATTATAAGTCCCTATGTATATACGATATTAAAAATATATTTATTATTTTTTTATAAGCCCTTAATACTAAATTTAGTTAAATAAATTTATTTATATGATAAGCTAATGTTTAATTGTGAAGGGCAATTTTTAGACTAAAAAAAATTTAGAAAATATTGCAGCTAAGGTTAAGCTTTTTTTTGACTGACTGACTGACGATTCACTGATCATTTAAGTGAATATCAGAAAAAAAACTAAAAAAAAAAAAAAAAAAAAATTTTATTTTGAAAAGCTTTCACTTTTTTTTTTTCATTCTTACACTAAATTTTTTCTAATGTTTACAAATTCTTAATATTATATACATAAATACAGAAGTAATTTTGTATACATAATACATATATACATATATATTTATTAAGTAAAATTGTAAACATTTAATATGTATATATAATATATATATATAAATTTTGATAAAGAAACATATTCAAATTTGTGAGTTAAGAAAAAACGATCTGATTTTAGCTTTATTGAATTTTATCTTTTTTTTTTTAAATAAACAATTTCTGGAATATGAACAGTTTTTTAATTAATTTCTAAATATTTATTTTTTTAAGAATCATAGAGTTTCCAAAATTACACTTTATTTCCCATTTAAATAGGATTATGGGCTATTATCACTTATTTCGTAGGCTTTACTAGGTACTCACTCAAAAAATCATTTTAATAATTATTTCGAACTTAAAAATTGATTGTAGCATTTTTTTTTTAAACCCCTGGCAAGTCTGTGACACAGTTCACAACGAGATAGAATTCGAATTATACCCAATTTACTGATGTAGAATTTATTTGAAGAATCTGTTTGTGCTACATGTGACCTAATCTGACCTAAACCCTATTAATTCCTTTAAAATACGCAATTCTATTTATATATTTCATTTAATGTGAGTTATAAATATGAATTAAAATTTAATGCCAAAAATCTTTTGTTTATTATTATAATATGTGTAATGTGTTTTGTATAAACTATTATTTAATAGATTCTGTTTAATTATGTGTTATATATTAAAATTTTTTCTACTAACGGTTTAGTATTGTAATTTAAACAATTATAATTAAAATATTAATAGAGAAATTAATCATATTAATATAGCAATTAATCATATGAAAAAATTTTAGAATTTGGTATGTTCTAATTAAGAAACTTCCACGTGAATTTAACAGTAAATTGAATTGCAAATTAATCATGCATATCATTTTTTCAATTTAATTTATATTATAAATTTATAATTGATATTTTACTATAGTTTAATATATAGATGTCAACTTATATAGTTAATAGTTATTATGTCACTTTCATCGTTTAAGCTTTAATTAATTATAATATGTGTATATATATCGTGATCAGTTAAGCGATTAAGTGATCAGTTAAGCGTGGTGTGGTGATTATATGCAATCTAAATTTTCAGACTCTTCAAATTTTTGAAAACTAATAAATGGAAGTTGTACACAACGCTAATTACATTTTTATCAGGTGGAGAGAGAGAACCACGACGAATGAAGTCATAGTATTATAAATATAATTAGAAATTAATTATGAGTTATAATATAAATTTAATATATGAGTTTTATTTAATTGATTTAATTGTTGATTAGATTTCTAATGAAATGAAGCAGTATTTTGATATATAACGGTATTTCCTCATTTTGAAGATTTTCTTCTGCAGCAAACACCACACCAAAATTTTTAAACAAATTTTAAACTTAAAAAAAAAGATAGTTAAAAATTTTAAAATTAAATATATTTTTAATTATTATAAACAAAAGAATGTTTATGAAAGCCATTTAAATAATTTGAAAGTTTTTTAAGTAAAAACTATATATTTAATCTATTGAATAAAATAAATTAAATTTATTCCAACCAAATAAAAGTTTTATTAAAAACTATTTGCAAGGTATTTATAAATGTTAAATAATAAATTCTAGGATAACTTATTACCTATTTTGATAATTCCTTGAAAAGTTTTATAAAACTACTAATCATTCACAATAAAATTATAGGATATTCAACTGTTGAATTTTTTATTTTTTTTTTTTTTTGTATTTAATTTTATTTATTTTATTATATGTATTTTACAAGCTTTGTGAATTTACGCCAAAATGAATAATCATCGGAAAAAATTTCCACAATTTTCAAAACTTGAAACTTAAACTATACCTTAATGAAAAGAACCTAACATTAATTTAGAGGAGTCTGATGAAGAAATTTGCACCTCTTAAACAGTTTTTAGACTGCTAAGCTGTACTGATTTCATTGCGAATTACTACCCAATTCATTTCTTTCTGAGATCATTTAATTTCTATTATTTGGCGTAGGTTCATATGTGTAAGTCTGGCTTGTTTCAATTCTTGGAAAGATTCCATGTTATTATTCTCAGATAATTGTTACTTTGCTGTTTATTGAATCTCAAGGAGAACCAGTAATAATTTTTTTTTAAATTTTTTAATTGAGTTACTGACTCCAAAATCTAAGTTATTTTTTTCTTGTAAAATAACTTGTTGGTACCAATTTCCAACATAGGACGAAATGTGACCAAGAATAAAAAACATTCTATTAAATACTTAAAGTAATTACAAGTATATTTTATTAAAAATAAGATATAGTTTCTTTAATATATCTTTTCCGATATCTTGATCCGTGGAAAAAACTTTCGATTTTTCCAATCCTCAGTTCATTCCTACCCCAATTGCGGCTCCCGATAAGTTTTTTAACTTAAAATTTACTTTATTTAATTTTTACTTAAATCAAAAGTTAGTATAAAGTTTATAAATCTTTTTCTGTAACGATTTCTTTACAAAAAAGACATGCAAACACTAATATAAGAAACCTGTAACTTCAATATAAAACTAATATGATAATTGTAAATGGGTGTATATGTATGTAAAAGAACCACAACTTCCTTGTATAAGGAAAAAAAAAACAAGTGAAAATTTTTATATTTAATTTATTGTATTAAATGTCCTTCAAATATATACTTACAATATATCTTTTTTTTATTATTATTTTATTATTTTGTCTTTATGTTTTTTTTTAATTGCAAAATATATTTGTTTTTTATTTATAAATAAAAAAAAAATATTATTAAGAAAGTTGAGGTAATGGTAGTTATTATAAGGTCTTTAAAAACTAGGTTAAAAAGTTCTGAAAAATTAACTATTATAAATTTAATAAATAAAATGCAAAACTTTAAAAATAGTTTTTTAAAGATATTTATTTAAAATTAAATTTTTAATTAAATAAAGTTATAATTAACTTAAATTAAGTTATAAATTAGTCATAATGTCGGGATGATAAGGTGGTTAGAATGTAGGCCTCTCATTAGAAGATATTGAGTGGAAAAGTAAGAAAAACCAGTTATCTAGTCTTTAATCTGATTTAGTTGCGCCTGGATGACTCAGGGGTTTATAAGGAACTTACCGCTCCCAACTCCAATTAAAGTTAAAAAGCTTTTATCTGGTTTTTGGAATGACTTAGTTACCATCCTTCATTGGTAGGTGAATTAAATACAAAATTTAAACAAATGATTTAATTTAAACTTATAACTCACAGATACAAAATTAAAATTCATATAATAATATAAAATTAAGTATTGAATGGAGTTTAAGGTATGCTTGAAATAGAGTGTGAATCATTAATGTACATGAATCATAATGAACTTAATGAATCATTAAAACTCTAATGTTTCATTAAGTTCTGTGAGTTTTTGATCAAACAAATAAATATGTACCTAAGGTTCAAACAATCAGCCCATACATTTAAACAATTAGTAAGTAATGTTTAATGAAAAAAATTATTAACTTGAATTAATTAATAAAAAAAAATTATATCTTAAAAATATTAATGCTTAAATAAATTAATTGTATTAGTCATATATAAAAAAAATTACACTCAATTTTATTAAAACATTTATTTACGTCATCATTTATAGGTGTTTAAATTAGTAATGATACTAAGAGTTCAATTTTGGCATACTAATTAAAATAAATTAAGAAGTTGAAAAGAAAACAAATAAAATTAATTAGCTGTACTGAAAAATTCATATTATTATTTATTTATACTCTGAATAGGTTAGAGACAATTACTAGATCAGTTAAATTATATTGTTAATTAAACACGCTTAAAAAAAAACTATTAAAAATGTAAATACTATCATCAGCTGCTATGGTTCGTCAATTATTATATACTTTTATTTTATTTTGATGACAAATGATCTACACACTATGAGTAATTGGTTGTAGCAATTATAACTAATCCGAGGAATATACGATAAGTTATTAAGTAGTAGTTCTTCTCCGAAACAAGATGGTATCAATTTAACATTAGATACAAAATAAGATTTGGTATATCTCCTAACATTCATCAGGCTTTAAATAAATTAACCTTTAACTTTGAAATTTATATACTACTTCTGCAAATTAAACACTTAGTATTCAACTAACGGTATTTCCTACAATTTAAGTTGCACACCCCTGCCTTTCAAAAAAAATATTACTGTAAACATTAAATACACAAACCTTTTCATTCATTATTTTAAAAACAAAGTTCTTTGCTTTTTTTTTTCCAACACACACATTATACAAACATATACACGTGCATAGCATGTTTATCCTTTTTGCACAATATTACCGTTATATTTAAATAACCTTTTAGTTCCGTTATCTTTTTATATAGATACAATATACATATTTGTATACGATGTTTAAAAAAATCCCTTTATAGTTTGTTTTGTATGGTGTCGCTGTCTATATAAAAAGATAAAAAGGAGGGGAGTCGGAAAATTGTGCAAAAGGATCAAAATAACAGTAACTATATTTTCTTTTGGTTTTTTGATTTTTTTTTTTTTTTAATATTTCGCTTTTTTATTTGTTCTTGAAAAGTAGGTTACAAATAAATAAAATAAAAAAACAAACAAACAATAACAAAACATTATGTAGAGGTAACTTAGCACTATAATACGCCTAAATGCTTACTGAACTCTTTATATTGATTTCATAGTTATTTTGATTTATATATATGTGTATGAAATAAATTTGATGAAAGAGAGAGAAGGAGAGATTTATGTTTAACTCAATGACTTTTTTTTTTTTTTTGTAATAATCCCATGTAAATCAGAAATAAAAGGATCCAACCAACATATAATAATAAAATTATAAAAGTAAAATTAAATTCAGGAATTATTAGTTTTTTAGTAGTTCTCGCTCAACATTCACGCAGATAACTTGTCTTCACGGAAGACAAAATCGTATAAAATAAAAAAAAAAAGTAACCGTGATTTTATTTTTTTTTTTTTTGTTAATTTAAACTTTTTTTTTTCTTTTTAACTTTCTTTTTTACTTTTTTTTTGTTGTTGTTTTGTTTTTTTTTTTTTAACAATTTTAATGTTGGGATAGGACATTATCACGATAAATGAATCACGAAAATTTTATTAAAAAATTGTTTGAATTTAATAGTTTTAGATACTATTAAATGTTTAATTTGTTGATTTGTTGAGGAAGGTTACAATAAAGATAAAAAAAAAAAGTTTTAATTTATAATTTAGTTGTTAACGAATGTTGAGGATTTACAGTTATGGTTGAAAAATATAATCAAACAGCTCCAAAATCACCTATACGTAAAGGTTCAGCAAATAAATTCAAATCAAAAGATGAAATATCTAAAACGAATTCTGATTCGAATTCAATTCAAACATCAACAAATAAAGACGACAATCAATTAAATAAAAATCCAACACTAACACCACTGCCTAGTCCAATTCCATCACCTAAAATACGAAAAAATACAAAATTATATTTAAGAACACCAACACCATCGCCCAGTCCTCGTTGTTTTCATCGTAGATCACCCAAACAAACAAATGTTCAAATATTTATTGAATCTGATAATTCGGATGAAAGTGAATCTGAAAATAAAAATGGTCGAGGAGCAGAACGAGATGACGAAGACATTACCGTTGTTGATGATGAAAATGAACAAAATAAAAAAACTTCAGCTTACAAAATTTTCTCATATAATTTTTTGAAACCTTGCATTCCAACTGACGAGAATGAAAATGATGAAAATGATTTGAATTCAATTAAAACAAAAATACCAGATGTGTTACGAAATCAAGGTGCCGATTCATATTGTTCATCAAATCCTGAAAGTAATTGCCCCTGCAATGTATCCGAAGATGTTGGACAATTATCAAAACAATTGACATATTCTAATCGTAAAACCTGGATATCTGTAGAACGTATGAATGAATTGAGAAAACGGGCCCAAGAAGCCCTTAAACATCACAAGACATTTACAATAAGGGGTTGTTTCTTTTCGGTTCGTAATGCTTTGGCATCACGTGGTTGGGTTGAAAAACTGGATGCACATCGTAAACATGTACCGAATGGTATTTGTACAATAACTTATGAAGATTTACAACAAACACTGCCTAAACGTAAACCGGGTGAAACGCGACGCCAATACGTCATAAAATGTGAAAGAAATATCATGTCAAGATTTTTAGAACATATGCCAATTGATTTTTTATGGACTGCTAGAAAAGAAAAATGTGATTATATTGATCAGGCAAAAAATCCATCAATGATCATTAATAAATTCCAAAGGATTCCATTTACTTCGAAAGAGGGTTTGTGTAATTCATTAAAAGATTTTCATTGGTTTTATGAAGAAGGCATATCGGAATTATATTTTCCAAGATGTTTTAATGTTTGGAGCCCTGAAGAACTGGCAGAATTTATTGATAATTTTAGATTATCAGCATGTATTGCATTTATACGTTGGATTGTTGATAAATATCATCAGAATGGTTTTGATGCAATATTTTCACCATCTGGTAAAATACCATTTACAGCAATTGAATTTGCTACGAAAAGATGTAATGAATTTTTAGAGAATTGTAATCATAATGATATTGATAATGATGAACATATACGTATATGGGAACATGATTTTGATGCATTTTTAACACAACATTATTTAATAACACAAGAAAATGGTCGCATATTATCAGATACAAATCGTGTCGCGGATTCTATTATTAAATCATTAGATCAAATTTTATATAATATACAAGATTTTTGGCCACAATATGGATTAGATGGTTATTTAAATTTATGGATTGTTAAGCCAGCAAATAAATGTAGGGGCAGGGGTATACATATATTTGATAATTTAAAAAAAATTTTAAATATGGTAAATCCAAATATAGCATCAAAAAGTCGGTTTGTTGTACAAAAGTATATTGGTAAGGAAAAATTTTGTTTTTTTTTTTGTTATATTGTAATTTTTCTTTTTTTATCTATTTTTTTTTTTTTTGTTTTTATTTTTTTTTTGTTTTAAGGTTCTATTTTTGGTTCTTGAAACAAAATTGTATAGGGAAATATTATCTGGATCAAGGTTTTTTTCTAACAAAGTATATTATTCGTATAGAATAGAATAGAATAGAAAGTATCTATTAGATACTTAAATAAAAATATTTAGCTACAAGTATTAGATTAAAATGAAAGGGAAAATTTATGTTAAAACCTTTAAAAAATACATGAAATATAACATTTTATGTTTTGTATCGTAAATTATTTTCTAAATCACTATAGGCAGGTGTTAAAAAATGTTTTTGCATTTTCTAGGTTACAAAAGTATCTATAAGTTTAATTTTTGTTTAAAAATAGATATAACAATTTATTACCACCTTATGGAAAATAAAATAAAATTGGTCAGATATTATTGGAAAAAGAAAAATGAAATAAAAAAAAATTTATTTATTTTTGGTTTTATAGTAAAGTTTTCCATATGTATGTAATACTACATAATACATATGTTTATATAGGATATATAGAGAGGTATTAAAATTAATTGCTTGTAACTTGATTGTGAAGGTGATAAAATAAGGTTATATTTAAAAATAAAAGGGTTTTTTTTTTTGTAGAATTCAGTGGTAAAGAGGGGTTTTTACTTGGCACGGATTTTGCAGAAAAAGATTATAACGTTGAAAACTTTTGAATATTTTGCAAAAAATTAAAGGCAAGCTAAAAAAAAAAATATTATAAATAATTAAAAATATATTAGCGTGTTTCGGTTTTTTTTTTAAACTAAAGTTTTATTTAAGAAATAACACTATTTTAATCCGGAGTAGTTTTTTTTCCAAATTGTGGGCGTTTTGATTGCTCAATCGGTTTTTTTGTTATAACTTCAAAGACTTCGAATGTATAAGGGTGTATATTGTTATATAAATTAAGGGATTTTTGAGATTAATTAAACCGCCTATGAAAAATTCTAATGATGCTTTTTTTAATAAAATATTTGACACAACCTAATTTAAAGGAGAAACTCTCTCTAGAACCTCTGATCTTAAGCGTTTTCTAATCACCAACAATCTCTTTTTAGTAATTTATCTATTTCTGGTATTATGACATATCTAATCTCAGATGTTCTCTTTTTATTATTTTATATTCTATGATTTTGCATGTAGCACATACTCAGAGGCTATAGCAAGTGAACAAAGTCTTTCTAATGTACTCCGTATTGTGGTAGAATATATGAGATATTTAACAATTTTTCGGATTATTTTGTGCCGATTTATAATAATTTCTATTAGTCAATTCTTATTATTAGCTTCCTTGTAAAAGTATTTATTGGAGTAAAAATGGTTGTAGTCGAACTAAGGCTTTCTTTTTATATTCGTACAAACTCTAATGCACTTCTCACATTGTTTCCATTAAATTTGCGTTAATTTTGTACCATATCATTGATAATTTTGAATAAAATAAAATAAATAATTAGATTGCATATTTACCGGAGCTATAAAAAGTTAATTTATATCCGATAAAATGTCTCATAAATTGGGTTTGGTCTCAAGTCATCTGAGCAACGTGGTGAAAATAGCCAGTACACAAACCATCACGAGCTTTGTTTGAAATTTAAAGCTTTAAAAAATAAAACTTCATCTGGTATTGATAATATACCAAATATAGTTTTAAAAAAGTTGAGTAACTTAATTATTTCGAAATATGTCATTTTATTTAACAATGCAATTAATAACTCGTATTTTCCAGATATATGGAAAACTTCGAAAACAATATTGCTAAAAAAACCAGGCAAAGATCCAACTAATCCTAGTAATTATAGGCCAATTAGTTTAATGCCAAACATAAGTAAAGTTTTTGAAACCCTTATAAATGATAAAATTCAAAACTTCTCTAATTTAAATAAATTAATACCTGATAATCAATTTGGGTTTAGGTATAAACATGGAACTATTCACACCATAACTAAACTCACATCTGATATTTGTTGGTATATTAATAAGAATTACGGTGTTGGTGCTTGTCTTGTTGATCTTGAAAAAGCATTTAATTCTGTCTGGCTCGATGGCTTAATGTATAAGTTAATATATAAATATAAATTCCCATCTAACTTGAGTGCTCTCATATATAACATGTTATACAACAACAATTTTGTTGTGTATAACTCACGAAATGCATCAAGTATGACCTTCCCAATTGAAAACGGTCTGCTACAGGGAACAGTCAACGCACCAATCCTCTTTTCACTGTATATAGCCGATCTATTAAATTTATTAGAGCGTGTTAAAGGATATACCTACACATTAGCTTTTGCTGACGATATTATAGTCTATTCTGCGAATGACTCAGTAAGTAGCATACAGTCCAAAGTGCAAAAAATGTTTAATATCATTTTGGACTACTGCAAAATCTGGATATTAAAAGTGAACTTCAACAAATGCGAAACTATATTATTTCGCAATACGGTTGACAAAACAAGTTCAGATATAAAAAAAAATTGGAAAAGCTATATTATAAAATCACCAGATAATTCACCTCTTGCAAATAAAAAAAGTGTTAAATACCTCGGAGTTTTTCTACATCGTAATTTGAACTACTCCGAACATATTAAATACACAATTTCAAAAGGAAATAAATCCTTTATGGCAGCAAAAAAACTCTTTTACAATAAAAATATAAGTAATAGAGTAAAAATAATATGCTATCAAACATTAGTTAGGCCAACACTTGTGTATGGTGTACCCATATGGTACAACATTAGCGCAAGTTTAATGGAAAAACTACGTAAGCTAGAAAGAAAGTGCATAAGAACTTGTACTAATATAAATAAAAAGCCCGACTCCGATTACAAACATTTCTACTCAAACAAATATTTGTATAAGGCATCAAACATACACAGAATTGACGGTTTTATTATAAAACTTGTCAGAAAACACTATGAGAGAGCACAAAACACTCCAGAAAATGGTCTTATATCACATATATACTACCACAATGAGGAGTACATAAGAAAAACCTTGCTCACGGGTTTTATAGCCCCTGAGCATTTCATTTTTCTTGATAAAAATGGTTATATCCAAAACCAAGATCATGTCCCCATACTATACCACTATAGTAGACGGGCCACATGCAAGGCAATAGAGTATAACCCGGGCAACATTAATGGAGAAAGTTTGATATACGACATGTCTATTACTAATAAAGATAAAAAAATTAAAAAAGAATATTGGTGGTTGGTTAACCCGCAATTAACATAAATAAGTATTATAATTACAAATTAGGTTTTAGTTTAGGCTTAGTATAGTTTTAAGATAGATTAAGTAGAATAAGGAATAGGTTAGGTTGTTTTTTAAAAATAAGTAAGATTTAATATTGATTTTTTTTTCGCCATAATTTTTTACAATACTACATAAAAAATGGAATAAATAGAGTTTTTACTCTAACTAATAAGAAAATTAAAATATAAATTAGAAAAACAATTAACGTAAAAATTAAATATTAATTTAAATGTTAATAAAATAATTACTAATAAGTCAATTTTTTATAAACTTTTTATAGGCTAAGTTATAAATAAGAATGTAATAAAGGCAATAATAAAAGTTTAATACAAAAAAAAAAAAAAAATTGGGTTTGGTCTTTTAACTTTGATTTTGCTTTCTAATTTTTCTATTGTAGATCTTTAAGAGTTCTTGAAATGTTTATATGTGTGTGTATACTCGTTTGATTTACCACATTTAACATTTTATGTATAGCGTTTATAAATTTCAATATAAATTTTTAACTTTAATTTTATTATTATTTTTCCCATGCAAAATATTATCTAATTATTCAACTGTCAGTTTGTTATTCTATATAATTACCTATACATATATGATAACACAAAACAGTTAGTAGTTATTTCAAAAATCAAAAAACATGCCAACAACAACAAAAAAATTTATTTGCATAAAAGAAAATCCAAATATATTTTGACATCACTTATAAAGATCAAGGATAGGGTTTTTTTTTTTTTAAATGATTTTTAATTCTTTTTTAAACAGTTCACAATAGATTTTTTATTTAATATTTAAAATTTTATATACACTAATATTACTTTAATAATAAATATTTGTTTTTGTATTTATTTTATTAAATTCTTTTTGCGTGTAATATTCATATTTGTCTGCTATACCCTTAAATACTCATACTACATACTCATACTATAATACAATCCTAGAAATAAATATACATAAATATATATATATATAGACTAAATTTTAACATAAATGTAATTCCAAATAACATTTATCTATTCAATGTAACATTTTATTACACATCACACAGTATTTTGACTTCCGTGTTCTAAAAATAGCATGTTAAAAGCTTTAAAGTTTGTTTCCTTTTACTGTTCGTTGTAAAACAAAAATAGAAAATTTGTAAAAAAAAATGAAAATCACATGATTTTTGTAAATAAAAAAAAAATAGTAGATAGGCAAAATGAACTGGAGAAATTTTTTTATGTGATTTTGACAACTATAAGATATATGAAGATCAGAATTATTAATATATGAATATTGAAATATTTGACTTTGAATAATCTCAAAAATTCCATATTATTTTATTTATTGAAATTTTGACATGTCCTGTCAATTTGAAAGTAGCTGCTTTGACAAGTAAAATACAAATACTGCACTAATCACGAAACGTTGGTAGAAAAATCTACAGTAAGGGCAATTTGTATAATATAATTTTTAAATTAACTAAATTAAATATAAAGCTTAAAATTGAATAATCGTTAAACATTTTTTATTTTAACTGAAGCCTTTTTTAATGGAAGACCAGTTTTTTTTGTTATTTGAAACGAAGACATTAATTTTTTAGACATTTAGACTCCTTATAGAAAGAAAGATATTCTTCTTTAAGCGAATACCTAGCATAATATTTAATCTTACCCAAATGACTGGACAAATTTCAATTCGAAAAATGTTTTCACTTAAAGTAAAAGACGTTTTAAATAAAAAACGTTCACTTGAATTAAAAATTTCTTCAGTGAATGTAAAAAAACGTATATGCTGACCCAAGTGACGCAAGTTCGAAATATGTGTCACTTAATATAAAGATAGAAGCGATATCTGAAGCGATGTCAACTTTGCGTTACCACCTTAAGGATTATTTAATATCTAAGGACTATTGTAATAATACATAGAATTACTTTCATGAACACGTAATATTTATCAATGGGTAATATTAATTTTATTATTAATAAACTTTACAAACAGAGCGTCAAAATTATTACAATATTATAAAAAAACAAAATAAAATGATGCGATAAATATTGTAAAAGTATAATAGTTACAATAAAATTAAACATGATATTGATTTATATTGTAGTTCAACTATTTTTAGAGTGTAGCCATTTCTTGTACTCTAGAAAAACTGATAGAAACTAATAATATATGTCTAAAAACATACAATATAAATGTTATTCTTAGATTAAATTCTTTGTGCATAGCCCAAAAGGGGAAATTAATTATGCAAAAGCTTCTAAATTTTATTTTTAAGTAAATTATATAAAAAGAAATAATCCTTAAATCAATGCCTCTCTTTATTTAGTTCTCTTCCTTCTAAACTGCTATAAACAACATATAGGGCAACGATAAAGAAGCATTAAACTCTAGAATCATTATTTTTACTCAATAATGTATTAGTCGAATGTAGCCGGTAGGAGTTTGAATTTAGGCCGGGTTCTAAAATACTACTTTTTCATTAGAGTTGCAAAAATACATTTTATGGACAACTCTTGGATTTTGATTCATTTAATTTTTTTTATGATATAAAATCTATTGATCCAGTTATGATATTCTTTAATTAATCCCACGTAATCCTATTATCTAATCCTTATTTTGTTTTTTGATTTTCAGAAAAACCATTAATAATACATAATACAAAATTTGATATTAGACAATGGTTTTTGGTAACAAGTACACAACCAATGGTTGTATGGATGTACAAGGAATGTTATTTACGTTTCAGTTCACAAGAATATAATTTAGCAAATCATCATGAATCGGTTCATCTGACGAATCATGCGATTCAAAAAAAATATAAAAATGGAAAACGTGATAAAAGTATGAATTCAAAACTATTTATTGTTGATAAGTTTAATTTGTTCTAATTTTTTTATTAACTCACTCTGCCTAAGGGCTTCCATCTGAAAATATGTGGGATTGTTATTCATTTCAAGCATACCTGCGACAGGTAATATAACAATTATAATAAAAATACAAAAATTTTAAAAATAATTATATTTACCCTTTGAATGTAGATCGGAAAACATGTAATGTGGTCTGAACGTGTTTATCCTGGTATGAAAAAAGCTATAATTGGTACAATGTTAGCATCACAAGAAAGTATGGATCGTAGAACAAATACATTTGAATTATTTGGTGCTGATTTTATGATATCAGAAGATTTTCATCCATGGTTAATTGAAATAAATTCAAGTCCTGATTTAGGTGCAACAACAAGTGTTACAGCCAGAATGTGCCCACAATGTTTAGAAGATGTTATTAAAGGTTTTATATTTAGTTTCGCCGCTTTACTACTGAAAAACTATTCATTAATTTAAAATATATCTTTTGCCATTATTTTAGTTGTGATAGATAGACGTTATGATATTAGAGCCGATACAGGAAATTTTGAATGCATTTATCGTCAAATAATACCACCGACACCAGCCTATATGGGATTAAATTTATTTTTAAAAGGAAAACAAATAATACAAAAAACTTTATATGCACAACGTAATCGTGAACGTCCAACCACAATTTCAACATTATATTCATCCAGAAAATCAATGCCAAGTATACAAGTACTTAGTAGTTTAAATGGTAATAATACTGAAGGTAAAACAGCAACTGGAACAGAAAAGTCTTCCAATAGTAATGATTCAAATGAAACTGATAAAAATAATACTAACAACCGTACTGATTTAGATAGTGATGAAATTTTATCAAAACCATCAACAATAATACCAAATTCCTTATTGAAAAAATCTAATTTTAGTTTTTTACGTACATCTGCAATAAATACTTTAACAATGCTTGATTTAAACTCATTTGGAAATGTAGCATATCATACACGTTTATTAACACCATTAACAACTCCACAGTCTTCCAGAAGATCTTCAACACAACTTTTAATATCACCTAGAGTTGGTGGTGGTGGTGGTGGTGGCGGCTCTCAATCGAGTGAAAGAAAACGATCAAGTGAATTACGACCAACAACATTTGAAACTGCTGCCAATATTGCAAATAAAACTAAACCTCAAAGTATTTCAAAAAATAAATTATCAAAAAAAATTCCAAATAAAAGACATTTTAGTTGTGGTCCCAGAATTATACCATATGATAAAGAAAATTTATTGGGATCACAACAAACTCATAATGAAATTAATAAAGAAAATTTAAATTTTTTAAATTCAAATTTGAATAACAGCAATAATAATAATAATGGTGCAAGTGGTGGTAGTAGTATTGAATGTATTGGTAGTAAATGTAGTATGGAAAATTTAAATTTACCTGAATCAGAAGGAAATTCAATAATAACACCATCACCACGTCCTTTAACACCCAATAAAAAGAAACAAATTCTTGATGCATTATGTAAACCACGTACTTCAAGAGTTAGAAAAATTGTTAAATCAACAATTAAAACAAAATCATCACCAGTTATGACAAATAGTGGATTAATAAATTTTCGTAAAAATGGATTATCAAATAGAAAATTAAATGGAAATATTGAAAAATCATCTCCAGCTATAAGAAGCAGTAAAGATAGTAAAAATTTTTATATTGTATTTATTTCATATATGTGTATGTTCTAATGATATTTTCTTATAGGATTAAATTTAAAAACATGGCGTACAAAACAACAATATAAAGATGAAAATCCAATTAAAGGTAAAAGTGCCAGTCCATTAAAATATGTACCACCCATAAGTCCAGTAAGAAAAAAAATTGAAGATAATGGAAATCGTAGATGTAAGACTTGCATTAGAAAACCTACAATGTATAAGAATATAACCTCTAAAGTTTCAGCAGACTTAAGTGATAGAATTAATACAAGATGTTAAAAATTAAAATTTATGTTTTTTTTTCTTCTAAAACTATTTTTTCTTGTTAATTTTAATGAAAAACAAAAAAAAAAAAAAAACTTTATTTATTGTTAAATTTGTTGCAAGTTATATAATATTAAAATAAAATTAAAATAATATATTAAAATAATGTTAAAAAATTTTCTATACCATTTTAAATTTAAACCGTTGAATTAAAAAAGGATGCAAAATTAATTAAAATCGAAAAGTATAATTTACCATATCTGTCTTCGTCCCACTCTCATCAACATCTGTTAGATATTGAATGATATTTGAATTTTATAAGAATATATACAAAGCCCATATTGTTGCATCTACCTTCAACCTGATACACAGCAGAAATAATACATTGTAAAATCCCAAATTTAAACACAGTGTATCTATAATAAAATATATGGTCCAGTAAGCGATGGCGCGGCCTGGCGGAGAAGATATAATGCCGAACTCTACGAACTGTATAATGACGTTGATGTAGCCACGAAAGTCAAGATCAGACGCCTTCATTGGCTTGGTCGCGTCGAGCGAATGTCAACCGATGCTCCAGTTAAGAGGATATTTGAAGCTAGACCTCAGGGGAAGCGACGCCGAGGGAGGCCGAACCTCCGTTGGGGAGATGAAACATCAGCAGATTTAAAAAAACTTCGCATCGCCAATTGGAAGAGATCTGCGCAAAACCGAGAGGAGTGGAAGCAGATATTACATCAGACCCAGAACTTTCATGGTTTGTAGTGCATAGCAAGTAGGTGAGTAAGTATCTATAATACAATGGGTTTTGTTTCAATTCCGACCGCCTTTAATACATTTTCTCACATTGGTGATATTAGATTAGTGAATTATCTTAGTATTAAATTAGTATTTTAGTATTAGTGAATTACGTTGCGTCTTCCATTTTTTATATTTCGTACTTATATTATCAAACACCAAAATAAACATAAAAAAAAAAGCATAAATGTCATTTCATATGTATGGTCAGTCTTGTATTTAAAATTTTCTAAAATGTCAAATGAATTCCGATCATGATTGTCTTTTTTTTAGTATTTCACAATTTTCAATTCCGATCATGACACTTTGTATTCGCAACGTTGAAAATACAATAATGCAATATTTTTACTGAGTTACTGAGACTTTTATAGATTTCGATATTATTATTTGATTAGATTATACCAATTTATTTATTACATTTATTTACATATTATACTATTATTATATTCAATGGTAAATTTTAAAGGCAAAATTATATGATTTTAAAAGTTATGATTTTTTTTGAAATTAAAAGTTCTTCTGATGAAGAAAATAAAATAAATAATATTATACGAAGAAGAATTTTAAGAGAACTGGAATATATTTGAACTTCCAGCAAATGAGTGAGTAAAAAAACCTTTTAAATTATAAAGTATTAATCTATTAATAATAGAAATGTTTTAGGTTTACAAATTTTTTTAGAGTTGAAACGCATTTAAAATGCTACTTGAAACAAATAAACTTAAAGCTAATAGAAGAATTACAGGTATTCTGCAATAATACAATTGGCAACATCATTGAATGCTTTAACCAGCGGTAGCTATCAAATTAATGTTGGTAGTCACAAAGCATTGTATATGGCACAGACGACGGTGTCTAAAATTTTTAGGAATACATTGAAAACCTTAGAAGAAAGGATATGCCCGCATTAAGATTTTTTTAGATGAAAATGCATTTCCTGAGACACAGAACTATTTTTTCGAAAAAATTTAAGTTACCCGGAATTATTGGTATAGTAGATGGTCCGCATATTCCAATTTTAAAACCTAATGTTGACGAACATGTTTTTTTTTTTTCAATAGAAAAGATTGTTACACAAGAAAATTTTAAAAATCAATATAACGTTACACAAATAAATTAATGTATTTAAAATTTTAAATCAAAATATCTATTACGATGAAAAATTCAATTATACAAGTAAACTGACGCTCTTTGTTCTATAAATTTTGTATTTAGTTTCAAATTCTTTGTTCCAAACAAAAAAATTTTATAACAAAAAAAAAAAATTTTTGAAAGAAATACGTAATGCCAGTAAACTTTTGTAACAAATCAATTTTGTTTCAATCAATATCAATTGTAACAACAGACGTGTTGCCACCCCATCCTAAGAAAATTAATGATCATTAAGCCGTTTAATCGTAAAAACAAAGGCTAAATTCTAGTTTCATCCCGTAATTAAGGTTAAATTTTGCTGTTATCCCGTAATTAACAATCAAATGATAATTAATATTTTAATATAGGTGGTGTCGAGAGAATTAATTTTTTTTTGACTTTCAACTTAAGTCGATTTGAGTCAACTATCGGTGTCGGGGAAATCAATTTGTGTTGTTTAAAGTCGTCTGAGTCGACTTTGAAATTCAAATACATTTTTGTGTTTGAAATTACATTATGGCATTGGCGTTGTTTATGTTTAAATCTATTCTGTTAAATTTATTCTGTTATTGGCGTTGTTTGTGTTTAAAAATTTAAAGAAAAATTAAAATGAGTAATTTAGAAAGGTAAATAAAGATAAATAATTTATATAAATATGAAAATTTTTATTTATTATTTTCAGGAAAAAATGTTTCAGCAACAGGAAACAATTAGAAAAATTAATCAATCTAATGGAAGCAACCACAAAAAACTCATTGCAAAAATTTTTAGTAGTAAATATAATGCAGCACAAAATAAACCGTCTAAAAACTAAAAAAAATTTTTCGTTTAAATTATTTTTATAATACTGACATTTCTGTTGTCAAAAAATCAAAATTGAAACAACTTGATTCAATTAATTGAAACTAATTCATTTGAATTAGCCGACACCGGGAATTTTTTGAGTGGAATTGAAAAATGTCAAAATCAACCAAGTTGAATTGATTCTCCCGACACCACCTTATATAATCTCCTGAGTATACATTCATATTCACAAATACAAGTAAACTTTAAATAACCAATTATTTTTTGCATACTTTAAGGGGAAATCTGAAAAAATTTCATTTATTTTAATAAAAAATTAATAAAAACAAATGAATATCTACTAAAAATTTTTTATTACTAAGTTTTTTCAAATTTTGTTTTTTTTTTTTTTTTTTTGCCAATAAGTTTTCATAAACTTTGACAAAACTTAATTTGTATTACAGAATGTATAGAGACGCTATCAAGAAACAGTTGTACAATAGTTGAAACGTAAAGTAATTAATTGAAAGAAAAATGATTTGTTGGTTTGGTGATGTTTAACAAAGATGTACATTAAATTATCGGATGATTTAGGGGTGGCGTGATTTTTTATTCTAAATATATATTATATTAATACAGCGATAAATTATGCAACATTATATTTCATTCAACAATATTATTCATTATTTCTTTAATCTCTGCTTCTTTTTCTTTTTGATATTTCATCCCTATTTTGTTGGTTTTTATTTTGTTATTATTCTGTTTTACATATTACACTTTTGTTTTGCTATTAACATTAGATATTTTTATTTAAAGTATATTCATAAATTATATATAGTTTTTAATTTATATAGGTTTTAAATGGTTCAATTTTTTAATATAATTATTTCGTAATTATTAATTCCCATTATAATTTTATTGAAACCAGGATATGGTTCACATGTTTATAAGGATTGTGTAAATAATGTGGAATTTTATTTAGGTTGTTTTTTATTTATTATACAACATATTAATGTGTAGATGTTTGTATTATAGTAGAGCAACGTGCGTCCTTTCTATTCCTTGTATATTCTCATCAAATGGTTTTTTTTTTTTTTTTTTTTTTTTTTATTATTAATGTTCCAAGTCCCATTTATTGCATTTAAATAGTAAAGTTACATTTTCATTGAGATTTGTTTTTTAAATTTATGATAGTATATGGTACTACTAAAATCTTTCAATCAATTTGAATATTTATTTGATACTCTATAATTCTGTAAAATTACAATAATGCCCGACAAACTTGAAGGTTAAACAGACAAATTTCATTATATATATATATATACATTTAGAGACATCAAAACCTTAACTTTCTCAATTATTTAAAAAATTACATACTGCTGCTATTTTTAAAATTGAATTTCTTATCAATTAATATTATTTCTTGATTTCTTATCAATATTCGCTTTGGTTTCTGTGTTTTTAAATGATATATTTATTACAATTATATTGGGAGTATCTGGGAGGATATTTATGAGAACGGTCTTAAATAAACATTTAAAGATATTAATAAATTTATAAAAAAATGTTTGATTAATAAATATTGATTGGTTGCACATTATTTTTTTTTTTAGATACCAGTAGTAGGTGAAGTTGATTTTAATGTTAATGCAACTTTTTCATTTGAATTTAATTGCTTTTTTAACATTGCATTTTGTATATTATGTATATTATGTACATCTTTATTAAAATGTGCACCTTTAATTAATTCTACAGTATTTTTTAAACGTAATAATGCATCTTTTGCAGTAATAACTGGTGCAGCATCTAATGGTTTACGTTTTATTCTTGATCCAGTGTTTAGCTGTGTAAGTTTTGGAATATTTTTAGCTATAATTTGTTTGACTGTATCAATTTGAATTTGTTCTGATTGAGTTTCTATTTCTTGTTCCTTCAAATTAATATTATTTTCAATATTACCATCACCAATCATTTTTTTTTCTTTCATCTCTTTCTTTTTCTTAGTGGGTACATTAACAGGTAATTTTTTATTATTGGTTTTCTTTAATTTTGAATTGTTATTTTTTAAATGATTATTGCTATGATTAGAAAAATCTTTGGTTTTTTTAATAGATTTTGAATTATTGTTTTGTAAAAGTACAGAATCAAATGGTACTTTGGTGATTGGTTTTGTTTTACCAACAACAGCTAAATCAATTGGTAATGGTACTTTTGGTATTTGAGTTTTTAAAATTAATTCAAAACCACCCGTTGATGCTGCAGAATTTTCTGAATGATCAATAACAACTTTAATTAAATCTTCCAATACTTGAGGACATAATTTTGCGGTGACTTTTGTGGATGGTGACATATCAGGTGTTGCATTTATTTCAAGTAAATAAGGTTCATAATATTGATCTAAAATAAAATCACAACCATAAATTTCAAATGAATTTGGTGTAAATTCAGTTTCATCTAAAGATGTCGAAACAATTGCAATTATATTTTTTTTCATTGCTGGATAAACATATTCATTCCATATTGTATCGTCGTGATTATTTTCATGCAAGTATGCTTTAAATTGACTTAAATGCCACATATTATGTTGCGGTAATTTTTTATTTCGTACAACAGCATTTCGATATTTTTTTTGTACAGCATTATTTGTAATATGAATTGATTCTTTGAAATTTCTTAAATCATATTCTTGGGAACTAAATTTTAAATAACAATCTTTATAAATCCAAACGGAAACACTTTCATCACTTATAGTAACCAAAAAATATTGCCGTATATCAAATTTTGTATTATAAATCAGAAGAGGACGTTCTAAAAAAAAAAAAACAAAAAATTAGCAAATATTTACTTTAAATAGGGGTAGATGAACAGGTAATTCTTACCAATGTATTTTTGTACAATATATTTTCTCGCTGGATTCTTATTGACCCAATCAATAATATCTGTATATGATTTACGTAATAAAATTCCATGACCTCGGCAACAATTAGCTGGTTTTAATATCCAAATATTATTGCATCCATCAGCTTCTAAAGTTGGCCAAAATACTTTTGCTTCATTTAAAACTTCTTTACATTCTTTTAAAAAACGTTTATAATCCAGGCCACCAGATATATCAAATCTCATTACAGCACTTTGAATTAAATCAGCATCTAAATAGAATCTTTGCCATTCTTCTTTTGATGCAAAATAATTGCTTTCTGATTTATTATCGGACAAATCAATATCAAAATGTAATCTACGATTTATTTCTGATTTAACACGATTTAAAGCAAATTTTAACACATTAACTGATATGCTTCCAAATTCATTAAAAACATTTTCAACTGGTTCTTCAGTTGAAAAAATTAATAAACTGATACAATATGTGGTCCGAAAGTCTTCATGGAAGTCTGAAACAAAGAATAAAGTATATACAATTGATTTGTATTAGTAAAATATACTATAAATTAATTAAAAAAGCTTAGCTGCTATAAGGCGATTTTTACATTTAATTTACTAAAATATTTTATAATACATAGGAATCCTTTAATGGCTAAGTACGAAAGTTTAAGACACCCTTCTATAGGAAAATCATTTGTTTATATCTTACACCTAAAAATATGGTAGGGGTATATGAACTTTTACCATCAAAAATGGGTACAGAGTTTGTAACCACCGAAAGGAAGCAAGATGGATAAAGAAAATTTTATATATACTTTATTAGTTGTAGTATAGTTTAAGTGACCTGAAACTCTTCAAATCTGCGACGATGTTCGAATAATTTTATAAATTTTGAAATATATCCCGATATAGTTCTCTCTTACCATCTTTATCTTCTCTTGAAAAAAGTTTATGATATCTTGGAGTTTTTATTTCAGATGTTCCTGTAATTGTATTCCATCTAGAAAATTCGATGCATCCTATTAAGCCAATTTTTGTTGTAAAATTAAATTTACTTTTACGAAAAATACGACTTCTGTATGGAAAACAAAAAAATCGATTTTTCATATTATTTTTATATCCCCGAGACCATATAAAATCGGCTTGAAACGGATGTAATAATTTTGATATTGCAACAGTTTCATAACGATTATTATATTTGGCTAGTTTAATAATATCTTCTAATGGTTTAAGTTGAATGCTTCTATAATAACGTGGATGTAATTTTTCAAGCCAACCCCGTTTTCGTAATGATTTACGAATTTGTTGCGGACCATATAATACAAAAATTCGATGTTTTCGACATGCATTTAATGCTCTATTTCGAAATTCTTTATATTTGGTATAAAATGCTATATTTTCTAATAATTTTACTCTTTTATTTATATTAAATCTGGAATTTGGCGAATCAATAGTAACTTTTTTAACTTTAGTTTTTATACGATTATTCATTTTATTAAAATGATTGAATAATGGTTTTTTAGTTTTATATGATTTTAAATGATTTTTTGGTTTTGTATATTGACTCTTAGCTTCTTGAACTCTTAATATCAAATCATCTAGTTCTAAATTTGCACGAAGTGGTTCTCTTTTAGGTTTTGTTGTTTTAATTTCCTTGTAACATTTTATTAATTTTTCAATTGGTGAATATTTTGAATTATTGCAAATTTCAGTAATTGATTTTAATGAATCATTATTATGATTATTATTTTTCATAATATATTTCGTTTCAGTTTTCATTTTAATAATTTTTTTAAATTTTTTTTTATTTAATTTTTTTTTTCAATACATAAAAAAAAAAACATACAATTAATTTGATAACTTTATTTGAGATAACTTGACACTTAAAAATTTTTTCAAATATAAATAAAAAATAAAAAAAAAATATTTAAAAACGGATATGATTTAAATCGATGTACTTTTATTCTGTTAATAAAAAAAAATTTGATTTTAATTTTAAATTTTCTATTTTTTTCTTTTTTCCAAATGTCAAATTAAAAAAAATTTTTTTTTATATTTTGATAATCAGTACACTTTGAATTTTTGAATTTTAAATTTCAAAAATGTAATAATCAAATTCTTTAAAATTCAAAACTTGTCAAACTTCTTGTTTAAAATAAAGCCATAGACACAGGCAAGTTCAATTAAAAGTAAAGTCACAAAGTATATATTATAAAAAATACGAAAATGTTTCGAATACTGTTACTACGAATTATCTTGACCTAATTAATATTTATTTTAAATGGTACCTATATTTTTACTTTGCTAAATGTTGTATTTCGACTTAAAAATCGGATATTTTCAATCCTTTTCACTTTCATATAAAACTGGATTAACCACTCTATATATAACGGGGACTTATCGTCATCGGAACTAACCCATCACATATACATACTTGTTATATATAAACACTAAATGTTTACATAAAATTCATTTTGAGAGTCAGAAGCAATATTTCCAGCTAATACACGTACTTTAGATAACTAACTTACTTTAAGTTAGTTTTTCACACTTTAACACTAGTTATAGCAGATTTTAGCACATTTTCTAAGTCTACAATTTAACGATATTTTTATACCCCGCATGACTACTATATAGTCAAAGGGTATACTAAATTTGCCATTACGTTTGTGACGCAGGGAAGGAGGGGGGTAGATATAGACGCAAGTGTATGGATCGGATCTGTATGGAATATGGATATCTGTATAGCGATGTCCGTCCGACCGTAACCACGATAACTCAAAAACTAAAGAAGCTATGATCTTGACATTTTCGCAAATTCGTTTTCTTGCAATAGTCGTCATCGCTATTTAAATCCAGCCATTTTGGTCCATGGGTTCGGGTAGCTGCCATAACTTCTTTTTTTATATGAGTATTACTCTGTACCTATTACAGCTGCGTGTCTGAAATTTTGCCAAAAGTAGTTTAGTTTTATGGCCGAAGTTTCTGCAAAATTTAGTTGGTCTACTGCAGTGGGTTCGAGTAGCTGCCATACAACTTCTTGTTTTATATGAGCATTACTCTCCACCTAATGAAGCTGGGTGTCTAAAATTTTACTAAAAATAGTTTACTGTAATGACCAAAGTTTCTGCAAAATTTGGTCGGTCTACTGCTGAGGGTTTGAGTAGATGCCATACAACTCCTTCTTTTATATGAGCATTACACAACACCTAATGAAGCTGTAACGTAATTAACCGGATGATATAATGTTTATATTACGGTCATACGGGTATCCCAGAGTTGACACAGTCTACTCTACTACAATCTTCCTCGTTTTTTAATAAGTTTTTGTTGCATTAAAACCAAAAACCGATTTTAGATTTTTTGGTAAGTGATTAGTGCATAAAAGGTCCCGGACATTAATAAAAATTAGTTTTCTAATTTTAAAAATTTAATTAAATAATAAAATTGGAATATAATATTATTTTATATTTAAATAATTTAAATAATTTAATTTAAAATATTACAAAAAAAAAAAAAAACAAATAAAACTTACCGCATATTTCTTGCTTACTATTTATACGAAAATGACGTGGTGCCTTTACTTCAGATATTTCTGGTATTGTATTCCAATGTGCCAGATCAATGCAACCAATTAAACCTAATTTTGATGTAAAATCTAATTCTCTTGATCTATATATACGATTACGTATTGGAAATATAAAAAATTTATTTTTTATTTCATAACGTGGATATTTTGGTTGCCATATAAATTGTGCCGGATGTGGATGTAACATTTTTGATAAAGCAACAATTTCATAATCATTACCATCTTTTGCCAATCGTATTATTTGATCTAATGGTAATAATTGAATTTTTCTTAAATAATTTGGTGCACATTTTTCAATCCAACCACGATTTCTTAATGATTTTCTTATTCTTGGCATATACATAAACAATGTAAAAATTTTCCTATATCTATATGCATTCATAGCTTTCTTTTTTAATTCTTTATATTTTAAATAAAATTTTGATCCATCATAATCAGTTTCTTGTCTCGGTTTACAACAACATGGCATGGCATTATTATGTTTTCCATTATTTATTGAACAATCATCATTTTCAATATTATTTCCAAATTCAAATAAATCCTTTACATTATTTTCAACTGGAATTTGACTTTGTTCATTCATAACATCTAAATCATTCTGAAATTTCTTTAATTGATTGTCTAAATTCCTTAAAATTGATTCAATCGGATTAAATATTGTTGTATTAATAACATCAGCTGTTAATTTATTCGATGTTCCATATGAACTACTAAAATTTTGATCAATTTGCATTTTGAATAAATTAAAATTTTTGTTTTTTTTGTTTTTTTTTTCTAAATAAAAAAAAAAATTTTATGTTTTACATAAATTAGCAATTTTATAAAAAAATTTTGGAAAAAGCTAATCTAAAAACATTTCATTTCATTTTTGATTTTAATATTAATAAATTTTAACGTGCTTATTTTTTTGTCAATTTAAATTTAAAAATTTTTTGTTGACGTTTTTTCAAAAAAAAAAAAAAAATAAAAAAGGAAAGAAAAATTTTTTTTTATTTAGAATTTTTCAATTTATATAGAAATAATAAATACACATATACGTATATATATGATCATTAATTTAATTTATGTTTACTTGATCAGAAATTATATTACAAAAAAAAAAATTTTAAGTAAATTTATACCGTTATAAGTTACATAATTCAAACCGTAAGTCTATCGGGGGAAGGTGCCTCGGAACTCTTTAAAAGTAGAAGTGATGAATAATCTCATCAAATTAAAAAAATAAAATTAGCAATCTTGTTCTTAACAGACTTGTTAGAGTTCTGAATACGGTGAAATTTTAAAGGTCTAAATTATTAATACATTTTTTTTTGCTGTCTATTGGTGTAGTTGGTATTTTTCAAATTAGCTAATATGTCTAATGAAAATGAATTCGTTAAAATATTCGTAATTGATTTGAATTTATAAGAAATTCGGAAAATGTCTGAAAAATTAATGAAGTAAGAGCTTAGGGTTCCATTTATGAGTAAAAACATATGATGTTGTAGTTGGTATTTGATAGAGAGGGTAGTCTATTATTCTTACACAGGCTTATGATTTTATTTATCTTGGCTATCTTTTGCCATTCCAAAATACGCAAACTTTATATTGCCTCAATAATAACTTACTTTAAATATTTATTTTTAATGTGCAATTGTGAATTGTGATTATTTGACATTTAATTATTTTGAATTTTTTATTGTCAAAATCCTTTTTTTTTTAAAGTAATCAAGTTTGACCTGTATTGTAGGTGATCTTTACTTCCAATCTCTCGTTCATTAAGTCATATACTCACCCACTATACTACACAAGCTCCAAACACAATTGATAATTGATCAAATAGTATATTAAAAGCCTTATTGTGAACTGATTCTGAAAAATTTTGTTTTTTAAATATTTTATTGTGAATTGGATTTTTTGACATATCAATTTTAATTTTAAATTCCTTTTAAAAAATAAAGTGTTCGACCGTAATAAAAGTGTACAGTATAAAGAATTATATAATTTTGTATTGCTAGTTTACAAGTTAAAAATTATTTAAGATTTAAATTAATTAAATAAGCTAATTGGAAATATAAAATATAAATTATTTAATTTTCTTTATATTGGTGTAATTGATATTGTCATATGTAAATTGAATACTTTTCCATGGTAATCGATAATGCAATTGACAAAAGCATTACTTTTAATGATGTTGTATAATATAATTGTGTACATTTTTTTTTTAATAATTTTATAGTTCTTATTTGGATGACATGATGAAGAAAATGGAACAGATAAAGAAGATAAATATTACTGAACTGTAAATATTACTAAAACTTCTCTCACTCCCGAAGCTATTGAAGAATATGTATAATTTAACATTTAATTATTTTGAATATTTTATCAAAATCGGTTTTTAAAAGCAATCATACTACCGAAGTCCCATACACAATTGATAATTGATCAAATATATTATTTTTCAGTTAAAAAAAATGTTTATTTAACAACATTTCAATTATCACATTCAAAATATTTAGTGAATAAAAAAACTGATATATGAATATTCGCGATATCAAAATATCTTTTGACATTTGATTAAATTCACAATAGATATGAAACTTTTGTATTTGATACCCACGATAAGGTTAATAAAATTTTTGAAAGCTATCACAAATTGTGATAAATGACTACTGATAATTGACACTCAGGATAAGGCCCTAAATTTTTTTTTTTTATAAAATTATGAACTTAAATTAAAACATATGTATTTTTTTTTTGATTTCTTTATTTAAAGAGTTCTTACATTAAATTTTTTTTATATAAATAATATATTCAATAATTTTGACAAAACTAATTTTTAATTTTTTAAATAAACCACATTCATATTTAGAATTTAAAGAAACTAAAAAAAAATAAATATTTAAACCAAAAAAATTTTTAAATAATAATAGAATAGAAACTATACTATATTTTTACTTTTAACATCTTGGGTTTTTACATAAAAATTATCTAAAGTAATTAGTAGATGATTATTTTCAATTATTTTAATCAAATTTGTTAAAATTTCTTCTTGAAGTACCTGAAAAAGAGTTAAAAACAAAGAAAAATGAAATAAAAGTAATAATTTTAAAAAAATATATTGTTTTTTTTTTTATTAGAAAATTTTTATTATAAGAAAAATTAATATATAAATTTATTCTTAATTTAACTTATAAAAATGATTACAATATGATCGCAATGAAATCAATATTTATTAAATTAATTTTCCAAAGAATTATTTTATTTGTTTTTTAATCCATCTTTTTTTTTTCTCCTTGAATAAATGAGAAAATTAAATTCTTTTACCCCACAGCATCATTGTAAAATTATGTTCATTAGATTTATAAGGAGGTGTCTTGTTTTAAAAAGAAAAAATATTTTAATTAAATTAAACTTTTGGACTTGTAATTAATATTAAAACAAAATAGCAATATTAAATTGAAAAGCCTATTCCAACAAGTATTCTATGGTTATAGACAGGCTTTTTATTATTAGCCTAACAGTTTGATAGTAAGCACTTAAAAAATAAGCAAAAAATTTAATTAAAATTTTTTTCTTGTTATCAGATCATATGGTGTTATTCCCATTTTCTTTATTGGTATTGCTTATTTAAAATGCCCAGATAGGAGTTTTAAGATATAATGTAAATGGTAGCAGATAATCTGACGCCATTGAAAGTTTCTTTAATCTATTTCATAGTCATATTGCAACAGAATTTATTGATTTATTCATTTAAAAAGAACAAAAAAAATAAAATAATTTGTAGAAGATCATGATAATAAGAAGAGTGAACTAAAAATGAGGAAAACCAAGGAGATTTACAAATAAATCAAATTTACCTGGTTTACTTTTTGTTTTTGGTCGCTCATTTTCTTTATAAATGAGCAAGTATAACTTTGTTTGAGTTTTTCTTGTATATTATTTTCCGTTTTGTTTTCACCGTTATCATTTTTATAATTTCTTTCTTTTTTATTATATAAATCTTCCACTTTTGAATTTACATCTTCCTCCCTATTCGAGTATATAACAACATTATTTGTAACTTCTTCAGCTTCAATTTTCTGATTCACTAGTTTCAGCTGATTGTTTTCCTCAAAAACTGTATTTTCAATTGGTTTCTTTTTACCCTCAACAATTAAATTAATACCACTTTTTGGATCATATAATTGATATTCATAAATCTTTTCGAATCTTCCAACAGGTGCATTTATATTGAATTTGTAATCAAGAACAACTTTTATAACGTCCTCTAAAACACTTGGGCATAAATTTGCCGTTACTTTCGTTGATGCTGCCATATCTGGTGTAGCATTTATTTCAATTAGGACCGGATTAAAATATTCATCAATTATAAAATCACAACCAAATAATTCAAATGTATTTGGTTTACACACAGTTTCAGGAATTGAACTTAATACAACTAAAATAATATTATTTTTCATAGCATTGTAAATATTGTTCCATGTTGATTCACTTTCTCCAATGGATTTTAAATATTCATTAAATTCACTTGAACTCCACATATTATGTACAGGTAATAATGGGCTTCTTGGACCATTTTTATAATGTTTTTGAACTGAATGATTCGTTAAATGTACAGATTCATCAAAACTATGTAAATCAAATTGTTGCGAGCTAAATTTAAGATAAGAGTCTTTGTACATCCATAAACAAAATTTGTTATCATGTATAACCATTAAAAAATATTGACGAATATCAAACTTTGTTTTATAAATTAAAAGCGGGCGTTCTATAAATATAAAAACATTATTTCACTTGATAAATAACTTATTATAAATTGGAAATAGAGGGGTGGTAACTATAACCTTACCTATGTATTTTTGAACAATATATTTTGTTAAGGGGTTGCTTTTTATAATACCAATAATATCGGAATATTTTCTTCTAATTATAATACCTCGACCTCTTGATAAAAACGCCGGCTTAATTAACCACATATTATGCCAACCTTCAGAACATAAAAGTGGATAACATTTCTTTGCTTCATTAATCCAACTAATAGATTCAGCTATTAAATATTTTCCAGTTATTACATTAGAAGTTTGAAATTTCTTTCTATTAATAATAATTTCTTCACAATCGAACTGAAATTTCTCCCACGTAAGAGGATCCATTTCTACAGTACAACTTTTATACATATCTTCTTCCAAATCAAATTTTCTACGACGCATTATTCCTTTACGCACATTTTTAATCGCTGCCATTATTAAATTTACTGAAATTGTGCCATCCGTACCAAATATTGCGGAAGAATTACTTGAATGGCTGACTATAAATGAAAGTATACCCAAACAAGTTGTAACACGATAATCATTTTGAAAATCTAATTTAAAAAATAAATTAAATATGTATTAGTTTTGTTTTTAACAATATTATTTTTTTTACCAAGAATTTCTGCTTCTGTATCCATATAAAAACTTCTTGGTGCGGATATAACATCATAATGATCAGAATACCAATGTGAATTATTAATACACTCTATCAACCCAGTTTTTTTTGTAAAATCATTAATTTTACCTCGAGTGATTCTATTTCTAAAAGGATTGCCTGATGTTTTTTCATGTTTTAAATGTACTGGCTGCCATATAAAATTTGTTGTATAATTTCTCATTAGTTTTGATAATGCTACTTGCTCGTATTCATTTCCAGGTTTACAATTCAATAAAATTTGTTTATGTCTTAATTTTTGTATATTTCTTTTATAATTAAATGGAAGCTTTTCTAACCAACCTCTTCTAAGAAGTGCTGCACGTATTGTATTATATTCCCCATATACAGTAAAAATTTTCCTTTTCTGATGTATTCTGTTGGCAATTATTCTTAACCGTCTCAATATTCTATGTAATTCACATGGTTCATCTTTGGTACATATTCTTCTAGTTTTGTTGCAAGTTTTGGAGTTTTGTTCTCTTGATCGATTTTTAATATTAGTTGGATTCTTTGCGTTTATCTTAGCAAGTGGTCGAAATTCAACCACTGGCATACCTTTTATCTTCTTACTTGAAATTTTGTTAGTTTGAGAACTTTTCAATGTATGAAGATTTTCGACTGATTGAAAACTATAATTTTGCGGTAAATTTTTGCTAGTTGGTTGTTTAAAAAACGATACACGATCAAGAGAGTTAGTGATGCTTATTAATGAAACTTTTATTTTATTTAAAACTGGACGTTTTAGTTTTACTTTATTTAATTCTTTATTTAAATCGTCTAAAATTAAAGGTAATTTACCCAATGAAAAAACTTGTTTTTTAGTTTTAGTTTTTTTATTATTTTGTGATGGATTATATTTTTGGTTTACTCCTATTTTTTGGGATGGAATAACATACGTCATAATTTTTACTTAAATTTGAAATTGAATTAGTTTTCAGACAATTTTTTAAACAAACATTTTTTTAATTTTTATCTCTGATTTTGTAGAACTGATTTTATAAATTAAAATTTTTGTTTACTTTGATTAATAAAATTTTATAATGCTGAAATTAATTTTGATATTAAAATTCAAATCAAAAAAATACTAGATTCTTATGTCTAAAGTTTTATGGTTCTACCATAGCAAACAACTGCGAAGAGTAGTATAGATAAATGTTGAAGTGTTCGTTTAAAGTTTTGACTTGATTTCAAATACTTAAAAACCCAATATGAAAAAAAAATTTATGCAACTACATATGGCTTAGGTTCAAAGTTTTTATTTCGTAAAATTTAATAAACTCAAAAAACTTATCTTGAATATTTTTTTTTTAAATTTTGGGCAAATAAATTACTGAAGCCACAGATCACATTGTGAAAAACTCTAATATTCTTAAATATCAGTCTCAATTTTAAGCAAGAGAAGAAGTATTAAAATTGAAAAATAAGTTTTAATTAAACTGTTAGGAAACCTAATTTGCTGTTTTATTAAATCAAATGAATTATATAAAATTAAAACACAATTTTATTTGGTAATATTGTAACTTTATTAAGATTTTTCTGTTATTTTTTTTTTTTATTTAACCTATAAAACTATCATAAATTATAGTTAAAATACCTACTTACTTTAAAATTTATAATAAAGTTTCTGTTTTTTTAAAAGTTTTTTTTTTTTGTCAAAATTTAAATAAAAAAAAAATATTTAATACATTTATGTTTGTAAATGTATTTTTTAAAATATACAAATTGTCCATCATCACATTTATATAAAACATATTAAACTAAAAATTAGAAAAAAATAAACCTAATAATTTTGGATTATAATCAAATTTAGAGGTTAATTTTTTTAAAAATTAAAAAATTAAGAATTTAAAAACCTAGAAAACAAATATTTTTTTTCAGTACTTAAAATTAGCAAAAAAAAAGTACTGGAAGCACTTTCTATGATAATTTAAGTTCAACGGTTTTTAACTAATTTTTAAGACCTTTACTTTTCGTTAATTTTAACTATTTTTTTTTTTTTTTTTGTAAATTTAGTTTAAGAGGTTATTTGAAAAAGAATTTCCATTATTATTTTATTTTAACTTTTATTTTATATATTATATATATATATATTAATTAAAATAAATATTTTGAAAATGTTAAGTAGATTGTTTTTTTTTTTTTTTTAAATATTAAATAGTTTAATTACTGGAAAAATTTGCATTATCTATTTTTTTTTTTTTTTTGTTAATAGCTTAATTTGTTTTTTATTTTATTTTTAATTCATGAAAAAAATTTATATATATGTTTATATTATAGATTTCTTCAATAGAAGAAATACAACACTTGATAATATTTATATAATTTTATTTGAATAAATTAATATTTCTTGTTTTTGTTTTAATTTCAAATTTGCAATCACTTAAAAATTGAATTTTAATGTACTAAGAACAAAAAAAAAAAAAGTATTAGGGAAAAATTAAATTTTAATTAAAATTAACCAAAAATTACATTGGGATAATTTATGTTATTTTTAAATACGTAAGTTTTAAATAACCTAACTAATCATACTTACAATATTTCAATATTAAATTTTGGCTTTATTTTTTTTTTTTTTTTTAATTAAATATATTCTATAAGTGTTTTATGTTTGTATTTATAGAATAATAACTTCGAAGTGTTGTGAACAAGTAAAAAAAAAAAAATCCTGAAACGTTCTTTTAAATTAAAACTATGATTACTATTAAGACTATGTGTTAGTTTGTTTTTCTTTTGTGGAAAAACATTTTTTTTTTTTTTTGTTATGGGATATTTGAACACTACGACTAAATTTTCTTTTTTTTTTTTATATATACATACACATTCTTACTATCATATTATTTGAAAAATTAAAAATAAAAAAAAAAACAAGAAAATGAAATGATTTGATATAAAGTGTGATTGCAAAATAATTATGATACACCAGGCTTCAAAGAAAAGGATAATTTCGGTCTTGAATTATTTTTCCCTAATATCATTTTTTGTTCTTCTTTAACACGCTTTTCTTGTTCCTTACGCATTCTTTGCCTTTCCTCATCCATTTTTCTTTGTTCCTCAATGATTGCTAATCGTTCTTCAGCCTAAAAAAAAAAAAAAATTTTTTTTTAGTAATAAATAAAATCTATTCGATTTTTTTTTGGAAACTTACTAATTTTCTTTGAGCTTCTTCGATTTTTTTATTGTTTTCAGCTAAAATTGTTTCCAATTCTTCACGTTTTTTCTTTTCTTCTTCCTATAAAATGGCCCGGAAATAAAAAAAAATTTATTAACAAAACAAAAAATTAATTCCAGCATAAATTGTTTGTTTTTTTTTTTTTAATATCCTATTCAAAAAAAAAAAAAAAAAAAAAAAATAAATAAATATGTATTTTCGCAAACTAAAAAAATTGTTTTTTATTTTTTTTTTTTATAAATATATTTTTATTAAATTTAAAAATTTTAAATAAAAATTTTTACATATTTTAATATGTTTTTTTTTTTTAATAATATATTATTTGCTACCACAATTTTTTGCAATTATACACATTACATATTTAAATTAAAAGGAAGGAAAAACAAAAAGATTATTTTTTTTGTATTTAAAAATGTAAAACAACGATTCAAAAGTAGTTGAGGGATTTTCAACGAACCTCCAAATATACACACACATAGATACCAAGATTTAAAGGAACCAAATTTGAAAATTACGTTTTTTTTTTTCTGTTAAGTTGTTGATTGTAAATTGTAAATTAAAACTGAAAGATGGCCAGTTTATTAATTTTTCATTTTAAATAACTGTTTGTATTCCCAATTTCCCAATTTCCCAAAATATCCAAATACATGTTCGTTTGTTAATTAAATTTATCTTGCAGAGATGGTTTTTTTTTTTTGAAATTTTCAAAATGATTAAAGAAAATTTTTTTGAACGAGAATTTGTTTCCACTTCCTTTTATATATTTTGTTTTATTTTGATTATGGCTTTTTATAAAAAACTTATTGCATACACACAAAAAATAATATTTAATAATATATTTGGTTATTTTTAATATTTATTTTTTTTTTTTTTGCTAAAAAACATTGAAAATAGTATGAAAATAAGAAAATTATAAAATTAAAAATCAAAAAAAAAAATTAAGTTTAAAAAATTAAAATATGTAAAATTTTTTTATTTTACACAGTACAAGAGATAAACGAAAAATTATGTATATATATATATATATATTGTATTTTAATTATCAAATTTTAAAAAATTTATATATGTATAAAAAATTATATATTAAATGTAAAAATGTTTTTAAATTTTAAATTTATAACCTCAGAATTAAATTTTTTAAATATTTTATTAAATTAGAAGTGTTGTCCTTTCACCTTTCATATTTATTTTAGATGCTTATTGTGCAATATTTTTACTTATGTACGTTATTATCGAATTATCGGATTCCCCAATTTAAATTGAAATTCTTTTTTAAATTTCATCAAAACTTAAATCTTATCTTCTTTAAACTTTTAAGTTTTATTAGTCCAGCTGATCTATCTACTAATTGGACTAAATTAAGAATTTAAATGACGGAACTAATTGGACTGAATAATTATTCCGTGGAATGAAATAAGTCACAATTTATGCAATTAGCTTTATTATTTAAAGGGCTGGAGGTACAACCAAAAAAAAATATTAATCGAAATTTTATTTAATGCACACACTAGGGCTTAATTTTAATTATTTATTAAAATTAGCAATTTTTTGAATTTTGAATGTAAAAAAAGCGATTAATTTAGTAAATAACAAGCAAATACTACTCAACTTTTTTTTTAAATAATGCACTTCCTATAACTTAAAATTTTGATATTCACTTTCCACACATTATTATTAAAATCAAAAATTTTCAAATTTAAATTAAAAAAAGCCACAACTCCTGTTCTACCATTAAAAATTAACAAATAAAAATTTTAATTATGTGAGATTTAAAATATTGCTATGTGTAAATAATGTTAAAAGAATATAAGTACATACAGTGAGTTAAAGTGATTATCAAAATTTCAATTTTAATTGAATAAAAATTAATTAAATAAATTTTTTTTAATGAACAAAATGCACAAAAAATTAATGCTGAGGAAAAATTAGAGAATTTTTAAAAAAAATTAAGAAAATACGTTAATTAGCAAATAATTTTACGTTCATCTCCAGCACTGTTTTTCATATATATATTTTTTTGTTTTTACATAAAGTAATAAATATATATATATATATATATAAATATTATTTTTTAATTCAAATTAAACTATGATAAGTTTTTTTTTTAATTTTTTTATTATTAACAAAAGAAAAATGAATAATTGAATAATACCTGTAGTTAATCGCTGTTTAATATCATTGTTTAATTATTATATAATTAAATATATATATATATATATATATAAAAAATTTTTCTTTTTAAATTTTAAATAAAAAAGTCTTTCTTGGAATAAAATGGTTTTGTTTATTGTTTCTTTTATATAAATTATTTTATATTATATATAAAAATATAAATTATTTTTAATGTCCACCTTTTCTGTTCTTTTTTTTTTTTGGGATCCATTTTTTTTTTGGTTATTTAGTTGTTTTTTTTTTTGAAAAAATGCTCGCGCGTTCAATTTTTTATCACTAGTAAAAATACGATTTTTAAAATGTTTTAAGCAGCTCAAAAATTGTTTTTGTGTCATTATTTTGTGTAATACGTTCTCAATACATTTTGTGAATATACTTTTAACTAATATTTAACTAATATAATTATAATATATTAAAAACATCGTTTTATTTTAACTTAAACAAAAAAAAAAAAATTTAAAGAGTTTCATTTGTTTTTATTTTACCCTACCTTGATACATTCGATTTTGCTTTTAAAAACGACGGGGATCAAAGTATAAGCCATCTGGACAATAAAATACGGTTTTTTCATTTTAATATAAAATCTGTAAATTTCCTTAAATGTTCTGTTATTGATTTATTTTAAAGAAAAAAGGAATTTTATCGATTTGTTTGAAACAAACTGGTATGTGTAGGTAGTTACAGTCTCTTAAATACAATAAAAGTTGATGTAATATAGATATAATATGATTTTTAGTTTTCTTTAATTCAGTGTACGTTTTTAAACTTTTTTTAACCGTAATTCAGAAAGTGTCAACTATAAATAACCCAACTCCAAATTCGGAGAGGGTGTTTGTATTTGATCGTTCTATACACAAAACCGCCGCTTTAGCAATAAATAATATACCAAACGGATGTTAAATTTATTTTAAAAAATAAATGGAATTTTTATAAATTTTTCATAAAATAATCTTCGTATTGAAAAAAAAAAAAAGAATTAATTAAAGATTAAAAATCAAATTATCTTTTTCAAATTAAACAAATGTGGTTGTCTGAATTTCAATTGATGTTTTCTAATTTACAATTGTTTAATCTGAAATACAATTGACGAATTTTTAATTTACAAGTTGATAAGATATAGTCAGAAATTAATGAAATAAAAAAAAAAATTATATTTAAATTAAGTTTGTTACCTATTGTTTTTTATTAATAAAATTTTTTTTTGGGTAATAAAGTTAAACAAAAATATTTAAAAAAAAAAAAGTGTTATTAATTTAAATTTTAAATATTTAAATAAATTTTCATCCAATAAGAAAGACCTAAAAATTTAACACATTATTCATTTCATTTTAAACACAATTATTTAAAAAAAAAAAAATTAAAATGAAGGTACTCGCAACATCTATAGGTATATTTTTAAACTTATTTTTTTTTTTTTAAATTAAATTTACAATAAATTTTGTATATATAATTAATAATTTTCAATTGAAATTAAATTAAATTTATTTTCAATTAAAAAAAAAAATTATTTTAATTTTTAATAAAATAGTGTTCAGAAGTAGTAAATCCGGTCTAGGCGAGTACTTTCATTGACACATTAATTTATTAAATTGATAATAAACGTTAATATATTTTAAATTGTTAACTGTTTTATTAAATAAATTTCAAAGTTTATTAGTCGTTTTAAATTAAAAAAAAAAAAAAAAGAAACTTAAATTAAATTATTTTAATAATTTGGTCACTAAAATAATAATAAAAGAAGTCATGTTTATTTATTTTTGGTTTTGTTTTAAGCTAAAAAATAATGTTAAAAGTAAAACAATTCTTCAAAATCAAATTATTATTTAAATAATATACTTTCTAAATAATGTCCCTTATTACGGTTATCGATATTTTATTCGATTTTTAACTAAATTTCTACTGTCATTAAGTATTCTACTGTCAATTTTTGATATTACAACTTTTTGTGACAGCTGTCAGATTAATTAAAAATATTTGTACACTGTTTAATTTTCATTGGAAATAATAAGTTTCAATAATAATTTTAATTGCTTGAAAATTTTTGCAATTCTTATTTTAATTAATTAATATTTATTTTTTTTCCAGTTGACATTTGTTAATATTTTTTGACAGATAATTAATAAAAGTCTCTTTGAAGCACTGAATGACATTCCACTTTGTATTTTTGATTTTACAGTGTTATTATTTAACGATAAGCAGAATATTGTTATAATGTATAAAATTTAAACTGTACTAATGTATATATTTGAAAAAAAAGACCGTCTTGTAATTTTACGTATATTTTTTTTTAACAGAAAAGGATGTAGATAACCATAATAGGGAACGAATTAGAAATTGTTAAATATATATATGTATATATAAAAAATAATCGAAGATTAGAAATTGTATTTTAATTAATCAGTCGCCGGCATAAAAGGTATAGAATTTCGATTTTATAATTTTTTATTGATTTTATTTTAATTAATAAGTCATAATTCATAATGGTTTCTTCGTAACTGTCGAATTCAATCTAATTATTTATATTTTGTAAATGTTTGGCAGTCAAACAGATTTATGACGATAAAATAAACCATTTTATTAATGAAATACATTTTATAAAATTTAATTTATTTTTTTTTAATAATTTAAAAGTTGTTGACTTTAAATAAAATAATGATATTCTTAATTTGGTAAAAAGAAATAAAGTTAAACGTATGCAGAGGGGAGTATTTACCAGAATCTTAACTAATTAAATTTATCTAAAATAGAATAGAAATAAAAAAAAATTAAATGAATTAAGTTCTAATAAAAAATATGTAATATTCAATTCTAGCTATTAATAAAAATAAATAAAGTTGTATGAATTTTTTTTTTTTTTTGATGAAATTCAAAGGGTACCTGCAAAATTCTACTTAATAAAACCGATTAATATTATTATTTATAACTATTTATAATTGTTAAATGTTTTTTTTTTTTTTATTAAATACTAATATTTTTTTATTTTTATAACTGCGGTTTAAACATTTTGTTTTTTTTCACGCTAGAACCCTCCGCTCCGACAAATATAAAACAAACAATTTACTGTATTAAAAAAAAAAACCCAAAACCCTTATTTTAGTGTTGTTACAGTTTGTTTGTTTGGTTTTTTTTTATTTCAATTGTGAACCTAACATTAAGGTTTCTTACTTGAAGACATCAGTTAAATACCGAACGAAATTTAAATTGCACACCATTCATTCACTTCCAACTGGAGTTATCTAAGGAGTTATAGTAATCCTTTCGAGTTTTTTTTTTTTTTTTTTTCAATTTAATGATTTTTTTTTTTTTTAATAATTCAGTCTTTGCTAAATATTTAATTTTAAATTATTTTAATTATTTTTTATATTAAGGAAAAAAAAAAAAATAATGAAATTTCTAAAATTTCGGTTTGGCTTGCGATATTTTCATGCAAAAAAAATTTTATGTACGGCTAAATAATAAAATTTAAATAAAAAAAAAAAAAAAACAAAAAAGAAAATTAAAGCATTTTTTTTTCACTTAATTATTGCTATTTTAATTAATTTTTAAATTGTTAAATACATATATAAATATATAGAGTATGTTGTATATATAATTAAAATAATAGATTAATGTAAATATAGATATATATATATTTATTTTATACATAATGTATAAATATATGTTAGGTATATAATATATACATTATATAAATATATAAAAATATAAATTTAAATGTGGACACATTATAGTCTTTTTTGTTAATTGAGATGAAGTGCTCTTTAAAAAAATTGAAGATTTTAATTTGTAAAAATGTCAATTAATTTTTTTTTTTTTTTTTTGCTGTTTTTTTATTTAATTTTCATATTAAATTTTGAAAAGAGATTTTTGTTTAGGAAAAAAAAAAAACAACTTCAAAAGTTAAAATATAATAAAGTATAATTAGAGAAAAATAGTTATTTAAAAATTTAAAATTTATCCATTACTGAGAAAAAATTATTGTATCTCTGTACAAAATGAAAAAAAAAAAAAAAATATGTTTAAATTATAAAAATTTTTTTAATAAAAAAGACATGTTTTTTTTTTTTTTAAATATAAGAATAAAATTCGATTAGCAGTACAACGTTTTTATTTAGTTTTATGTTTTTTGATTATTTTTTTTTTTTTGGTTTGGTTTTCAATATTGAAAACTGCCAAGGATAATTATTAAAGACAAGGGAAGGGAGGTCATATAAAAAGAAAACCTACCTCACGACGTCTTTCCTCTTCACGTATTTGCTCTCGACGAATTTCTAATTCTCGCATCATTTCTTGTTCCATTTGTTTTTTTGCAGCCTCAACACGTCTTGTTACTTCTTGTTCGATTTCATCTCGTCTTTTTTCTAATTCTTCTTCTACACGTTTTTTAACTAAAAATTCAATTCGTCTTGCTGCTTCTTCTTCAATTATCTAAAAATGTAATAAAAAAAAAAATGAATTGAAGATTAATTTAACTTCGTTAAAAACATTTAATTTTTTTCTTAGTTTTATTTAAATATAGGACTGTAAAAATTTTTGAATCAAATATGAATGTTTTTATTGCGACAAATCAATGATAACAAAGACATTTTTTAATTTTCTTGATATTTTTTAAACACTAAATTAAAAAAATTAAATGATAGCAGAATATTAATTTCCATGTTTACAAAAATGTTTTTTAATTTTAATCACCTTTTGTTCAGCTTCTTTCTGTCTTCTTTGACGTTCCATTTCAGCTAATCTTTCAACTTCATCTAATTTCTTGCTTCTATGTTTTTTCCTATGCCTGCTATCTAAATCACTATTATACAATGAGCTATTTGTGGAAGATTCGGATATTGATCTTTTCCTAAAAAAACACAATAAAAACAATTAAAAAAAAATACAAATACATAAATAATTCTTCAATTTTTTTCATATGAATTTAAGAACTTACCTAGATTTCGAATCACGACTAGCTCTATTATTTGACCTACGTGAGTGTGAATGTTCTCTACAATAAAAAAAAAACAAGTAAAAAACAAATATAAAAAAAAAGAAAAATCAATAATCAATATAATAGCCTTCCTTATTTTTTTTTTTGTATTGAATGTTTAAATTTCTACTTGACCATATTTTAAAACAATTTAATGCTTAATTAGAATTTAATTGAAAAATTTTTTATAAATTTTTCAAATATATATTTCCTATTATATAAAAAAACTTTTTTGTTTTTTTTTTTCACACTTTTGATTAATATTCGCAGTTTATTTACCTAGAATCTCTTTCGATCTCATCATGCCGCCTGTGCTTTTTATGATGACGCCTTTTAGAATGTGAACGACTTCTAGAACGTGATTTACCCATTTTATTTCTTAAAATATATTTATTTTTTTTAGTAAATTAATTCAAATCTTTGATTATTTAACAATTGAAATTATTGTAAACATTTAAAATCAACCAATTATTAATTAGAACGAAAAAGAAATATGGATTCCTTATCAAGGAAAAAATGTTAAAATTGTGAATTGATGTAGCGACGCGTTGTAAACATAATGACAAATAGCGAAATAACAATTCAGCGCGTATGGCAATTAAAAACAATTTAATTTTTAAAAAATTAATTAGTTTACTATTATCCGGTAGATGGATTTTTGTAATACTAAAAAGTAATTGTGCTAAATAGATGTGTCTTTACTAATATTAAGTATAAAAATAAATTAAGATTTTTAATTTTTTTGTACACGTTAGATGTCACTACTATAGGCAAAATATATATTTTATTTAATCTTAAAATAATTTTAGTACTTAGTTTTTTATTTGAATTTATTTTTAACTGAACTTAATTTAAAACTATATTTAATATATCAAAAGAAATATGCTTATATATATAAATATATACATTATGTACTTATATATTGAATAAATATGTATAATCGTATATATATATATATATATAAATATATATATTGTAGGTAAATCGTTAATCAAATCAACTGAATCCCATAATTAAATAACCTCAATTGCAATCTTAATCTCAATTCTGTCAAATTAAATTTAAATAATAAAATCACTTCCATCATTTATTAAACTAAATTTTAATATAATTAATAATTAATGAATAAATCAACCAATGCAAAGCAGCCTTTACAATCAAGTCTTGAAGCAAGATGCAGTATTAGATGTAAAATTCAAATTAACTCAGGATTCAAGAAGTTCATCATTTACAATTAAATCAGAATTTAAAGATAACCTTATTTTCAATGGTAAAATCAAAAATTTGAAAATCAGGGACAGGGAAGCTTTTAATCAGATTTTAACCATTGTAATTCCCGGGAGAATTAAAAAATACCCAAAGTAAGAACTCAAAGTAAAGAACCCAAAGATAAATTCGGATACGATTTTTTTTAACATCTTTGAAACTCAAATTCAAACCCATCTTATTTCTTTTAGGACGTTTATTTGAAATAAATATTACCTTTCCCTCCATTTTGCTGCAAAATTTTCTTAACCTAGCTGTAATATATTATTATTTTATATCGTGTTTAACTTAGAGCAATTTTATTAAATTTATTATTATTATTATATTTTTTTTTCATCTTTATTTTAATCAAAATTTTTATCGGATCCACCTACTCGATTATTGGCCTGTCATAAATTTTAAATACAAATAAACATACATATAAAACAGAAATGAAAAAAAGGGTTGTTATACCCAATTAATAGAAATGGAATAACTCTTAATGTTCATTTTGTTCAAAATAACCCATTAAATATTTGATCAGAAACTCGCTGTATTCACCTTTTTACCAAATATAAAAAATAAATAAAAAAATCAAATATCGAATAATAATTGAGACATTTTATTAAAAAAATAAAAAATCAAAAAAATTTAAATTAAATATTACAGAATTGTTTAGGAGGATAACGTTCATTAATTTCAATAATTTTGAATTGCTTAATACTCACTCTACTCACTGCACATATAGTCAAAACTCATATATGTAATCACGGAATTATCCTGTTGGACATATCGAAGAAGTTATTATGCACCCTTCTATTCGGTTAATTTAAATATTTTCCAAAGTATTTAGAGAAAATTATTGAATATATATGTACATATTTATAAATATATGTAATATATGTATCAGACCACCCGTTAAAGTGTCGCGTGTTTTGATAATTTTGATTTAATGTAAAAAAAATTACATAAAAAGTTACCCAAAATAAACTTATGACCTTTTTTTTTTAAATTAATATTCTATCGTAGTTACAATTGCAGTATGTACAAAAATACTTAGACTGTGCAGAAGTATAAGAACTCACTTTTAGTTTGCTGGAGATTTTCTAAAATTATCTTAATATAAGACTTACCATCAGGGGTTTAAATAAAGAGTTGTTCAGGCAATATAGGACTACACACTCACGCGAGAAGTTCCCAAAAATACATATTAACAATGTGAAGATTTATTGCGTCATAAGACGCTCAACTGGACAATAACTTTATTTTAAATGAATAAATATCAAGTTATCAATGGAAATGTTGCCTATAATTTGATTATTGTAAAAAAGTTGTTGGTTTAATAGGATTTTAAGTTTAAAATGATAATTAAACAATTTACCCCTTTAAGTATGCAATTATATTTTATTTTAAATAATATATTCAAGAAAATTTTATTTTTAAAATAAATTAAAATGCAGAAAGGTACTTATTTAAAGGTAAATATTATTTTTTAAATTAAAAGTGTTTAGGATTAAGTTTGAGATTTTTGAGTTAACCTAAGTTTGTTACACTATTTTCGTTTATAATGTTTTTTTATTTTTTCAAACTCGTGTTAGAAAAATCAAAGGAGTTGATTAAAATTTATCTATTAACGAATAATTTGAAGTTAATTTTAAATTTAACAGATTTTGAAGATAAAATTTCGAGAAAATTCTTATCTAGTATTTAAGACAATCTTTAAATCTCAAAAAAATACAATTTTGTCTTTTAAACCAACTTAACACTGGTGGTCTTATATTTTGTTTAAATTTTCTTTAACCAATCAGATTTTTTTTTTTTAATTTCTAAGTAAAAACTTTAAATGAAATTTTTAAAATCATAATAAATAATTTTTTAAATTTTATAGTGCATAATAATTTTATAGTAAATAATTCGATCGCGAGAGGAAAACCCCTTTTGCATACTGAGGAGAGTAATAAATTTCTTTAAATTATAATACTGTGATAATATCGTCAGTGTATTAGAATTGCAGTAACGAATTAGAGTCAATCTGGATAATTAAATTTACCATAATCTATTTCAATTTTGTATCTGGTAAATCATTGGAGAGTTTGTAATCTCAAGAATAGTGTATAAATTTCAAGAGACTCATTTATGACATTTTTTGTAAAAATTATCTATTCTGAAGGACTGACTAAAATTAAAACTGTAGTTTCAAAATCGTTTGAATCTTTTAGAAGCGGATATAAATTCTAAAAATTGGAAAATGGTGGTATAAAGGTCGTTTGAATTTTTCCAATCAAAAGTCATTTTTTTTCAATATTTTTATTTTTAATGCGTTCAAAATATCCGATAAAAATCATAAAAAATTTATATTCAGGGATTAAAAAAAAAAATTGGTCATATATTTGTTGCTTTAATCTGAACCCTTTTGTTGTTTTATTGATTGTATTTATATAAAATATATGTATATATGTTATGTAATATATAAAAAATAATAATTATACTGATATACATTATATATTTTTTTAAATAATCCATCCATGTCCTCTTTAGGAGATTTTGGGACAGGAATATTAGAAGACAGAAGCAACAATATTATTATAGTGCATAATTGTGTAGGATGAATTTAGATGAACCTTTTTTTTTGATTGTTTATAGAAAGAAAGGTATCAAAGATGATATTAAATAGGAACTGCTAAGATTCAGAGGAGAGGAGATTCCCAAAGAGAGCAGAAATAGAATCGAATTAATTTAATAAAAAAAAAACAATAAAAACTACTCATTCTTTGGGGTTTATTAAATTTTAAAGTTGTAATGTGTTCCTTTCGGGTAAAGGCCATTATATACTTGCTTTAGATGCTACAAGTATAATGGACGATTAACGTGGATTGTATTAAACTTATATTTACAAAAATATTAAATTGTAGAAATATCGAATAACAATAAATTTTTTCTTTAATTTTTATTTCAATTTTTATAAAGTTCTTTTTTTTTTAAGCCCCGGTTTGAAAAACTAATTTGGAGTATAAGATCTTATTAATTGAGAATTAAATATTCAGATAAGCAGAGAATTACATATATATGAACCTTTTATGCCATCTTTATTTCTTTCATAGTATTAATTGTACTTAAAATTTCTCTTTTTTTATTATTTAAGCAAGAGTTTAAGCCCAAGATTCCTTAAAAAGTAATTTTAAATTTAAGTGCCTCGATAAGTGATTTTAAATTGAAGTCTCAAATCGATGGGATCATACTATAGTAATATTTGAAGACTATTTTTAAATTTGTATTTAAGATTTTTCAAATTTAAACAGAGCTTTCAAAAATTTGATATTTTTCTAATGATCTACCGACGGGACTTGAAATGATTATAAAGAATTAAAGCTCCATTTATGACCTTTATCTTAATCTAACTATACCTTTAACTTAAATGCTTACCAAATCTGTAGCATGCTTTCCAAATTTAAACAAAATTAAATAATGCATCTAGTAGATAACTTAGAAGGAAAAGTCTGGCTTAAAGAATCTAGAGATATGTAGAAGCAAAATGAAAAAAAAAATTAGTAAATAATCTTTAAAGATTTTAGAAGTTGTCCGATTTTATTGAGTCCGCAATAAACAATAGAATTTTTAACAAATAAAAAAGGCTAAAACTAAAAATATAGAGGATGATATGAGAGGCTTTCAATTTACATTTGAAATAATGTTTAGCAATAGTTTTCTAGATTAAATCCTCTGTTAAAACTTTCCCCCGGAAAATAGCTATAGATTATTAAAACTAAAAGAGCTTTAAATTCAAAGACAAGCATTATTTTATATTACTAACCCAAGCATAAGATGGGACAAAACTATATTCAAAAACTTAAGTCTCTAATGTAAATCTATAGTATGAATTATACTTTATTTAAGTCATTCCATATGAACTATGGCATTGAAGTCTATTGATGACGTTTGCTTTAAATTATATATAAAACCTAAAATCGACTTTAGAAACATACGAAACTAAAATAATATTGCACCAAAGCACAAGACAATTTATCTCTATTAGCATCGTCCTTATAGCCGGCAGAGTAAGCAGCACAAAGTCCAATTTCCGTTTATCAGGACAGTGGACTTCCTGGATGATATTTATTGCTATTGAGAAAGGAAAAGAAATAGTATGTGTTTATTACATATAGTACAAAATTTCAAAAGCCACAAGAATATAGCAAATGAAACACTGGAGTGGAACCCACAGGGAGCCAGGCAAGGTCACCACAATAACACCAGAAGACGAATAATATAAGAAGAACTAATTTCAACTGGAAAAACATGGTAGAAAGTAAAATTACTGTTCCGAATAAAGTCAGATGAAGACGCCTATTACAGTAGATATCCAATGCTCTCAAGAGGAAAAATAAGGGGAAAAACAAAAAATAGTACAATATCAATTTATTGCAAAATTCGCAGAATTTTTTCTTACATTACAAACACAAACCTCCCCTCCTCTCCCTCCCCATCTTTCAATCATATATAAATATTAAAAAAAGCGTGCCACTAAAAAATTCATCAGACCAAAACCGTTCAAAAACAAAACGTATATCTGATGGCTTTCATGTGTTCTTCATTTGATTCTCTCCAAGTAACTCCAAGTTTAGTTACTTTTTATTTTTCTATAATTTAATTTATTTAATTTAATTTTTTTTATTATTTTATTTAATTTTTTTTTTTTAATATAAAATTGGCAGCAAAATTATTTGAACTCGTTACGAAGAATGACTAGCGTAAAAAAAAATAATTTTTGATAGAATGATGACTGACTCCGGTATACGATGATGATAGACAGTTTCTTCTTTTGTTGGTTGTTTTTTTTTTTTTTGAAAAAACGCGAACGCGTCTAACAACAAAAAAAAAATCCAAAATAAAAAAGCAAAAATTCTAAAAGGTGAAATAAAAAAAATATACAAGAAAATTAAAAAATGAAAGGGGCATGGGCGCATTTTGAGTATAGAGAGTGGTATATAGGCATGGCGAACTAAACAAATTAAAAATTAAACTAGAAAAAATGGGGGAAAGAGAAAAGTGCGTTGTTTTTTGATTTTTTTTTTTGTATTAAAATTTATAAAATAAAAATTAAACCAAGGTTTTACCTATCATTATTATTATACTTATACATTAAAGTTTGTTGTTGTTTCGATATAATCATATTGTAATCAATATTATCATAATTATCAATTTTAATCATCATCATCATTATTATCATCATTATTATAATCATCATCATCACATAGTTTAGTCATATTATAAGTATAAGTTCGAAAATTTATTTCGAACAATCTTATAGATTTCAATCTTCAATCTTTTAGTTATTCCAATTTTTTTGATGTTCTTATTGTTGTTTTTTTTTGTTTTGCTTTTTTTGTTTTTTTTTTTTTAATAAACGTGTAGTCATTAGAGGTGATCATTAATTCGAGAAAAGGTAACACAACTATATTTAATTTCTCAGGTGTTGTAATTATGACTTTATCAAAACGATTAATAAAACCATCAGTCATCAGTATATTTGTATATTGTATACATATAACGTATAACATACATTATATATATATATATATATATATTTATATATGTATACTAGCTAATACACGGTGCGCGTTGCTGCGCCTCTCAATGGAGCTTTACACATATAAAATTTGAGGTCAACCGGTTAAATCGTTTCTAATTTAGAGTTAAGTAACACAAAAATCTATTAAAAGCCACTGTGCCCCATTGGGTTAACGAAACTACATTTTCTCTTTGGGCAAAGCAGTATTGCGCAAAATTGGACGTAATTTGCTTCCAAATCTTTTTTTTGTTAATCGGTCAAACCGTTTTTAATTTAGAGTTAAGTATTGAAAAAACCTATAAAAAGCTGTTGGGCCCCAATGGGTTAATACAACTCAATAAAATTTTCCAATGGGGCTTTTTTTTTTAGCCAAAGCAGTGTTACGTAAATTCGGACAAAATTTAGACCCAAAATTTTTTTTAACCACCCTTCGGCCTGACATGGGTTAACAAATTCCAAAACTGTTAATAGTGTCAATTCAATTCTCAAAGAGCATCACGTATACAAAATTTGAAGTCAATCGGTCAAACCGTTTTCATTTTAGAATAAAGAATTAAATTCTTGCACCACAGCCCCAACTTGGCGGTCCGTTAGAGCAAAATTTTTGGGTCACGATTTCTTTCCGTACCCAAAAACCTCTATATACAATTTTTCATGAAAATCGGCTGGGCAGTTTAGGAGTATATTCGCTACATACAAACAAACAAACAAACAAACAAACAAATAAACAAAATTTCGCTTTTATATATATAGATAGATAGTATAGGGTATTTATAAAAGTGTATATAGTTACATTTGGATTAATTTTTTAAAATAATTTTCATTATTATTATTATACTGATTAATGTAATTGCATTTTATGGAATGATGATGGTATGGTCAGTAGTATTTTGAGTAAAGCTTGAAAGAAGCAGATGAAGAAGCAGAAAAAGAAGAAGAAGACGAAATTATAAGAACTTTCATTACTACATGTATAATCAGATTAAAATAAATTGAGCTATCATTTAATATATAATATGAACTTAATTATTAATAGAAGTCTTTAAAGAATTTTAAGTTTTTAATTTAAAAGTATAAAATAAGCATAGCATAACTAATTTTTTCAAATTAGTATTTTGAATTTTTTGTTGTTGTTTTACTAACAAGCTTGTAGAATTGTAGAGTAGAGTATTGATGAGTGGAGTTGTATAAGAAAGTTTTAGTAAAAAAAAATAATATTGAAATAATACATTTTAGTTGTCTGATTAATTTACTATTTATTCTGAGAGGTCCACTAAAAACACCAAATTCCCTTGATAATTAATCCATAATTAAATAAAGTTTAATATATATATATTAATACACATTTATATATATACATATATTTATTAATTATTTTATTGATTCCATTGAAGGAAGATATTACAATAAACTTTTACAAAACTCCTATTCCATATTAAATTTTTTTATAATGAAAGTTTTTGGTATTTAGGCGGCATCTATTGACTAAAAATTAAAGGCTTACATTATCAAAGTTTTGCAACATATAAACTGTTTTTTAATTCTGTGGAAAATATCCAAAACTTGATAAGCGTAATTTTTCCCTTTTTGAGATAACATTTGAAGTGGACTGTTTAACATCAAATCTTTGCACTGCCAAAAATAAATAAGCGTTTATTTAATTAAAAATCCCTCAAAAGTTTATAAGATGGGAGACTTAAGATGGGAAGATAATTTTCATAATTTGCCAAAACATGATTTCTCACCTTCTTGCTCTTCTAGTAAAATAGCTAAATCAACTTAAAAAAAGAACAAAACATCAATTCCAAAAATCTATTATTACAAAACCAACAGCAAGTTATTTTATGGTTATTAATAATGTTTTAAATAAACATTTTGTGTCACAAAATATTTTTAAAAATTTTCAAACACGTTTATTGAAAAACTGTAATTTTGCGGTTATCAAGTTTTGGATATTTTCCACAGAATTGTTATACAATTAAAATATTGTTATACAGAACTATTTAATTTCTATCCAATTAAATTCCAAAAATCCCTATTCCATTCCAGATTTCTCATTAACTAAAAAAATAACCTATTTTTTTTGCATGTGGATGTGTATGTATTGAAAATATATGTATGTTTGCAAGTAACAGTTATTAAATTTATTAAATATGATGGGATGAATGGGATTTAAAAAAAAAAAATAATAAAAAAAAATTTTATATGTTTTAAATTTTAATTAAATTTTAAGAAACGTTAAAATGTAATTATTGAGGACCGTTGACAGGTTTAGTTTTTGTTAAGTGCATATAAAAAAATTCGTTAAAGTTAAAATGTATTTATAATAATTAAAAGTGGTGGGAAGGGGCAGAGGAGGAAAAAAATTAATACCAAATTTCATTAAAATCGGTTAAGATTAGAATTTGACATTACCGAAACTCTTAGAATCTCTAAACTCCTATTACACTAGAATCAATTTATGAAAGATACTCCTACCTAGATACTCCTACTGGGTATTCAGCAATAGTCTTTATACAAAATTTGAACTGATTTCGACCGTTAGAACTCTAGATTTTTGGAAAAGTCTGGTAATTTTGTATGGGAGCTTCCCGATCTTGTGCTCCGATTAGACACAACCACAGACTAATATCACAGACTAATATACTATAGTATACTATAGTATATTAGTCTGTGGTATTACTTTTTAATTAATGTATATTAAATATATTGTCTATAATCTATATATGTATATATGAACTTATATTTTAAATAATTTGTAAATAAAAAATTAGTGAAATGATTTTTAGTTTAAAAGTGTTATATTCAAAGGCCTTTTTTTAAGTCTTACATTTCAAAGAAGGTTATATTCAAAAGTTATTATATTTTATTTGAAAATGTTATATTACAAGAGCCTGTTTTTTAAAGCCTTTTTTCTAAATTTATTTAAAAGTGTTATATTCAAAGTAATTTTTATATCTATTATATTCCATAGCCTTTTATTTAAATCTAATATTTAATTTAAATTAGTTAATTATCAAAAATGTTATATTTTAGCAATTAATATTCAAAGTGTTATACTGAAAGAAGTTGTATATTTAAAAGTATTAAACCAAGGAATACTAAGAAGTTAAATAACGAAAAGAAGGTTTATTTTTGGAATACAATTTTAATAAGGTCGGTTTCAAAAATTATATTATTTATTTATTTACTTATTAACTATCATTTTACTTATTTGTGTACTTACTACCTAATATCCAGTTTTTGTAATTGATTAAATTTGAATGCTTTTACTTTTTTTTTTTATAAAACTAAAATATCAATTAAAATTTTATTTTACCTCATCATATTTAAATTAGTTCAATTATTATTTGTTGCATTAATTATTTGTTCTGTATTAATTATTATGGTGAGGTGAATTATTTATTGCTTGTAAATTAAAATTTAGTAATCTGAAACCTTATATGGAATCTTAAAATCTATCTGAATTAAAAAAATAATAAATTTGGTTTTAATATTTCTAATAATTATTCTATGTATTTCTTTTAAATTTGTAGATTTTAATTTCAAAAATTTTCGAATATAAATACAAATATTAAATATTTGTTAAAAATATATATATAAAAATTTTATTTAAATTTGTTAAAAATTTATATTAAAATTAACTGAATATTTATTCTACATTTATACTATATATTTAGCTAATAACTCACTCTTACAATCTTCAATTAACCTACCAATATTGCTGAATATGGTTGAATAATTGATTGCATAAATACTGAAAAGTTTCAGTTATATTTAGTTATCATATTTAGCTTTTTTTTTCCGGCACCTCTACGTGCTAACTGTTCACTGTGATAGGCTAAACAGCCTGACTATACATGTGTATGTCGAAACAGGGGAGATATATTCATATATTAGAACTGATCAAATGAATTCCACATACAATTTAAACATGAGATAATACCACGTCTTATAACATGTATAAATTTCTTAGATTTTCAATAAATACAGTTCTATTTTTGTTTATATTGTAATAATTTTGTACTTGAGTTATATGGTATTCTATATCAGTGAGTTATATTTTTTAATTGAAATATTTGTTTACATTTTGTATTTGTTTATATTGTTATATTTATTTATTTATTTATTATTAAAGATATATAATTATTAATTAAGCCATTAATTTGAACCCAAAGGCAAATGGTAGCTGAGTCGAGTTGAAAACCAGATAAGTTTTTTCACTTTCACTGGGATTTGAACCCGGGGCCTCTCGCATGAAAGCCGGCACTATAGCCACTGTGCCACCCAGCCGAAAATAGAAGTTTATATACCACCCAGCTAATATAAACTTCTAAAAAAACCCCTGATTTTACAAATTCATATTATGTATATAATATGTTTAATCTATAATTAGTTTTGGAATAAGTAAACCCAGATTTTGTATCCAACTTTAAAATCCAATTTTTTTTAGCACGGAGTACAATTCATTAACTAATCTTCTTCGACTTTTTCATTCTTTATAATCACTGTTAATTACTTAATCAGTTTTAATTTGATTGTCTTACCAAAGTCGATATTTTACAATTTTAAAATTGTTTGCGGTCAACGTTTTTATAAAATTGGAAAACTATAACATTAGAATTATATATTTGTTCACATAGTGTTAAATAAAGTAAAATACTAGTGACCCGTTTAACTATATCCAATAAATCAATTTATTTTAACTGATAGATTACAATCTGTCTAATGAAATTAAACCAGTAATAAACATTAATCATTACTTTAATCAACCCAAGTACAAGTATATATACAGAATATTTTTTCTAAGGAAATAATTAAGAACATTTATACCCGCATCTGTCCGTTCCAACTGAAATTTGTAAATATATAGTTAACAGTATAGCAATTAGTGTCTGTCAAATATACCATAATATCACGATAATTTAATTTTTATATAAAATATTTAATTTGATTGAGGGAAAAAAAGGGTTAAATATTTCAATTTGATTATTTAAGTAATTCGATCATTCAACGGCTATAGTAAATTATTGTATATAGATTGATTTGTTCAATTATCGGGATAAAATTATCATTAATATTAATTTTTAAGAATTAATATTTAAGGGTTTTTTTTTATAAGAAACTATAAAATAGTATTTACACAAAAGGACCTACCAAATTTTCCAGTTAAAGGGGGATTTTCCAAAAAAAAAAAAATATGTTTATGAATTCAATCAAATACAAAAACTATTTTATCTTTTTTATAAACAGGGTGCTTCGAAGAATTTAAGAGCCCTTGAAAGTTTAAATGCATGATGTTCGATATTCTTAACAGTTTTCTTTATAAACTTTAATATCCTAAAAAATGATCTAAAAGTTCTAAAATAAAAAGTAAATTCCTTTGGGATTCCCAATGTTTAAAAAAACTGAAAGATGTTGATGCAATTTTATCAAAATAAAAAAAAATCTGATCTTAGATCCTAACCTAAACCAGTATCCATACAAAAATCTTCCCTCTATACTTTTTAATCTTCTATGAATCTGTACATTATATATTGTATAGCTTCCAAGTATCTAATCATAATAAGATTTCCAATATAATAATATATATATCCAATTATAATCAACAACCCTCTCGTATATATCATAAATATCGTTTAAATATCGTTTTTTAATTTCAATTATACGCTTTTTAAATAAATTAAAAGATTTAATTAAGCTTAATGTCTTATAACACAATACAATACCTATCCAGAATATATTTTTTTATTTTATTTAATTTTCAACAGTCAGTTATAAAATAAAAAAATAACAACAACAACAAAAAAAAATAGTTAAGAAAAAAAAAATCAATTTCACAGAATATGAAAAATCCTAATAAAAAAATATATATATACAGTGAAAGCTCTCATAAACGGACACTCACGGTTCTAAAATTTCCGTCCGCTTGTGGGACGTCCGCTGTCCGGTTAATAGAAAAAAAATCATTTATAGCTTTTCTTAAACTCTTTATTAATTTTTTTAATAACGTTTTTTCAATTTTTCAAATATTTTTTTTGAAACGTGTTTCTAAGTTTTTTATAAACTGGAATGCTGTAAGATCCTCTTTAAGTGTTGCAAATTTTTTTAAACTATCAATAGTTTTTAAGACTTCATTGTAGGTTTTAGTTTTCAATTCTTCAAGAACTGGTGAACTTTACCTAAAACGTATGCGTAATAAACCTAATAAACCTAACGTATTATTTAAAAAAAATGGAAAAATTTTTGATTCTTAAGAGAGCGATTTTACATTCTTATTAATAATACATACAAATACTATCTCTTTTTTGCTCAGAACCTTTTGAAAAATAAGGAGAAAAAAGTACCTCTATGTATTAGGCTTACATAATAATATTCAAATCCAATTATGTATGTATTAGATTCTAATATATAATTCTAACAATTAGAATGCATACCTATAAATAAATATAATATAATAGTAAATTATAATACAAAATTTGTATTGGATGTATACACCATATTTACAAGTGTCCGTTTACGGGAGATTTTTTTGAAATTTAAAGAATGATTTAAGTGTCTGCGTCCGGTTATTAGAGTGTCCGGTTAAAAGAATGTGTTTTGTATAAAAAATTTAAAAAAAAAATTGGTTTTGAAAAAACTGTCCGTCTTAAAGAGATGTCCGTATATAAGAACGTCCGGCTAAGAGAACTTTTGCTGTATATACAAATCAATATTTTCTTATTTTTTTCAAAAAAAAAAAAAAACAAAACACAAAATAATAATTCCAAAAGTTTTGTAACAACCATTTTTTGC
>OY720444.1:4578810-4725891 GCA_963082915.1 Dolichopus griseipennis
TCCAAAAGTTTTGTAACAACCATTTTTTGCAAATCCATAAACAAATTAAAATTGACACCAATAACGATTTTATATATATATATATATATATATATATGTATATTTAAAAAAAAGAAACAAAAAAAAACTACAACAACAACAATAACAAAACAAATAAAATTGAAATAAAAATCAAAGTTATTATTATTGTCACCTGTTGTTGTAGGAGCTTCTGATCACCATTTTTGGGTGAAAAAATAATATTAAAATTTTTTATTTAAGAAATAAAAAACAACAACAACAATAACAAAAACAAAAACAACAACAAATAGTATATAATATATGAAAATAATAAAAGCAACAACAATTGACAGTAGTAGTAACAAAATAAACAAAAGATGTTTTGTTTCCAAACGTTTTGTTATTCCATTGTTGTTGCTTGTAGTTGTTATTGTTGTTGTTATTTTTTTTATTGGAAATTGTTTTTTTTTTGTTACGGCGATCAGAGGCAGGCGCACGACCATTGTTATTTTTCTTGTGTTTATGTCTGGGACTTTTTTTTTTTTTAGTATGTACCTATATAGAAAATAAAAAAAAAAAGTGATTTGATTTTTTTTTTGGTTTGGTTTTTTTTTTTTATTGATGATGATGATTATGATTATTAATAATAATAATAATAATAATATAAATGATGATTGCAACAACAGAAGTCTTATTTTTTTTTTAATACCAATTTTTTTTAATTCTATACTATAATAAAATTATTTATAAATAAATATTAAAAAAAAAATATATATCTAATTGAAAATTCATTTATTTTTTTTAGTTTTTGTTTTTTTTTTATTATTATTTTGGTACCTACCGTATATGGTGATTTTTTTTGTTGTTGTTGTTGTTTTTGTTGTTTTTTTTATAAAAGAAAAGTAAATAATCCGCAACTTAAAAGAAATATATTTAATATAAAAAAAACAGCAAATAGGTTTTTGTTGTACAACACAGTTAGTCAACAAATGCAAGAGAATACAAGAGAATTTTGATTTTTTATTTTTTGCAAAGGAATGGGTTCTAGTACAATATTTCGAAATTCGAATTTGGATTTGTCATGATTTCGAATTGAACATTTGGTTGTATAGATACTTTACTTAATATTCCGTGGTAGATTGTATTTATATGTTAAAAGGGCATTCCAATACATTTTTAAAAGCATTTGGGGGTCAGAATTCAAAACGTCCTTTTGTGACCCTTATGTATTTTGAATTTGAAAAACTTTGAGTAACGGCAAGTTTTTTATTTTCTTATTGGCAAATTAAAGTTTTTTTTTTAAAAAAAAAGGTCCTTTCTAAAAAATTATGCAATATTAAACATATGTATTACAAATTACAATTTCGGATATTCGAATAAAAATTAAGCTTACTATTATACTATCAAGTCAGATTAAGTCGCTAAAACTTTTATACAAGACCTCATAGTTTTTAATTTCACCTTGTTTTTTTTGAAGTTTTATTTCTAATGGATTTCTAATACAGATTTTATTTATTTATTTATTTAAAGTACCAGACAATAGTAAATATTGCCGAATAATATTAATCCTTTGCCTATTTGATATTTGGACTTCTTATTAAATTATTTTAATATACACTATATTTTTTTTATTAGATATGATCCGAGCAGGATTTGAACCCGAGACTTTCGATTGAAAAGCCGCCACTTTACCACTGAGCTATCGGTCAGATCTAATGTAGATTTAGCTAGAGTTCTTTTCAAAAATATTTTTGACCTTATAATTAAATAAAGTCGTGATCTCAGTTTAAAATTCTTCTAATAATAATTCCAATCCTATATTCCAGATTATATTATGATCGATTGTATTGAAGTCGATGCATCATTAGACTCAATTGAATTGAATTTAGAATCTTGAGATTTAAATATATTTAAGTTAAGGCCTTTTAAGATTACTACTATAGTATATTGTCCAGATTTAATTAACAGAACTTAAGGAATCCTGGATTAAGATTAATAATTTTATCCAATTTCGATAAATACTCCTGTTTTATATATATATATATTCAAAAGTCAGCTCGTTTTCTTTTATCAACTTTATTCAACCATTCTCACTTAAGAACTAGCTTATTACTTACATTCTGGTACATACATATTTTATTACATCTACTATGTACTAGATTATATTTATTACGTTACCAACAGCAATTGTACATTTGTGTTAACATAATTGAGTTGGCAACTATAATTTAACTCATATGAAACATCTCCCTTTTTTTTCATTTATTTTGTATAGGTACAATAAGTTAGATGCAAAACAAATATAAAAGTGTAATTCATTTAATTTTAATATGTAATGTTAATTTTAATATATTATGTGAATTCATTCATTCAAAAGTGTAATTCATTTAATTCTAATATGTAATGTTAATTTTAATATATAATGTGAATTCTTATATGACAATATTATGTGAATTCTTATATGACATCTCCTTTCTTTTAATAAAAATTTCTTTTAAAAGAGAAATGTTAATTTATTTGTACATAAATTTAAAAAATTTTATTTTTATTTTTATTCTTTTTTCTCATTTAATATTTGAACAATTTTCATTTAATCTTTTACTATCATAAAAACCAAATCTTCATTTAGTTTTAATAAATTATTATTTTGTTATTTGTATTAAATACTTGTTAGTTAAATTATTACCAATAAATATAAGAACAAAAAAAAATAATAACAAAACAAGCCTTATTAAATTTTTATTTTTTGGTTTATCCATCTTTTGGTATTTTACGCAGAAAATATGTGCTTCTTCTGTATATTCTATTATTTTGTAAATCTTTCACCCAGTACGACCTGGGAGCTTCATCTTTAGCAATTATTATTGCCTTCAACCACACGTTACCATTTCTCATTAATACTTTTTCTTTTATTTCATATTGTTTTTCATTTTGTGTCTTTCGATTATAATATTGAGCTGATTTTTTACTTTTAAAATTAAAATTAGATAAAATATTTGGAACTGATTTAATGTTAAAATTGCTTAATTTTTCTGGCAAGAATGATCTTGTCTTTCTACCAAACATCATTTGATTTGGAGATAAATCCAAATGTTTTATAGGGGTATTTCGGTATTCGAGTAACGAAAACCAATAATCATTTTTATTTGATTTTTTTAGTATATTTTTTGAAATTTTCACTGCGCTTTCAGATAAACCATTGGACTGAGGGTACAAAGGGCTACTATTAGTTATCTTAATATCTAAGTTTTTCATATACTTTTTAAATTCAAAGCTTCCGAATGGTACATTATCTGCGATTATTTCTCTCGGAAAGCCAAATGTTGCAAAGATAGGTTTCAGTGACGAAATAATGCAATCAGCTGTCTTTCTACCTATTTTAATAATTTCAATGTATTTTGTGTAATAGTCTATTATTGTTAGAAAATCTTTACCTTCAAACTCAAATATATCCATACCAATTTTTACAAAAGGACTTTGAGGAATTTCATGCGACAATAAAGGTTCTCGCCTTTGATTCGGTTGAAATTTCTGACAAATACTACAATTCTCTATCATATTCTCAATTTCCGTCATTAGTCCAGTCCAGTAAATGATTTGTCGAGCACGGGATTTAGTCTTTTCCATTCCGAAATGGGCTTTATGTAAGGTTTCCAACATTTCCTTTCTCAATGAAATTGGCACTAAGATTCTCTCATCAAAAAATATTATACCATTTTCTACCAACAAATTTTCCTTAAACTTCCAATAATTTTTTATATTATCTGGTAGTTGTCGTTTGTTATTTGGCCAACCCTCCATTAAAACTTTTTTTAGGCTGGATAGTATTGGGTCTTTTTCAGTTTCATTTTTAAATATCTCTAACTTTTCGTCTGATACGTTAATTGAATGAACTAAACCATCTAAGTCATCTACTGTAGCATTATTATCTTCTTTTTTAAAATATCTGGATAATAAATCCGCTATAAACATAAATTGTCCTGGCAAGTACTCTAAATTTATTTTATATTTCCATAATTTCAATTTCATACGTTGAAGCCGACCGGATGGAATTTTATTCATATCTTTTCTCATTATCCCTAACAGTGGTTTATGGTCGGTTTGAACAGTAAAATTCCTTCCATAAACCCAGTTGTGAAATTTTTCACAAGCAAAGCAGATGGCTAGCATCTCTTTCTCTATCTGCGCGTATCCTATCTCCGTATCTGTTAAACTTTTTGATGCAAACGAGATCGGCATACCCTGTTGCAATAAGCAACATCCAACTCCGTTCTTACTGGCATCTGTTTGTATCGTTATTTCTAAATTTGGGTTGAATGGCTTCAACTTCGGAGCCTCTATAATTAATTTTTTAATATCATTTAAACACTTGGAATGAGCTGGAAGCCATTCAAATATAACATTTTTTTTTAACAATTCCCGAATGGGGGTAGAAACTTCTGCTAAATTTGGTATTGCCTTCTGTAAATAATTTACTAATCCTAATAGTTTTTGTACATCTTTTTTATTTTCCGGTATACTAATATGTTCTATTGCTTTTATCCGATCTGGGTCAAACGAGACACCCTGTTCTGATATAATGTGACCTAAAAATTTAACCTGTCGATCACAGTATTGAAACTTATCCTTATTGAATTTAATATTTTTCTCTCTCGCACGTTTCATTACTTCATTTAAGATTTCATCATGCTGTTCAATCGTATCCGCATATATTAAAATATCATCTATATAGATAATTACACCCTCTATTCCTTCGAAATTTTTCTCATTATATTTCTGAAATGCTTCTGGAGCTATTTTAACTCCAAAAGGTAACCTACGGAACCTATAACATCCAAAGGGTGAACTAAACGTACAAAGAGTGCTTGATTTTTCATCTAACTTAATTTGGAAAAATCCTTCTTTGTTATCTAAAACACTAAAATATTTCTTTCCAGATATTTTACCAATAATATCATCAAATTTGGGAATTAAAAAACACTCATCTTTAATATTTTTATTAAGATTTTGCGGATCTAAACAGAGTCTAATTTTCCCATTAGACTTCTCAACAACAACTAGGTTTGAGACCCATTCTGAAGGCTTATTTACTTTTTCTATAACCTGTAAATTTTCTAGTCTATCTAGTTCCGACTTTAAGGGCTTCAACAAGCTAAGTGGGACCCGTCTAGGAGGATTTACTACTGGCGTAGCATTTTCTTTTAAATCAATTCTAAAATTATTCACAAAACAGCCTAATCCTATAAAATTATCTTTATAATCATTCAACACTTTCATTTTACCTGATTGTATATTATCAAGCCTTTGAATTAATTTTAATTTCAAGCAACTATTTAAACCTAATATAGGTATATAGTCACCAACAACAACAACAAATTTTTCGACACTAACTTCATTTTTTGCATAACATTCTAATTCAATTTCTCCTACTAAGTTTAATTTACTACCACCATAAGCAATTAACCTTAAATCAGTTTTATTTAATTTTACCTCTTTAAAATATTTTAACAACGAAACCGGTAACACATTTATTTCCGCTCCTGTATCCAATTTAAATTTAATAATCTTGTTATTAATCAAAATATTTTCGAACCACGATTTATTAGACTGCGTCAGATAATCAATACTATGTATATACACAAATTCTTCTTTATATGTATTATTATCTGTATTATAAATTTCATTTACTACTTTAGTATGACAAGCAATGGCATAGTGATTATGTTTACCACATTTACGGCATAACTTACCAAAAGCTGGACATTTACCGTACAGGTGATTTTGTTTACAAAATTTACATTGTATTTGTTTTTCATTAGAATTTTTTTTTATTTTAGCAAAATTTTTATTTATATTATTTTCAAATTTAGTTTTATTTTTATTATTATCAAATTTAGTTTTATTTTTATTAAATAAATTTACTTTGTTACCTTCAATTGTATGTATCTCTGATGTTAATGTAGATTCATTCTTTTTAATTTGCATATTTTTATATTGCAAATTACATATCTCGTCAGCACGTGCCATTTCTATAGCCTTATCAACTGTAAGACCATCCACCTGAAGCATTCTTTTTTGAAGTTTTTTATCATATACACCTAGTACAATTTTATCCCTCAACATGCGATCTTCTTGTTGTTCGTAACCACAGGTCTTAACTAATTTTTTTAAGTCCATTAAAAATATATCAAAATTTTCGGACTGACGTTGTTCTCTGCCCCAAAAAATGAAACTTTCATACATTTCATTTTTTTTCGGTAGGCAAAAGTCTTCGAAAGCTTTGAAAACTGTTGTATATACTTTTTTTTCCTCTTCTTTTAGGTTGAGTGATGTATGAAATGTCTCCGTGGCTCTATTTCCAGCTGAATTTAGGAAAATGCCTATTTTAGCACCGTCCTTTTTACTGTCCAAGTCAATGGCAGCTGCAAACTGCTCCCAGTTTTGTTTGAATATACGCCAGTTCTCGGCCAAGTTATTTCCATCGAGGTTTAAATCATTAATTTTTTTTAAAAAGTCCATCCTTTCTTCCCGTACACGTATTACTTCCACTTTTACTCCTTTTCTTGGACGGCCGCGTGGTCTATTAGTTTTTTGTAAGTTTTTTAGGTTATCCCTATCCTGGAATAATCCCATACAATTTTAAATAAATTTTATAGAATACAATTCTATAATTTTTTTTTTTTTTTTTTTATAATTTATTTTTTACTTTTAATTATTTTATTTTTAATTATAATTTATTTCTATAGGATTTCAAATTACAAAACCGACTGCGCCATGTTTTATATATATATATATTCAAAAGTCAGCTCGTTTTCTTTTATCAACTTTATTCAACCATTCTCACTTAAGAACTAGCTTATTACTTACATTCTGGTACATACATATTTTATTACATCTACTATGTACTAGATTATATTTATTACGTTACCAACAGCAATTGTACATTTGTGTTAACATAATTGAGTTGGCAACTATAATTTAACTCATATGAAACAACTCCTAGAAGCCTCGAAAGTTTTTTTTCAAACTGTTCATTATATATTTCGAGGTTTTTTCATTCTACTAAATATCTTTTTTAAATTAAATTATTATTTATCAATTTTTTATGTGCTAATTTTTGTTTTTGCTTTTTTTTTTTTGTAATTTAATACAACCCCATTAGTTTTGATCGTAATAAAATTATTCAATTAATTTTTTTTTTGTTATTTTTTGGGAGAAAATTTATGTGATCGTAAATTACCTTAAAGTAGTGCTGTAGGTCTTGAAATATTTTATATTGTAGATTGTAGGAGATTAATTTTTTTTATTTGAAAAGTGTGTGAACATTTTTGTTTTTTTATTTAATTTATATATTGAAAGCAAGGTTAAGTTTTGTATTGTTATAAAACAATGATTTAAAAAATATTTTAAATTTATATGACAGTTGTTAAAAAAACGTTTTGTTAAATAGATTAAATTAATTCAAATTGAAATTTTTTGAAATAATATACAAATTAATAAAATTTGATAATTGATATGTTTAACGAGTTTCGAAGGAGGTTTTTTAAATCTGCAAAGATGTTTTTTATATTTATTTTAGGTTTTTTAGATAATTAAAATAAATATCCCCAAAGATCCTGTATTTAATGCAATACAAATAATTCACATATTAAATTGATTATATTTGAATATTAGAAGTATTTAAAGAATTCTAAAGTAATATGGGAAAAATTATACTGCACTTTAAATAGATTTTAAGCTTAAAAATGTTTTAATTAGTTTTAAAGCATCTATCGTACTCAATCACTAAGTTTTTAAATCTAACTTCCGGTTCTAAGTTTATTTTAAGACATGGATTATTTATTAAATTTTATTAAAAATTCAATTTACAATCTATAACTAACTATCAACTAATATTTTTAATTAATTTGAATTTAAAAAAATCAAAGAATAATCTAAAAACGATAAAAACAAACGATTTAATATGATAATATTTTTTAATTAATTACAAAATTATTGTTTTAAAATCTAAATGAATTTTCAAAAAGATCTAAGATATATTTTATTTTAAATGTAATGAGATTTTGTTTTTTAGTTACAGTTCTTTTATTTTTAAAATCATTTTGAGAATTCAATTAATTTTAATTTTTTTTTGAATCTAACTATATCTTTGATAATTTTAAAAGTAAATTGCACTCTTGATTTCTACTAACATTTAAAAAATAAAAAATTCATTTTTTACCGTTAATATGATAACAGTTATCTATTAATTTAAAAAAAATGTTGCATTTTGTTTCATTTCTTTTAATTTTATTAACTTTCATTAATTTTGCGCCTATAAGTAGGCAATCTCATAAATTTTAGTTTTTATGATTCAAATATTTGACATTTTCTCTACAAATCCTGCTGTTTTACTCTACTCCTCGTCAGACTCATTAATCTATTAAGTTAAAGCTTTAAAGAGGATTAAAAGTAAGATAAACGGACACTTTCAACTGAGATTAAGTGTGTATTTCCCAGATTTTCTTTTAACTCTAAATAATAAATGAAATTAAAAGGAAATAATTCTTTTCATTTTCTTTTCATTTATTTTTTTTTAATCATTGCAATTACGATATTCAAATACAATGAACACAACTAAATAAGATGCCATCTATTAGAAAATATCTAGAATAAAAAAAGAAAATAAAAAAAAAAATATATATAAAGTGAGAAACAAGTTGAGAAAAAAAACAGACACAAAGTACAGACACAGGAATAAATTATCATTTAAATGCTGACAAAGTATATAATGATTTTCACAAATAAAATTTTCATGTCATGTCCCAATAGTATCCTCCATCCAGCAGCCATTTATCATGATTCACCTGGCGATGAATTAATGCAATAACAACAACAACACCAACAACAACAACAACAACATCAACAAAATAATAATTGACAATCTTTTGTTTCTAATCATTAAAGCGTGTCATTACAGTTACAACATTTCATACTACATAGTTTCCCCTTTGAACTCCCTATACAGAACAAATAAAAAGGAAATCAGGAAAAACTTAAAAGAAAAAAAATTTTTAGAATTAAAAAATAAGAAAATTGAAAATGAGAAAAACAAAAAACAAACATAAAACTGTTGATGAAATAATAAATAACAGAAAGAAAAATTAAAAAAATAATCGCATGATTACTTTAGATTTTTGATATAAAAAGTAACGAAATGAAAATGATTATAAACACTAACAAAATGCAACAACAACAACATCAACAACAAATATTGAATGAGTGTTATAACTGTAAATGACGCAAAGTACGATGAAATTTTCCAAGTTTTGCATCAATTTTTATTTATAGTTAAAAACAAAATAATAATAAAAAAAAAACAACAACAACAAAATCGTCAAAGGATTTTTCTTCCTTTGTTTTTGTTGTTATTGTTTTTTTTTTTATCAAAGATTAAAAAAATAGTGAAAAATTGAACAAGCTTCAAAGTAATAAAAAAAATTGTAAGTCAAAGACAAAAAAAAAAAAAATACGTAAAGGTAAAAAAAAGGGTAGGGTGTAAAAAACGGGTAGGAAGCTTACAAATGTTAAAAGCAATTGTTACAATTGATTTTTATTTGCTTTTTCTTTTGCTGATTGTTATTTTTTTCTTTTAATCGTTAAATTAATGAGGACTAAATGAACTATTAAATGAAAATTGTAATTATACCATATTTTTGGGAGCTGATTAAGTTAATAAAAAAAAAATGAATAGAAAAAAAGCATTGAATATTAAAAAATAAAATTAGAAATTAAAAAAAAAGGTCGTAATTTAACGCAATTACTAATCAATTTTTACAATGGGGGATTTTGACAAAAATTTGTTAATATTTGATTTTTTAATTAAATATTCTAGAAAAGGATTCATTTAAAGGATTCGTAGGGTGTACAGAAAAAGTCACTTAGAAAAAAAGTTCCTAAAACTAAAATTGAAAAAAATGACCCCAATTGTAGGAACTTTTTTCATATGCAAAAAGTCATCAAAATAAGGGAAAAAGTTACTGTATGTTTCCAAGTGTGCGGGTATTTTACATATGGAAAAAGTCCTAAAGGTTAATACAAATTTTACGTGACTTTTTTAATTTTCGGTTTTTAGGGACTTGTATTTTTGGAACCTTTTTCATACAGCCATTTCAGTAATATTTGCATTGTCACATAGTTAAGTTTTTAATTTAATTTTAACAGTTTTCTCTCTTAATAATGTTAATATCTACTTATCTGAAAAATTTACTTCCCTCCTTTTCTTCGTAGGAGCATATGTTTACAGTTTCTCCTTCATTGGTTTCATCCTAATATTGCAATCTCAATTTTTTTCGTCGAAGTTCGTTGGTTTTTTAATAGATATATACTATATTGTTCGAAGCTGGGTATGATTTGTTTGACTTCTTTTCATATTTAATTTTAGTTGTTTTCTCAAAGTGTGGCATCAAATCCTCTCCAGTTGTTCCTCATTTTTTTCTAATTTTTTTTTAGAAATAATTTTAAATTTCATTGTTTATAAGATCTTCTAAAATCAAGTATTTCTATATTTTCAAATATTTTTGATCATGTATCCCGTTATATTTCTTTCATATACAGCCAAATTAATTTTTATAAATTTTATTTCATTCTTAGACAAGATTCATATAGGACTTCATAAATATGGTATTATCACTTATATCAGTCTTATATGCAACTTAAATTAAACTTATATCGCTCTTATATTATTAAAATGTTTGCCAAAAGAGTGATATAAGTGTCTTATAAGAGTTTAATATTAGACAAGGTTCTTATAGGACTAAATAAATATGGCCATTATATAAGTCTTATATACACCTTAAATCAAATTTATAATCTTCTTATATAACTTTAATGTTCCCCAGAAGAGTGATATAAGTGTTTTATAAGTACACATTCTAATTTTATATTTTGATTATAAACCTCGATATTGATGGTTAGTAGTTTCATATCTTAAAAAAATTAATCGGGGGGAATTTCTGCACTTTATTTTAAGATGTTCAGTAGATTCGGAACTATTATGCAAAAAGAACTATCAATGTGTCTCATTGTTTTAAAAAATAAGTTTTATTATAATAATCATAGTTAACTTGAAATCAGAATCGATTTCAAGCATCAATAAATATATTTCACAACAGGGTTGTTTAAAATTATGTATTTTACAATAAGATACTTTAATACAGTTTAATGTGTCAATTCCTCAATTAAATTAACTTATTATATATACTTAAGAATTTTCCTAATAATTACCCAATTAAATTTAAATACATTTATTTATGTATATATATTAAATAAAATTAACTATTTAATTTAACTACATATATTATATACCTATTAGATATCATTTAACATCTTTTGAAATAAATAACTTTTATGAGTATTTAAAAAATTTAACTGACTTTTAAAAAAATCTTAATGAGGTGCTAAAATATTGTTTATAATATTGACAAAGTAATGAAAATTTAATATTATGTAAAATAGTTTTTTTTTTTTGCAACTAAATTATAATTCGACATTTTTTTTTTTTTTTTTTCAATATAGTTATTAAAGGAAGTTATAAATTGTTTTTTTGCCACCCTTTTTTTCAAAAATCATTCAAACAAATAATAATTATGTTTAGGCAAGTTAAAAAAAAATATGTTTGTAATAAAAGTATGAAAAAAATTAAATAAAAATCAATTGAATTATAAAACGAGGAAGATTATAGTTGCTCTTGTCAACTTTTAGATACCCGTGAGTACACTATTATGTATTAAATAAATAAGAATTTCATATATTGCAATTGAACTGTTTGACAGAAAATTCAAAATATTTGTTTTTTTATATTTAATTACAAAAAAAATGAATAAAAAAAAAAATGAATTAAAAAAATAGATGAATATAAAAAGAAAATATGCTCTGAATGAGATTCGAACCCACACTTTTCAATTAAAAGGTCGACGTCCTAACCACTAAGCCACCGATTTTTTGTTTATCTCAATTTTTTAAAATTATTATAGTTGCTATGGTATCAATTGTTTGTTTTGAATAACTGTTTTGAATTTTTTTTAAAAATGTATTAAAAAAAATGAATAATTTTTAATATAAATGAGAGTTTTTTGTCAAATTTTCTATAAAATAAAATTTTTTCATACATAAAATAAATACATATATTTTATTAAAAAGAAAATATATAACAAAAAATGAATTTAAAAAAAAAAAAAATTTTTCCTTAGCCTGAATTCGAACCGAGACACTTTTGGCTACAAATAACATGCCCTAACCACTACACCATGAATCGATTAATAATTTAACCGCATTTTGCTTGTTTTTATATTTGGTTTCTATTTAGTTATTACTTTTGAAAATATTCATATAATTTCGAAAACTTTGTATGGCAGCTACCCGAAGCCTTTGTCCGATTTTAACCAAAAAACAATAGGGAACCTACAAATTGTCTAAAAATTACTTTGTGAAAGTTTCAGAACTCTAGCTCTTATAGTTTTTTGAGTTATCGTGCTGACGAACGGACGGACACGCATAGCTAGATCGATTCACTTTTCGATGCTGATTCGATACGTACCCTTGACACTATATCTAGCTCGTCTATTTCGATGCGTTACAAACGGAGGAGTAATTTTAATATACCCGATGTTCATATATGTATGCACGAGTATAAAAAACAACGCAAATAAAAACATTTTTATATATTTTCTATTAAATTTTAGAGTAATTTTTAAAATTTATACTTTTTTCTTGGAAAATTTTCCTTAGAAATTTTCCTAACTACGGGAAAATATTATTTATTTTTTTTTTAAAGTAATATTTTACAGACAATTAATTTTAAATAAAATTTTTCTAATATATTAAATTTTTTTTTTATAATATTGTAAATATATATATATATATTATTGTAAATATTTGTATAAGGGGGAAAAAGGATTTTTATTGGTAAATTAAGTTTATCGGAGGGGGACTTATACGAATTGTGAAATTTTAAGAAAATGTTAAGTTAGAAAAAAATAGATTTAGTGAAAATACGATGTGAAAATATTGATTCCAAGTCTGTCTAATGGAGTGGTGATTATAGATTAGATTATAGAATATAAATATTTATTGCTAATTAAAATAAAATTTTTAAATAAATTAAATTTAATTAAATGGATATAATTTAAATTATCTATATATTAACTAGGTTAAATAATATCAGTAAAAGTGTATTCTATATTCAAAAAATATTTTAATAAAATTTCCTATATTAGTTGTATTGGAATGAATGAAAATTAAATGAGGATTCTGGAGTTTGTTTAGCCATTCTTCAAGCCTACTGAAAAGTCCAATAGTATTACAGCAAGAAACGATTCCCAAAACTTATACATACTTCTACTATTTAAATTTTAACCAAGTCCAAGTTATTTAAACTTAAAATTTGATAAGAATGCTTTAAATATCCCTTGTAATTTTGAAAAAAAAATGCCTTAAAACAATTTTATATAATTGGAATTTTTTTTTGATCTATATTTTGTTTAGTTAAGGCTCCTAAGAGTTTACAAGAATTATTCGATATCTTTAATATTCAAATTATTGGATTGAATGCATATAAAACTGAGCTTGAATTCAAATCTCACTCTTATCACTTATCGCAGCTCCAACATAAACGAACCCTAATACAGAATTGAATTTGGTAAAATCGATGATTCAAGTCTCAAGAATACTTCAAATACCACATAGTAAATAGGGATAAAAGATAAATAAATCCCAAGGAATTATACCAAATGAGAATATAATGTTATAAACTTAAATGAAAGAAGGAAACTTTGTCGATCAATATCATAAGCATAAGCTTCCAAGCTTTCAACATCTTGAGACTTGGTGGTATAAATGATAGTTTATTTTATTATAATTTATAAAGTTAAGTATCCAGTGCCTTATAATTCTAAATGATCCTAAAAGAGTTATGATTAAGGTTTATTTAAGGGGCAAATAAAAATACAAGCTTCAACTTATTGCCTTCTAATTGCCTGCAAGTATTTTAAACAAGCTCCATCTTATTAATTTTCTATTAATTTATATTAAGTGTTTTAAAAACACGTCCATCTTCATTCATTCTCATTAATTCTCTATCTTACAGCATTTCCATCAAACCTGCATTATATGCAAGATGATTAGTAAAAGGCTTCTTAAAAGATTTTCTCAGAATACTTATTCTTATTCATAGAACATTAATTTGCATTCAAAACCTAAAGCCTATTAAATTCCTATAGACTCAAAAAAATAAACAATATATAATTAAATTTAAGTGACTGCTACTAAATTTAAAAACCTACAATTTACATAATTGGAATTAATTTACATATTTCTGTTTAAAATGTAAAATATTTTAAAAATACAACTTAAAACCAAATTAAATTTCATATGAATATTAATTTTTTTTTGAAAAAAATTTTCTTTCAAAAAAAAATTTGTAACAGTCTGTAAAATTTTTTAAATTTATTTTCATACATAATGGACTGTGAGTCTCGCTTTTTTCTATAGAAGCATAATTATGAACAAAATCTTCAAAATTAAAGAACAACCTGAATCTCTGAATTGATTTCATCCTAAAAAAATAAAACCTGAAAAATAAGTATATATATATAAATAACCTAAAATTGAGCCTTAAAAAATTTTGTATTTTTAACAAAATTTAAAAAAAAATTCCTTTAGCTGAGTAATAAGCACGTGCGTGAAATCAGTTTTTTTATTGTTTTTTTTCTCTGTTGTTTAAATTTCATATCACTGTTAAGTCAAAATTTATGACTACCGACATCGTACATCGTACATTTATTTTGCTTTTGTTTTGTTTGTTTTTTTTGTTTGTTCATAAATCGAATGGCAATTAAAGAATTTGTGTTTATTTTTTCAACAGAAATAAGTTTTTAGTATAGATACATCATGTAATAAACCCATATGACATATATATATACGAATACATGCACGTTATGGACGGCGTAGGGACAAAAGTCGTGGAGTTAAAAATTACCAAAGAACTTATAAGGGACTTACAACTTAAAAAATTAGCCTAAAGTCCTGGGTTTATTATGACTAACGATGAGTGGACCAAAAGGCCGCCGGGACATATGACTTCATAAACTGTCATTATGTTTTAAAAATATTTAATGTGAATTTTCAGTTTTAAATCAATTAGTTATTTCCAAAAGTTTTAAAAATATAACCATTGCCTTGGATATTTTTTAACAGGCCAGTAATAAATATAACTATTAACAAAATGTAATAAATTTTTAATTAATTTCATATTGAGAGCTGTGAATTTCTTCGTTTTTTAAAACTTACATTTGGCTTCTAATCTTAAATTCGTATACGTACGAATTCATAAAAACTCTGGAAAAGGCTTATAATTCCAAAATTCATTTCAAAACTTAATCACGCATCGTTTGAAAATATAATTAGGAATTTTGTCTCATTTTTTTTGGAACTTTTTGCTCAACTATTGTAAGTCATAACTCACTTTGTTACTTTTGACTCATTTTTTTGTGCCATAATTCCTCCGCAGACTTTTGACATTGGGATTTTTGTCACCTCGCCAACTATGACAAAAATATAGCTTTAAATAAACTGTATATGTACATATGTTGTTGTACATCTGGTGTTGCGATCATGAACATATTCCTGATGGTGATCTGATGTATCTTCCGTGATTTGACAACTCATAAATGTCAGTTTTGTTGGATAATTTCTCATCATCGTTTTTTATTTAATTTATATTTTTTTTGGTTAATTTTTTTTTTTATTTTTTTTTTCCATTCATTTAAAATGTTTTTTTTTTTTTTTTTAATTTAATTTTTGTACTCTGCTCAAATATAAGTTACCATTATTTAAGTACAGAGTATTGCATTATTGTATTTAGAAGAGTTGAAGAAAGAGTGAGAAAGGGGTTGAGTTTTTTTTTGTTGTTTTGTTTTGAAAATTGAGTTTTTCCTTTCCTGAAATCATAACTGGAAATAAATTATGGCATTTCAAATTGATTGACAGCTTGTAGTTTATATATATATATATATATATTTTTAAAATGTATACGCAAATTATTATTAACTCTTTTTCTTTTATAGTTGAAAAATTTTTTTTTCCTACCTTAGTTTAAAGAACCTTATATTATTTTATTATTTTTATACCCGTATGACTATATAGTCAAAGGGTATAATAAATTTGCCATTACGTTTGTGACGCAGAGAAGGAGGGGGGGTAGATATAGACTCAAGTGTATGGATCGGATCAGAATCGAAAAAAAAATCGATTTAGCTATGTATGTCCGTCCGTCTGTCCGTCCGTCCGTCTGTCCGTCCGTCTGTCCGTCCGTCTGTCCGTCCGTCTGTCCGTCCGTCCGCACGATAACTCAAAAACTAAAGGAGCTAGGATCTTGAAATTTTCGCAAATTCGTTTTTTTGCAATAGCCGTCAGCGCTATTTAAATCCAGCCATTTTGGTCCATGGGTTCGGGTAGCTGCCATACAACTTCCTTTTTTATATGAGTATTTCTCTGTACCTATTACAGCTACGTGTCTGAAATTTTGGCAAAAGTAGTTTAGTTTTATGGCCAAAGTTTCTGCAAAATTTGGTTGGTCTACTGCAAAGGGTTCGAGTAGCTGCCATACAACTTCTTATTTTATATGAGCATTACTGTATACCTATTGAAGTTGGGTGTCTGAAATTTTGCCAAAAATAGTTTAATGTAATGGCCAAAGTTACTGCAAAATTTGGTTGCTCTACTGCCAAGAGTTCGAGTAGCTGCCATACAACTCCTTCTTTTATAAGAGCATTACACTACACCTAATAAATCTGATATGTTTGAAATTTTGCCAAAAGTAATTAATGTTTATAATAATAATGATATAATGTTTATATAACGGTCATACGGGTATCCCAGAGTTGACACAGTCTACTCTACTACACTCTTCCTCGTTTTTTAATATGATTGGTACAAGCGCGTTTGTTCATTACATGATCATTTATAATTTTTAGTTATCCTATCCTATTCTAGTTTTGTTTTTTTTTTTTAATTTATGGTCAAGTTGAGAATATGGGGAGAATTGATGACTTCAAATATCGTATTTAAAGTTTCGTTTATAACAAGCTTCAAATGTTGTCAATGATAGATGTATATTTTGAGTTCTGTGTTGCTTAGCAACATGTAGATTAATTTTTAAACCAAATCGGATTATGAACAACAATTCCTTTTAGTTTATATTACAACCATAACGATCCTCAATTAATTCTTCTTAATCTTCTGCCCTATCCAAAGGGATAGAAACTCCAAGGCAACTAAAGTTGATAGCAAGGAGTATGTTGGAAATTTGGAAATTGGCACCATTGGAAATTTTCTCTAGTCATGAATGGACAGCTTTTTATTATTTAGTTGTAGAGCTGTTCGTTATGACTGGTCCTATGAAAACCAATAACCATATTACAACATTTAGTATGGAATTTCGAATATTTTAACTGTGAAGTCCTTTGAAGGAGTTCTTCAATATTTAAATTTACAACTGACGCAAAAATTAAACCTAATCCCCATTTATTATCTTGAGGTACATAGCCATTAAATATCTAATCTCAAAACTACTTATTTGATTAGTCATAAGTGGTTGGGGCAATAAGGCCAAGTTTATCTAAAAATCTCCATTTTTTACCTAAAGGTATAACCGCTTAACATTTAACTTTGAAAAACCTAGTCCCTCATAGTTTACAATGCACAATATTCCTACTAGCTAGCATGTGTACTAAAACATTTCTCTCTATTTGTTATAATAATAATTCTATTTCATCTTTTAACTTTGATTTGATCTTAATTTAAAGTGATTAAGTGGTTTGCGCACACGCCATTTCAAACCTTTAAAAAAAAAAAATCAAATAAATATAACTTTCATCATAATTTCCATGATTCGTTATTGTTGTTATATTTTTTCTATTTTTAGACTGATTTTTTATTGTCGCATATATATATAACATTTATATATATATATATGATGAACATAATGTTTATGGTTTGATGATCAAATAGAATGATTTGACATAATTTCCTTAATTAAATTAAGAGTTCACAATTTAATTACGTTCATATACACATAATATATGAAGACTCTTATTTAATTTTTTTATAGCTTTAACTTTAACGTAATTTTCTATACTTTAATGGGATATTTTTGTGTACTGATTTTAGATCGTGTCCGTGTCCATTCGAAAAAAAATAAAATTATTAAAGTTTTAAAATTAAAAGAATTATATCGTAACAGTAATTACGGTCGTATGTGAGGAAATTGATGTAATATAAGTTGAGAAAGAATCATTATTTTTGAAATGTTTAAAAATAGGGGCCTGTTGCACGAACTATAGATCACTAATCAAATAATAATTTTTTGATAAGTGAGTGTTTTTACTAATCAAACGTCATTGGTTTACTGTCAAATATCGTTTTGGCTTAATATAGTCAAAAAAGTTTTATTTGTGAAGTTGTTGTTGGAATAGGGCTCAGGTCTCGGAGTAATTTGAGAATTCAAAAATTAATCAGATTTTTTAATAATATATAAATAAACTTTGACGTTAACTTGATTTGATGTCAGTCTGGTTATACATTCAATGATATAATCGAAAAAAGCTAAAAGAAGTTATGAATGAGAAAAGTAAAAGGAGTCTGAACATCAATATTTGGAAAATGGAAAACCCTTCAAAACCAAATTTCTACAATCAAAATTCATCTACAAAAAGAAGATTGATTGACCTATAGTGCGAAAAAGCAAATAGAGACTACAAGTAGAGAGTTACTTAGGGTAAGTAGGTCTTTGATATACAGGTTAAAGTAACAGTCACATGATTCCAAAACTTCTGAACATGAGTGAAATAAATCAATGACTGAAATCTAAATTTCAAGTCTATCTTTTTGTTTTAAAAGCATGGGTTGGTGACAGATATTTATTTTGACAAAACAGTTTAGTTGTATAAACCCGCCCAAATTTTTAAAATTCTAAGTGAACTATTTTTTATTCCTTTTTCACTAATTTAAGAAGTATTGGGCGTCCCCTATGTCATTGAGACAATGCTTCAGTTTCTTAAACAATTTATTTACTAAGCTGTTAATTACTTGACCATAGCTATTCTACAATATTTAAAAGTGCAATGTTTTGTGCGACATCTATAATGTTACACAAGAGTTATATGTATTTTTTTAAAAAACTTATTTTATATTATACGATATTATTATACGATATTCCATTTTTTATTGCATATGATCTTATCGGGTTTGAATCCGAGACCTTCCACTTAAAATTTAGGCTACAAAACCACTGTGCCATTGGTCAAATGAGTCAACAATTAATCAAAGTGAAACTATTGGACGGACAACATCTTTCTAATAACAAAGAAGTTCAGTTCCAATTCTTCTAATCAAAATGAGGAAAAAAACTATCTTAAGATTTTAAATCTTTGTTAAATTGTTTGATTTTTTGAGATGAAGAGTAATTTCACATTTTATTTAATGGAAAACAAATTATGGTATTTTTTTTTTTTTTTAAAAACTTTATTTATTAGAAAGTTAAGAAAAAAAAAACAGAAGAAGAAAAATCATAAGAAAATTTATTTGTATGTAATAATAATAAATTCTTATTAGATTGAGATATATCAAAATAATGATGCTGTTAAACTTTAACTCTTGCAAGACCCACTTTAATTTTTTTTTCTTCTTTATTTATTTATTTATTAACGTTTTTTTGATTTTATTTTTTTATAAATTATTAAAACGCTTTCAATATTTTTATTTATTTGTTTTTTTTTTTTTTTAATTTTGTATTTTCATCTTGAGAGAAATTAAATTTGATTTATAACCAATATACAAACCAACATATATATAAGATATAGGGTTTTCTATGATTTTGTTGGTTAAATTCTAATAGTAATTTAATTTTAGTTCAGGAAAGTGTTAGTAACAATTTTAATTTTTAATAAATGATCATTAATTTTCACCCGCATACTCAGTTTTAGATTTTAGGTTTAGATTTGAAAGTTTTTTTGGAGTGGAAATTAATTTTTGATTGTTAGAGAATTGGTTAAGTAGATTAGTGGTTTGGATTTAAAATATTATATAATTTTTATTACAATTTTTTAACTTTTATTTGACATTTTTATTAATTAAAAATTAAATTTATTAAGACAAAATTTCGTGGGAGTTTTTATAATAAAAAAATTTAAAGTTATGTTTTGGGAAGGTGAGTTACAATTTATGACACTTCTGTTCGATTTATGACAAAAAAAAAAAATGAAAAAACGTATTGCTGGTCCGGAAAATTTAAAAGTTTAATCCTATTACAGTGAAAGCACATAAAACATTTTAGTATTTGAATTACAAAACTCAATATGCTTCTACTACATATCTTTCCCGATTTCTTACTGAGATTTCTTTATTACGTAACGTAACGGTAAATTCAAAATTCCAAAATTGAACTTTGAATAAATGATCAGGTAAACTGCCTTAAATTTTTAATGTCTTCCTTAGACACGACTTCCTAATTTCCTAAGAACCTAATGTTCAATACTTTGGAACTCCTAAATAAAATATTACAATCAATCTAAAAATGTAACGGTAAATCCTTAAAAATCCTCGAAGAAAACTATGAATATTCCACAATCAAAAATGGGTCTTGATTACTCAAATTAACAAACCTAAATCTTTCAGAATAACATCATTAAATCAACTTCTGAAAAGATGTGCCTATAACACGTGTATTTGATATATAAAATATGTTCTAAAGAATTATAATATATATTTGATATATTATAATTCTTTAGAACGCGATTTGCAACACTTTGGAACTCCAAAATAAAATATTACAATTAATCTAAAAATGTAACGGTTAATCCTTGGAAATCCTCAAAGAAAACTATGAATCTTCTTCAATTAAAAGTGGATCTTAACAAACGAGTGGAAAATTAACAAACCTTAATCTTTCAGAATAACGTCCAAAAATCTACAACTTAAAGGCTATCCCTTCAATTCCTGTATTTGTTACTAATTTAATACATAATAATAGTCTACGAATCCGATGTTTAAAACTTTGAAACCCCTAAATCAATTATAACATATTCAGTCCCCATTAACTTACTTTAGTCAAATAATCAAAATCAAATTTTTTTTTCTACAATCTGATGTAAGTGTACACTAGACACTATATAAGTATAAAAAATAATTTAATCCCAATAATAATTTATCTTCCAAAATAAAAATATTTATTTGATTATAATGTCACGATAGATTATGATGGCAGTCTATAATATATTTTTAAATTTTTTTTTTTTTTTATTTTGAAAATAATTTTCTCCATTCCTTTTCTCAAATTCTTTGACTATAAATTCTAAAATTAAAGATTAGCATATTTACTATACCATATAGACATTAGACACTCTTAAGTCCCAATCCCAATATCCACAATGCAATATATGTGATCATTTGTGAAAGTGTGAAGAAATGTAAATAAAGTGGTAAATTAAAAAAAATTTTTCTAAGATTAACTCTTATACCAACTTTATACCATCTATACCTCAAGATTTAACTACATAATTTCTAACTTCATCTACTACTGAGGTCCCATATAAATATTGATTCTTCAAGGTACGATTTATTAATGGAGATTTCGAGTTACGATTTATAAGCAAGTATGTTGTTGTTGTTGTTATTTACCTATTTTACATTTTATAGGTGTGCATTGTACATATATACTGTATATATGTATATATACAAGATATAAAAAGTACCACTTTTTGGAGGTGGATTATTTTGAAAATGTTTCGTATAAGGTGAATATCTCACCTTTTAAAGATTTATTAGGGGATCATTAGCAGCTATAATTTAAAAAATTTTTTTTTTTTGAATTTTCTTATCGCTATCTTTTTTTTTTTTTATTATTTTTTTTGTTTTTTATTTTTATTTTATGTGTATATACTGTTGTATATAAAATTTATTAGATTAACTGTTGTATGGTATTATATGGGATGAGGAATTTAGATGTTCTATGGTACATTTCGGTTTTTTTTTTTTCTAAGGTGAAAAAAAATGTGTGTATGTGACTGTTTATAAGGTAAATAAAATATATGTTTGTTTTTTTTCAAAAAATGTTTAATATATTGAGTTATAGTTGATTTTAGAAAACAAACATTTACTAACAGCAAAAAAAAAATAAAAACAACAACAACAAAAAAATCAAAATTAAAATTGGTTAAAGAAAAATTAAGTTGTAAGCCAATTCAAATATACAACACAGGTGTTATGTTACTTTGGTTAGCTATTGCTTATATATACTAATGAATATATCTTTAAGTTTCTAGTTAACTGTTTATAAAAAAAAAAAAATAAAAACAACAACAAAATTCAATAATCATTTTCTATTTTTTGTTTTTTTTTTTGTAAACTGTTATTTATTAGTTTTCTTAATTTGAAAGAGAAATTAAAATAAATATATATATGTATAATATGTTTGAGACTCTTTAAAAATTTGTTGGACTGGTTAGTTATTCAAATATGTATATATATATACATATATAAATTAGAATAAATTGTGTCACAAAAAAAAATTAAATTTATTTTGGATAAATTATTGATTTTAAAACAAAAAAAAAAAACAAGAAAAAAAAAAACTCAAAAATAAGTTAAGAAAACCGTTTTTTTTGTAAAGCTCTTTAATCACCTATACAGAAGAATTTTTAAAATTTAAGCGCCTAATAGTATGTAAAATTTATGCATTTATACAAATTATTGTATACCAAAAATAAATAAATAAATAAATAAATAAATAAACGAGGAAGAGTGTAGTAGAGTAGACTGTGTCAACTCTGGGATACCCGTATGACCGTAACATATACATTATATCTTCCGGTTAATTACTTTTGGCAAAATTTCAAACATACAGCTTTATTAAGTCTAGTAGAATACTCATATAAAAGAAGGAGTTGTTTGGCAGGTACTCGAACCCACTGCAGCAGACCAACCAAATTTTTCAGTAATTTTGGCCATTACACTAAACTATTTTTGGCAAAATTTCAGACACCCAGCTTTATCAGGTGGAGAGTAATGCTCATATAAAATTAGAAGTTGTATGGCAGCTACTCGACCCCACTGCAGCAGACCAACCAAATTTTGCTGTAACTTTGGCCATTACACTAAACTACTTTTGGCAAAATTTCAGACACGCAGCTGTAGTAGGTACAGAGAAATACTCATATAAAAAAAGAAGTTGTATGGCAGCTACCCGAACCCATGAACCAAAATGGCTGGATTTAAATTGCGATGACGGCTATTGTAAAAAAACAAATTTGCGGAAATTTCAAGATCCTAGCTCCTTTATTTTTTGAGTTATCGGATGGTCGGACGGACAATTTATTTTTCGATTCTGATTCGATCCTTACACTTGAGTCTATATCTACCCCCCCTCCTTCTCTGCGGCACAAGCGTAATGACAAATTTATTATACCCTTTGACTATATAGTCATACGGGTATAAAAAATAAATATATGTATATTTATAGATATATATATTTACAAAAATTAAAAAAATTAATTGGTGAGTTAATTTAAATAACGGTTAGTCTAATTATGTATGATAAGTTTAAAAATATAGTGTAAGTATGTCATTAATGTTATATTAAAATTAAATAAAAAGCTAAAAACTTATTTATGATTATTTAATTTTATTATTAAAAATTTATTAGTACAATTAAGCTTGATATATTTTAAATGATTTCATCTGTTCTGATTTTTTTAATTTGTGTTGTTGTTTTTTTATTTGTAGCGGAAACTCTATTTCTTTGCATAATAATTGAAGAACCTTTAAAATGTACTAATTTACTATAGCTGAGTTAAAAGGAGGGGGCATTCGAGTTCTAAGGAGGCATTAAATTCTGAAAAAATTTTTTAAGACTTACCTCATGTAAATTTTAAAATACTTTTGTAGTTAAAACTGTTTAGTGTCTATTTTTTTTTGTAGATGGTATGAGCATGGTATGAAGATGGTAGTTAGATGGGAGTCTACAGCCTCCAAGGAAACCTAAAGCTTCAAATCCTAATACGAAGAAAATCTGTACCCGCTAGTAATATAATATAGTGTTAAAATTATACTTACTAAAATAACCGCTTCTACCTCCTCCATGATGTTATAGTGATATGATAATCTATACTATTTAATCAAGATAGTTCCTTTTGGGAGCTTAGAATATCTACTAGGTATCTCTTTCTGATGCTATTCTTAATAGTTATTTTTGCATCCTCCTATCTAGTTAAGGTTAGTTCTTCTAATATCGTTTGCTTTCAGGTCTTATAAGGGCCACCTAGTTTTCGGGTTCCATTCTAGTGCTTTGCTTGCTATGCACTCTTTAAGTTTTCTAAGTGTGTATCCTATCCATATCCATTTTTTTCTATTTTGATCTCATGTCCAACAGGTTTGACTTTGACAAGCTTCCATAGGTCATTGTTACTCATTATCATTTTTAATTATTGAATTTGGCAAATATATTCTGCAGATAATTCTTAAACACTGTATGATAAAAACCTGTAGTTTCTGTGTGATGTTGTTCATAGCTAATTAGATTTCATGTACATATATTTTTCTTCTTAAGTTGTTTATCTATCACTGGATGACTATAATCATATTTCTGAAAATCTCTCTATACTTTACAATAGCCCTTCTACATTTTCGAGACAAACCCTTTCTCTGATGTTTCTCAATCAGGGCATAAATTTTCTGCCAAAATTGAATCACTCTGACTATATAGATATTTACCCTTATTATTTTCTATCCAATATTTCCAGTTTAACAAGCCCTTATATTTTTGATATTTAGCATAATATTAAAAACGCATTTTAAATTTATAAAGTTTACGAACTTTATAATTTACTTTTGAACTTGCATTAGATCTACTTGAACCTCCTTCAATTAAATCTTCTTCCGCTTATGACTTTAAATCAAATTAACAACTGCAACAACAAAAAAACAAAAAATAAATTAATTTAATGCTAGTTAAATATATTGTTAGTTAGTCATATGATTACTACACTTAATTTAATACAAGTATAACAAATTTTATAAAATTAAGATGATATGTAACTCTTATTTACCCAAGAAAATAAACAAAAAAAAAAAGTTATAAACATTAAAAAATAACAAATCATCATTGAAAAAATCATCAAGGTCTAACTTATAACTTTATTTATCACTCTATCTCGTTCTCTCTCTCTCGCTCATACCCTCAGTCTATTAGTAAAACATGCATTTAAAAGAAGGCTTAACAAATTAACTTTCTTAATTGGGTTTTCAAGTTTCCACCTTGTATTTTCTTGTATTAATATAAATATTAACGAATATCTACTTATATTTAATAGTTGTTGTTGTTGTTGTAATTTTAATGATTTAGTTGCGCAAATAACAATATTACAATTTTATTTTTTGTATTTCTTTAGTGATGGTCAATCATTGATGGAAATTTTATGTTGTAGAGTTTTTTGTTTTTTTTTTTATTTTTTTTGGGTGTTTTCCTCAAAATTTCGTTATTTTTTATTTTGTGGTTTTTTTTTTTTTTTTTTAAATAAATGAATTTTGAATTGAACGAAGTTCAAAAGTGCGATCAATCAAAAAATAAAGAAAAAATGAAATGATTTTGAAAAATAAATTTGTAATTCTTCTAAAGTAAAACGAATGCAGTCCAACCTTTTCTTAAAATTGTATTTTTTTTTTTTTTTGGTTTGGCTTTTGTTTACGTCCAATTTTTGGTCGATTAAAACCCAAGAACAAGCATTAAATTGGGTTCAAGTCATTGAGAATGAAATAAATAATGAGTTTTCATTAAATTTTAAAGTATATCTAATAAATTAGATGGAAAAATTTTACTGCGTTGTAATTTTCAAATTATAAAGTTGGAAATAAAAAAAAAAAAAAAATTGGAAAAAAATCAGAATGAAAATTTAATTTAAGTCTTTTGTTTTTGGTTTGAAAATTTTTTTTAATTATTTTAAACTAATTAAAAATTTTTAATTCAAGTAGCTGCAACTGTACATTGATTATGTGATTTATAGGATATATACCGGTTCAGTTTTTTTTTTTGGGGTCTTACTGTTAAAACGGGAGGAAGAATTCGAGCAGTAATTAATCAGAATTTTTTAAGGTATCTAATCTGGATATTATTGATCCTGGGGTTCTTAAAAAATTCTCATTATTAAGGTATCTGTATATAATTGAGTCTGAGGTTCTTAAAGGATTTTTTGGATTGTTCTAAAAATTATTATTAAGGTATTGGTATTATCAAATCTGAGGTTTTTAAAGAATTCTAATATCTTCAGAATGTCTACATTATAATTAACTTACATAAAGAGCTATATTACATACATTTTGACGATATTCGAAGATGGTATTATAAATTTAAGTTGCATAAATTTGTTAGAGTACAAAAACGTACTGGACTAAATTTATGTATTATAAACCATTTTAACTAGGTATTTTCAATTATTAAATTGATTGCAGTATTAATGTTATTAATTGAATGCAGTATTAATCTAAAGGACTATTCTCCAAGCCGCCCTCCACTTGATCGTATATGTTATTAAACTTTGAGGATGAATATAACTTTCAAGATATATTATAATTAGAACGGCATTAGGAGTTGCATAAAGAAAGGCAGAGTGCAGAGAGAATCTGTTTTAACTTTGTATCATACTTTAGATAGAACGAGAACGAAGAAATTACACAACATAAGAATTCAATTAAAGATTCAACATTTAAAAGAATAGCATATGCACACATTTGGTCTGGATCCTCTACTACTCAACTAGGAAATTTTGATAAAGTGCAAGACAGAACAATTCGTCTTATAAATGGTGTCAATGTCACCTAAACGCTAACTCCACTTATCCATCAACGTATAGTTGAGTCGCTGACTTTGTTTTATAGTATTTTGTAGGGACTAGCATCTGTTCTAAGGAAATTGAATAATTAATCCTCTAGCCAAGGTTTCCAAAAGGAAATAAGGAGAGTAACAGTTGCTCTTCTCCACAATATTGAACTTTCAAGGTGGCTTAACACAGCTTATGGAAATTCTTTAAATTTTTCGAAATAACAAGGTTTAACAGAACAAAATTTATGAGTTTAAGTGAACGTGTCTCCAATATATGTATATTAATAAAATTCTATATAAAAGGTGTGATCTCTATTAATTTTAAATATGTAGACACTATATTTCTTATATATTATAATTTTTATTAGCTTTTTATTTTTGCATTTTTAATGAACTTACAACTTTAAAATCTCTACAAAAAAAAAAATCTTAAAGATACTCAACTTTTAAAACAAATAAATCTATTTAATAGTTCTTAAGCATATCAAACGGTCTATATATTATATTTATTACCATTTTTTTTTTAATTCTTTTAAGATTTGTTTTATTTATTAATTTTTATTTTGTTTTTTTTTTTTTATTTTTTTTGGTCCACTTCTCAATGGAAATCTTAATTACAATGAATCTATATGGGGTTATTAATGGGTTCAAAATATTATAAACAAAATTTATTTAAAAAATTTGGTTTTATTTTTTTTCTGTAAGAATTTAAAAAACTAAAAATTTATTTGAATTTAATGTAAATCTTCTTTTTTAAAAAAAAAAGTTTTTTAGAAAAAAACCAAAAAAAATCTATGATATCTTTATAGTCATTTCTACTAGCTCTTCAAAAACTACCTATGAACCTAATTTCATATATATGTATCATTTTAAGATATTTTTTCAAATGTTAATATACATCTTATATTACCTAATCCCTTAAATATAAAACTTTAGAATAACATGAAGCATGGTCATCTTCAAAAAATAAAAAAAGTTACATACATATATATATATATATATATAAATATATATATATACATATATACTCGTTAGTGTTAACAGTTTCTTCTTAGGTTCTTTGTAATATACATTTGAAGAGATCCACTTATAGAAGAGAGTGAGAAATGGTATATGGTAACAACTAACATAAAATCAATGATACATTTAGATGCCGATTTTTTCTTCTACCACCATTAACCTATTAACTGCATGTTGAGAGCATAATTTACAATCGTTTTAAGGTTTCATTTCATATCGTTTTTTTTTTTAATCTTAAAACGCTGTTTTTTTTTTAATTTTGTATCTATAGTTAAGAAAAAACTTGTACATACAGATAAAGGTGTATAAGATGGCGAGGTGACAAAAGTCCTGATGTCAAAACTTCCCGGGTAACTTTTATTACTCGAAAAAAAAATAACATTGGTTCCTTTTAGACTTATTACCCACGATATGTCACCCAAAAGTCCACTGCGGACTTAAGACTTCATAAACAGAATTTTTTAAATTATAAGACGAAATATTTAAAGAACATTTTCAGTATTAAAACAATTAATTAAGTATTTTCTTGTATATTAATTAATTAAGTATAACCATTACCTTGTATATTTTATAACAGGCCGGTAATAAATATAAATTTTAAGAGAAAAAAATAAAATTTCAGATTAAGTTCATATCAAACCTGGGAATTCCCGGTTTTCTAAAGCTAACATTTTGTAACCAACTCAATATTCGCTTCTAATTCAATATATCGTATACTCGAATTCATAAATATTCCGAACAAATTGCCATCTTTGAATGTGCGAATTCTACTTTAATTTTTCGTAATATATAGATGAGTTTATTTTTACTTACATACTACGATACTTTCGGACTTTTAATTTTTTTCCAAAATAAAATAAAAATCGACTTTATTTGCTTTTAAATTTTAGCTTCAGTTTTTTCCAGAATGGTTCAAAATTTCAAAAATTACATAAGTATATGAAAGAAAAAAAAGGGGGAGTTTTGTTTCATTTCTTTTTTTGACTTTAGACCCACTCGTCGTGAGACATAATTCCTCGATGTTTTTGCTTTAAATTTTGAATCATTAATCTGGAGGGGACTTATGACTGCAGGACTTTTATCACTCCGCCTCTTACAATAATATATACTTTACCTTAAATCGAGCATTTGTTGTCATAAATTTTCAAATTTTTGTTGTTGTTGTTTTTTAAAACTTACATTCGGTATTTTGGGTTTATATTTTTTAGGATTTTTTTGGTTAACCTTAGATGATGATTCGAAATGATGTTGATGACGACAATATGATTACTGCTGCTACATATTTTTAAAAAAAAAAAAATATCAAATTGTATTTTTGGGGCATCTTTATTGCATTTGTAATGGTTTTAAAAATGGGCCTCTGAATAAGCCGCTGTAATAGCAGCTATATATATATATAAATATATATATATTAAAAAAAAAACTGTTATTTATATTTTAGAGATCTTGAAAATGAATTGGATAAAATCTATGATCACACCTTAAATGTTTGTCTTCTTAATTTTACAAAAAAAAAAAAAATAAAAAAAAAAAAATGTTTTTTAATCATGTTGTTTTTTTCGTGATTCTTGTTTTTATTTTTTTTGAATTTGTTTTTAGTGCTGTGATATTCATTAATTTTTTTTAAAATTTTGTTAAGGTGTTCAGGTTTTTGTGATTTGTTTTTTTTTTTTTGGAATAAAATTATATTCGGCACGCGAGATGTGACACTAACCAAAAAAAAAAGAGGAACTCAAACACTAGCTATACCCAAAAATAACCCAAATTTTATAAAAAAATGTTATTCCTTGTTTTACACACCCGCCAAACAAGGATTAACTAATAAGATACTTTTTATTTTTTGAAATTTGTTTTAATTTTTTGGTGGTTGATGGCTGTTGCTGTTGTTGCTGTTGTTTTGTTTTTTTTTTGTGATGCTCATTTTAATGAACAATAATTTATAAGCGGTGATGATAAATGTTCGACATTAAAGTAAATTTTTGAAAATTCAAGGATTTTTGTTTTTTTTTTTGATTTTGTATCTTAAGATTTTAATCTTTTTCCTGCTTTTTATTTATCTTAATACTTCCTTCCCTGCTGATTATTTCAATGAAAATTATATTTTATTAATTTTGTATATAAATATATATATATACATGTATATTTTGTATACATATACATATTATATTTAACTAAATTATAACGGCAAGAGAGTATAAAACGGAAATCCTAATGATTCTGTTAAAACGGAATTTAGTTGGATTTTGATTAATTTCTTTTTTAATTTATTATTGTTATTATTTTGGGGTTTGTTGCTGTTGTTACTGTTATTGTGTTTTTTGTTTTTTAAATTTTAATGCAAAATAAAAAATATGGTTTAGTCAAATACATGACAAAAAAGTAGGATATAAATTAGTGAAACAAGTACTTCCTATATCTGTGATAATATGGTTTGTTTTTTTTTTTGTTCAATTTTCGAATTGAATTCGGAAAAGTAAATGTCGAAATTTCGAATTATTACAAAATTTGCTTAACGGAATCTCAAACTTAAATAATTTATTATTTTATAATAGGCAATACCCACAATTTGATTAAATTTATTAATTTCGTAAGTTTCGAATTTCGAAATTAATCTTTAGTTTTATTTCAAAAAACGAGGCTTGATTTTAAAAGGCTAATGAAAATCACTTTAAATCTAATAAGGTAAAGGAGCTATTAAAGTTTAAAAATCATATAAAATCAATTTTATTCATTTGTCTATTTTGTAAATTGTGTATTTTCGAATTTCGAATTTAAATTTTAGTTTTTTCCAAAATCAGGTTAAAATTTAAGAAGCTGGTAAGTATTCCTATAAATTCCTTGAAATATGATGACCTTTAAGAAACTCTTAAAATTTATAGAAGTTTGGGTTCCACTCATGAAAACCACATGTAAGGAATAGGAAAAGAGGAATATCTTTTCAGTCTCAGTCCTATTTAATTTGAAAATAATAAATGAAATCAAATTATTTGAATCATAATTCAAAACCAAATATTATTAACAAAAAGAGTTAGTCGAATATACTTTGGGTTAAATAGAGAAGTCATCTGGCATTTAAATAGGAAAATTAAGACTAGCATAATTCTCAAAGTTCTCAAAAAATTCATTCAAAATTTTTGAATATAACTTAAAAACAAAACGTAATTTAATTTTCATAAATAATTTCAATTATTTTATTAGTTCATTTATTAAAGATTGCCATCGATTAAATTAATAATAAACTAAATTAAATAATAAAACAGCAAAGTATATAAATACGTAAGTGCATATTAAAAAATGAGTCTTGTTAATTCTCAGAATTTATTTTTTTACCTACAGTCATTTTCATCCAGATAAACCAATAAAAACGGCATCAAATATCACCTGATTAATGTATACCTACTGTATAAAAAAACACTTGAAAACAACCTTATTCTTCAATAACCCCAGTATGTACTTTGGGACATTAAGCATTAATTCAACAACAACCGAAGAAACCAACAGCGTAACTAATATTTAATCGAAAAGAAAAAAATACTCAAAAACCAGGCAAATAAACATTTTATAAATTTCCAAGATATACAAACATAATTATGGAAACATTTTTCATACTTTATCATCAAAAAAAATATATAAGTATATACTTCATAATTTTTATCTTGATTAACTATAAATGACTGGGTTGACCCGCTCTTGCTAAACTTTTTCTACATCTTCTTCTTCCTCTTCTTATTCCTCCCCATTTTGTATATTTGTTGTATTTTTCTTATTAACATTTCAAAAGAATCGTTTAGTATTGGACATTACAAAATATAAGTATATCATTTATTTAAATAAAAATACATGGAAATTTAAGATTTAATTTGAATCAAGATTTTGAATTTCATTTATTTTGCAAGAAATTTGAAAAAAAAAACAACAATTTAAAATATACAGCGAAATTATTATGCAGTGTATAGACCCAGTAATCATTAGTACACATAAAATATAAAACTCACTCCTGTTTATTTTAAAAATAAACAAAATATACATATTTTTTACTGTGCAGTAGCTATAATACAAAATACAAACTTAAAAAAAAAGAAAAATACACACAATTTAATCTTAAATTAAATCTGTAGATGCATCTCACTTAACTTTGTCAAACATCTACTTACAATATCATATTAAAAGTATATGAAAGGTAAAATTTTTATATATTAAAAATTATGAATCTTCATATTTTTTTGCATTCTTTTCAAAATATAATCATATCTATACTCAATCCCAAAAAGGATATCACAATCCACAATATACAATATACATTACATATAGTTAGTAAAGTCTGGACATAGTCTGATCTGGTCTGGTCTTCAGCTTATCTGATTTGATTTGGTTTTTATTCGTTTATATTCGTAAAGAACAACAAAAAACAGATATAATTTCACAAAAATTGTGCGAAGGTGATCAATTTTCTAGAATAAATCTTTAAGTGCTAACTACATGACAACAACAAAGTGTTCACGGTGTGAAACACATTAATTTTGCGTTTTTTTAAATATTAAACAAAAATAAGAAAAAATTAAAATACATAACTAAGTATACTAATTCAAATAAAGATACACATTTAAAAAATATACAAACATCACCCCAAAATCAGCAGCAAAAAAATAACGAAGAAAACTTCAATTTATAAAAATTTTAAGTAACCGATGTAATCTTTAAGTAATCATTTTTATAAACAAGTATTTTTGTATATAGATATATATTTATATAGTTGCGCACCACATGGGATAATATTTTGCAAATATTTTTGTTCTCAGTAGCTGCCCTTTGCACTTCGTTCATTATAAAAAAAAAAATGAAAAAGAAAACAAAATAAAAAAATTAAAAAAAAATTGTGACAAGACACCTACATAATTTGTACGTATATATACTTTAAGTGAAAGAAAAGTGAATCAAAAAATGAATCAAAAACAGAAAAATTGCCAAGATTTCCGATTATTATTAAGAGATGCAATATAAATTGTTTGAATATATTGAAAAGAAAAATTATATCACTCTTTAAATTGCATTATTTTTTTTGATTATAAATAAAGAATTTTTTATTTTAAAAAATAACGGCATTTCCTCACTTTAAATAAAATGCATTAGATGATCGCTGATTGATTGTTATAATATGGATTCATTTAAATTAATTGTTTCTCTTATTTTTTAAATAGATTCAAAACGAAAAATAACGGTATTTCTTAAAGTAACGGTAAATTGAAATTATTTTCTCTTATTTGACTTTTTTTAATGGATTAACCAGTGGAAAATAGATGTGTAGTTCATTTATTATAATAAAAACTGATCCACTTCAATGCATATAATTAAAACAGCTTTTAAATAATCATTATTATTGTTATATATATTGTTAAACTCCTATCACTTTAAGTTAATAAATCCAAACAGTTCTTTTTTAACATATTAAAAAAACTTAAACAAAAGCTTATTGAATATTTCAATTGTATATGTTCATACAATCATTTTCAGATCAGAATCGAACGTATTTGTAATTGCAACAAATCATTGATTTCAGACAAACAATTTAACATATTTAAAGTTTTAGACAATTATTTGAGAAAATAAACTTATCATAAATTGTATTGTTGTACAATCACATATATGTACACCCATACTTTGTATGAAACTAAAACAAAAACAAAACAAAACAAAAAATAAATTCAGTTCAATTGGAAATCTTCTGTCTCATATTTTTTTTTTATTTATTCATTGTTTCTTCATTTGTACATATTTCTATATTTTATATACATATATAGTCTTATCTTATAGAATAGGCTTTAAAGGATGATTCAAATGAAAATTCAGTAGTAACTGCTTTTATAAAAAAAAAGCTGCTACTGGGTAATAAAATATATTATGAATAATAAATAATTGTAAATTGTATTAAATAATAAAAAATAACCAAATGTATATTATGTACAAATATAAATTTGACTTGCGTTTTTTTTTTCATTCATTCATATTATTCGAATTAAATTCAACCTACGCTAATTTGATTTTTGGAATTACCTATGTAAATTTTATTTTTGTATTGCTTGAAGTGAATATAAAAGAAGGAATTAATGATCCTAGGCTTATGTTTGTATTAAAACAGTTTTGATAAATCAATATAATATTTAAATTGTTGTATTTATAATTGACAGAGTTTGACAAAGAAATAATTGAAAGAGTTTAAACTGTTTAATTCATAATTAGTGTATTAGCAGTAGCTGCGAGGTGGTTTACAAGAAAAGATGAACAATCAAATTTCCAAAATGTAAAATACAATAAAAATGTATACAAGTATATAATGCATATGCATCTGAGAAGAAAACGTAATAAAAGATTGACAGAAGATAAGCCTAAAATCCAAGTCTTTTCATTGCATCCTTGTGCTTCTGAATTTAAAAATTAATAAAATCTAATTAAATAGATACTTAAAACTAATAAAATCTAAGTAAATAGATACTAGGTTGAGGAATAAATGAGGTAATAATTAGCATGGGCACCAAAAAGCCTTCTCTTCTTTTAGTCAATATTAGTGAATTATTTTCCTAGGAATACCGATAGTAAATTCGTACGAAAGTGAGAAGACGAAAGGATGAGATATAGCATGTTCAATGAATTGATCCTCACATTAGTTGCCGTATATATTAACTCATTTTTATTATTCTTATTATTTGTAAAGGTAAAAACACTTTCCGGACTGATGTATTAACTAAAGACAGCTTTTACTAAAGTACTTATGAAATATAGCATTGGAGTGAGAGAAGATGTTTAGTCAACTAATGTTTAAGAATTTTCACCTACTATCTAGCTACCTACTATAATTACAGAAGACAGCTATTATTATTATTATTATTTTTGTTATAGCATTGGAGTTAGAGAACCCATACTTAAGAATGTTCTTCTTCCTGCAATATGTAACGGCTGAAGATAGCTTACACCTCAGAATTTTTTAATATTATTATAATAGCATTGGAAGTGAAGGGGGTGCTCAGTTAATCCATGTTCAAGAATATTCAATCAATTTTAAGCAATTATCTAATAAAAGGATCAAGATCAACTATCGTATGAAAATTATTTTAATATTATTTTAATTATTTTAATACATTTTGCTGCTCAATATTTTTAATTGAAAACTATATTCAAGTGAAATTTATTTAAAAAATAAAAATACTTGTAGGGTTTTTTTTTAAATATTTAAAATATATAAAATTCTTGTGGTCATATTCAGGGCATTTTTATATATGAAACACATAGGTTAGCCTACAAAATAACTTTTCTATCAATAATTTCTTCCCTCGAAAAGCGATTTTTATGTGGTAAATATGCGGATTTATGCAATCTACAATTAAAGTTCTACAGGCTCTAACTTTACAACAACATTTAAAATAATAATAAAAAAAAACCTAAACTATTAAAACTTAAATATTAATCCATAAGTACTTTTAATATTATTTTACCATATCAATATTAAAGTATCTAACACCAAAATACGAAAAAAAAAACATAAATAACCACTATTCAATTCAATATGTAATTATTACATGTTGTAAAAATAGTGGGCAACCTGTTTAATTAAAAATATTACCAACAATATATATATAGTATAAACACACCTGGTGTGTGTGCTCCAATATTAATTTATCTGTAAAATATCTTTAGATACAAAAACTTTGTTTTTTATATCTCTATCTCTTTCTATTTTTTTTTTTTAATTGCATTTATCCGTTTTTTTTTTCTCTTTATGTGGTTTGATTATATTGGTTTTCTTGGGTTTATAGTGTATATAACAGCGCGCAATATAATGTATATTAGGGGCATTAGATATAATATACTTTAAGAGAGTGCTTTATTTTTTGTTTTTAAAAGAAGGGGGGCTATTAAAGTTTTTATTTTTTTTTTTATATTTTCATAAAATTTTTCTTCATTTTATTTTTTATATTTTTATATTCGCTTACGGTTAATATATGTAACTTTAAATGTATATATATTTTTAATAGGTGTGTATTCAAGAGTGAATGCGCGCAAATAAAACATTGAAGATATAAAAAAAAACATAGAATAAATTTTTATATTTTAAAGCATTTAGTTGAAGTTTTGCTTGTCTGCTTTTTTATGCTTATGTTAACCAAAATCATGGGTATGATAAGTTTATTTTTATAAGATAGGTATTAAACAAGAATGTGGTACATTCAATTGGATGAATTACTTATGAACGCATTTTACTTTATTTTTATAGTATGTTTTTACAATTTTTTTTTGGGCGTATACAAAAGCGTTATCGTTCATTTTGTTTTCAAGTTTATGGGTTTTTTTTTTTTAATAAAAAAACGCGTTTTATAAAAAAAAGTGGGTTATAAGAAAATATACTTTAAGTATTTGTTTAAATATGTTGAAATGTATGTAAATAGGTACTGAAATTGATTAAGAAAAACTTTTGAGCCTAAATTCGTTATATAATAGGGATTATTTTGTTCATTTTGTGTAAAGACGTTTTTAAAAATCGCTTTCTTTTGTAAATCAAAATTTTTTTTTTTTGGAATTGTTTTTCAATTGAATATTTTGCACTTGAAAATGGATTTTTTCAATATAATTGTTATTCAATTATTTTGGATTATGAAGATGTGCTTTTAAATAGTCATTTGCTTAAGAAACCCAAGATTGGATTTTCTTTTTAAAAATGGAAAAAAGCCGGAATCGAGAAAAGTTGTTGAACAAGTTAGAATTTTGTTAAATCGCGTTTCTCTTGATTATTTAAGTAAATCGTGTTCCTTTCGGTCAATCGCATTCATCTTGGTCAATCGCGTTCCTTTTAGTCAATCGCGTTCCTTTTAATCAATTGGTTTCCTCTTGGTAAATCGCGTTCTTCTTGGTCAATTGGTTTCCATTTGGTCAATCGTGTTCCTCTTGGTTAATTGCTTTTCTCTTGTTCAATCACGTTCCTTTTGGTCAATTGCGTTTCTCTTGGTCAATCACATTCCTATTGTTCAATCGCGTTTCTCTTTTTTAATCGCGTTTCTCTTGGTCCATTGGTTTTCCTTTTGTTAACCGCGCTTCTCTTGGTTAATTGCGGTCCTTTTGGTCGATCCTTTTGGTCAACCGCGTTCTTCTTGGTCAATCGCGTTCATCATAGTCATATTATTTGGGTTTAATTAAAAATATAAAAGATCTAGAATGAGTATCATTTGCCATTGACTAACAGATGTGTTTGCTCTGGATGATTGCTACCTAAATATATTCACTTAGAATTTACAAGACACAATTATTTCCCATGCAATAGGAAAGTTCATAATTTTAAAGTCTTTGGGAACATATGTTTGTTATTTGAATTCAATTATCATCAACTATTATTTTAAATCTACTGTGAATTAAACTAAACTAATCACGCAAAACCATTGCTCTAATAATTTGAATAAAATAATTTATTGCCATTAGCTATTTTCCAGGCCTCGTTCAGTCTTTGTTTTTAATAAATTGTAAATTTATAAAATTTAAAACAATAAAACCTACTTTAATTAATCAAGACCAAAATAAATTTATAAGTATAGTTAAAAATAATCTTAAATTATCAAAATTGAAACGTATATATAATAAATTTTTCATAAAAAATTATTATTAAAATTAATTTTTTCTTTAACTTAACATTTTATAATTAACCGCAGACATAATTATTACTTTCAAACATCAACATTTATTGTTTTTTTTTGTTTTTTAAAAATTAAAATAAAATGAAACCAACATAAAATACCATAAATAAATCTAATTTATTAAATAATGTATATCAACACAGTTGTAAATGTTGTTGTTGAAAAAATAACATTAAAAAAAATATGATCAGTATATTCAGAAATATTACTTAAACTATTTCAGTAATTTTTTGATCTATCTTAGAAGGGTATACCCTTCTACCATATAACTACTAAGGTATACCAAAGATACCAAATTGATGAAATATTTTAATAGTTAAATTAAACTTGGAGTAATATATGAAGTTGGTTTATATCTTGGATGTGCAGGAGGTATTTTAATAAGGATGTTGAAAATTACGAAATTTAATATTTGAAACGTGAATTATTGTAAACCTGATGCAGCACCAGTTTTCTTTTTTTTACAAGGGTTGATTCGGACGATTTTGAAGACAGTAGACAAATAACCTTCAGTATGTAAAATTTTATTAATTTTCTGTTTCAGATAGGCATTAAATTTTTACATAAAGCTACGCCTAAAGTTATGCAATCCTTATGAAAGTGACAAAGAATTCAATTGGGCAAAGCAACAGCAAAAAAGCGTGAACAATAACAAAATAATGGTGTTTTGGGATTTCTTTACAAACCGTTTGCGCCTATAGTTATGCAATTCATTGAAAGTGACAAATAAATAATTGGGGGGGAATAAAAGTGAGCAATCCAGAGAAATAAGAAACAAATGTTATTTTAGGATTTCTTTGCAGACCATTTGCGCCTATAGTTATGCAATCCATGTGAAAGTAAAGAGAAGTATAGTTGGGCGAAGATAATTGTGAACAATCCCGAAAAATAAGAAAATATGGTCATATTTAAGGACTTTTACAGACGGTGTGACTATATATTAGAGGATCCAGCGTAACGGAAAATATAGACTATAAAATGTGAGGCTTCTGCCAAAAATCATGTTAAGCTCCTACTAGAAGGGATTGTAATACATTTTTGATATTAATTAAGTCGGACACTTTCGGCACATTTTACCTGATACTAACAATTCCCATTCCTTACATACCTATTAAAAAATCCCTTATTTATGGTCTAACATTTAAATATGATCTCTCCTACAATACTTTATTTTGATAAATTTCGATTAAAAAATTATTTCTTGATGAAGTAATCAACTGTTGTTGTTGAAAATTAATATGATGATGTCTTAACAAACAAAAATATACAAAACCAAATGTAAAATAATTTATATGACTTGGAAAATGGATTAAGAAATAAATCTAATGTTATGTTCGCTAAATATTAAATGAGTTCAATTCCAATCCGAGTATTTGAGGTAAACCAAGACGCAGAACAACAAAACCGAATCAAAAAAAAAATGTATCTTTTGAGGTTTCTCACAAGTTAATAAGTTATGTATGTACACATACATTACTTAAATATACAACAAAAAATATTAAAAAAAAAAATAAAAATTAGTTTAACTTTAATTTTATATCTAACCTTCTTTTTTTAATTTTATGTTTGTTAGATTGTGGTTATAACCACATCAAAATAATTAATGAGGATCTGGAATGTCATTGGATCTGATCTCCCTTTCTGAATCTCTACAAAATACAACACAGCACACAAATTCAAAATGTAAACTAACATGTATGATAACAATTTTGTTTTTATTTTAAAGTTGAACCAATGTCGGTTACAAATTGAAGCAATTAATAAAAAACAAAGAAAAAAAAAATTGGTTAAGGTGCATATCAAGAATGTTTGGTATAAAAACCACAAAAAAGTTTTTTTTTTCAAATTTGAATAAATTTTCACCTAAGAAGAAAAAAAGCGAGAGATTGAAAAAAAAAAATAAAAATTAATTACACTTCAACGTTGAAATCTTGTTAACTGATTGAAATAAATTCTCTTCAAAAAAAAAGATTCAGTTAGGCACGGTTTTTTTTTTCATAACTTTTCATATATATACGCTAATATATATTCATCAATTAATCTTTAAGATACATGGAGAGATTGACTTGGTCTGTTTGATTAAAAAAAATTTTTTTAAATAATTAAGACATCAGTTTGATTTTAATAATTTAATAATGATTATGTTGTAAAGTTTTTTTTATTTTAAAGCGGTTATTTTATAATAACAGAGAGTTGGAATTATTGAAAGTAATTTAAAATATGCTAAAATTTTGTATATATATATAATAAATTATAATAATATTGCATAATAAGTAAATTCTTTCAGGCATAAATAGTATCTTATTAATTTTATAAATAGTTACTAGTACTTGTTTAATTCTAGAAGTCTAATTTTAGTCTGATATTTCTGGTAATTCAAGAATTTTAATGAAATTTAGCATAGAGCTATAAATTGCATTGTGGTATTCAAATTCAAAGGCCAGTTTCTAATTATTGATCTGGGTATATTAACTCGATATATGCTCCGATAACTGACTTATAACTTGTATTCTTTAATTCTACGGTAACACTTATAATTCTTAAAACTTATAATTTATATCCTATAATTTTACGATAATACTTACCATTAATAATACTTACAATACTTTCCAACACTTTACAGTGCTTTTTAAAATATTTAAGTATAACTGATATACATATTTCAATTATAACTGATATACTAAAGTCATTACTTTGAGAAAATTCTAAAGTGTTTGGTACAAAAACCCAAATGCAAAATCCCAAATGCAAAATCTCAAATTCAAGATCCCAAATACCAAAATCCCAAATCACTATCGTTATCATAATTCGTTTTGTAAGCAACTAGAAAATTCCTCCTAGATATTTTTTTATATTAATATATATTTTCAATAATAAAGAACTTCCAATATTGGGGGCTGCCGCTCCCAAACCCCCGCTAAACCAATTATTGAAACCCTGTTTTTCTTACTAACTCTAAAATCTCTACTAACTCAGAATCTTGGAGATTTTAAAATTTGAGATTTTGGTATTTTGGGATTTTGTTATTTGGAATTTTGAAATTTGGAATTTGGAATTTTTATTTAATTTAGGATATCGTGGCGCTCCCAGTTCTGAAATTAAAAAAATGTATATCCTGGCAAATTCGCGTTATACTTTAGCTAATCGTTGTTAATTTCACAGCACTGTATTTTAAAGTTCAACCTTTTTAAATTCTGACCAAACCAGATCCTGAGACTTAAGTATAAATGGTTTCAATTAAGTAATTAGAGCAAATATAAAGGGTTAGTTAAGTAATTAGAGCAAATTCAACCTTATTACCACTATACTTTTTAATTATTTAATTAATTGCTGTATTAATTATTTCGCCTTAGGGATCCCAAAATAAGACTAAAATTAATAGGCTATATATAATTTACAAGATAATTAATTCTGGGTGCTTTTGATTAACATATTTAAATGTTAGATGAAAAAAATTTGGACCTTAATTCTTCAATTCAAAATCCCTTAATAAACTTTAATTATATCTCTAGCGTTTTAATCAGAGCATATGCCCACATTAGTTATCTTGCTTGAAATTTTCTCTACAATTGAAGATCTGAAGGACTTGGTTACATTTATTTGTACCCTAATTGGCCGTTTTGTCTCCAATTAAAGATCATTAATTTTAGGTTTTAGGTTTTAAATATCTATATGGGGTTTGATTCAGCACATTCTTATATTTTTTAGATACCCTTGCAATTTTGCTCCAATTTGGGGAAATTCTTTTTTATACTAATTTATTACATCCAAGGTAGGTTGAACTCTTCCAAGGTAATTAGATTTATATTTAAAGTAATTTTTTGGGTAAAATATAATTTTTACTGGATTTTTTCTGAGGAGTACTCAGTTTAAATTTTAATAGATACATTAAATAATTAGTTTTACTAAATACCAACAACCTACTTATCTAGAATTAAATTATTTTAAATGAAACTCTAAACTTAGAACAACCTCCGAAAAATATTAAAAAACCGACTTAAAATCGGATTTATCTAGTTATGAAATAAAAAAGTATATTCTATCTATATACTAAAAATGAATTTAGAATATCTTAAGATATATTTAAATATTTTTTCTATCACCATATTGGCAAATAAATACAATCTAAATATTATAATTTGTTTTCAATTTTATTATTATTATTAATATATTAATAAATTTATATTTTGTACATAATAAACATATTATTTCACACATCATTATAATTTTTAAACAATATATTATTATAATAAATACGAGTATATATATATATATAATAAAATATCTTAACCTTATAATATTTATTAATATTAATTTATCAATATTTTAAAAAGTCTTTAAAAAAAAAATTTAAAATTCAAAAATTATTATTATAATTTTTTTTATTTTTTTGGGTTCTTCCAATTTTTGTCGCTTTTTTTTGAAAATGATCTATGAATCTTTTATTTTTATCTTAAGATATTTTTGCTTCTATTTTGTTTTTCTGTTTTTGCTTCCGATGATTTAAAAAAAATTAGATTTCATTAAAATTTATCAAGAGAAAAAAAAACACAAAATCTATATAATCTTTAATACTACTGAAAGGAATTTATTTAACATTTTCATTGACTACACAGTCTACAAGAGAAAAAAAAAATATCTTAAGATTTTAATAAATGGGTGTTAGAAATAGTTCGATTTTGTTTTACTTTTGATTTTTAGATTTTTATTTTTTTTCAAAAAAACGAATTTAAATAAAAAAACTATTGCAACTTATTAAATATTTTAAAATTAATGTAGTTGTTCGATTTTCACGACACTCGACACTTGACACTCCTTTTTAACCCATGTGTTACACATATATGTAGATTGCGCCGCATGAGGCGCGTTCATTTAAATATTTTAAGTTTGGTATTAATCTCATCTCGTTTTCGATGTTGTTATACGAAAACAAAAAGAAATTTTATTTAACATTTTGGACAAATTTTAGTTTTTGTTTTTTTTTGGGGTCAAGTTCCGAATAATTGTTTTTTAATTAAATGAAATAACGGTAAATAATTTGAAATAACAATTTTAAAGCAAAAATTTAAATAAATTGGTTTTAAATGTTAATAGAAACTTATAATTTACTAAAATAACTGGATTTTAGAAATGAGGTATAAATGCAACTCTTGTATGAATTTAGAATTATAAATTTTAAATGGCCTTGGAATCCTGACCTTAAATGGGCCTAAATTTTCATTAACTTATTACATACCCAAGAAACCGTCTTTTAATTACTCAAAGTTTATAACATTTGTTTATTTTAACTGGGAAATTACATCTTATAGCATCTATTAATTTTCGGATGAACATCCTTGGTTTCTATAGAAACAAAATTAAAAAAATATAAAAAAAGAACCAAAGTCCTCAAACTAGTAAACATAATTTTTTTTAAAATGTTACTTAAGATAAAAAAAAATTTGTTAAACTTAAGAATTATATTTTGATTAAACAAAATGATACGAATGTCATCCACTGAACTTAGTTTTTGTTTTTTTAAATTAGTTTGTTCTTGTTGTTTTTTTTTGAATTTTTCTTTTTTAAACCTGAATTGAACTTTACCATTAGGCTTAAAAATCCACATACATATTCTGATTATATAAGTATAGATAGAAGTTGTTTTAAAATTAATTTACATAAATAGATCTTTAAAATTTGAATTTATGTTAAAAAAAAAAAAAAAAAAAACATTTATTTTCTATTTCTAGTTTTTTTTAGTTAATGATATTTTTTAATGTTAAATTTTACCTTCTGTAAAGGTGCTGTGATTTCCATTAATTTTATTTTGTTTTTTTTTTTGGATTATATTTAAATTATTCAAAAGTCTTGTTAATAATATTTTGGAGAATTTTTTCGTTTTTATGTGCTGTATATGTCACTTTAAAGGATTATCTTAAAAGATATGTTCGCATCTATAAGTTCGTTTTAATACAAATATTGAGTGGTCGGCTGAATGTCAACAGACTAATCAAATTCAGAAAAAAAAAATTTTAATTTTAACTAATAACTAACTTATATTTAGCTTAAAATATTTTAAATAATATATTTGAGATACTATTTAAAATTCCACTTGATATTTTAAAACTTTAATTGGTATTAAGCTTCTCATAAATCTGTCTAAATAAATTAATTTTCATACTATAGTAACTAATAGTACCAATCTTTTTAGTTTTAAACATATAATTTTGGAATTCATCTAATAATTTCCATTTTTCCAAGTTCTACTGTATTTTAAAGAGTTCTTTAAAATTTATGTCTTATGTTTCCTTCAAACAATCTTCAAAACTTTTGATTTTAAAATAAAATATCCATCCATTTATAGATTTGATATGGGGACGACCTTTTTTCATTAAAAATTATTTTCAATGATTTCCTGTGGTGTTAAAATTATTACTTTTTGTCCATATTAAATGACACTAATTCTGTAATTTTAAGTCAGATCTAAAAATATAAATCTTGTATTTAATTGGATTAGTAGAATAGTTAAAGAATTAAAAAAAAAAAATAGAAGAAGATTAACTTTCGAAAAAAAAAAATGTATCTTTAAGATATTTTGACGAGGTGTTTGGAACCTCGATTTTATATTTAAATCGTTAGAATTATTAATTTTGTAATATTGAAGATCTCTTCTGAAAGAGTTTTTATGAACTAAAAATATTTAAAGAATCTTTTACTCAAAATACTCAAGATACTCTAATTTTACAATTTTATTAAAAAAAAAAATTAGATACATTTAATAAATAATTTAATTTAATAATTTAAAATTTCTGGATCAAATGGTCCATTAAGATTCACTTATGTTGTATGTTCTATTAAAAAATTCTTCTAAATTCTTCTATTTAATCTTCTTTAAAGGGGGTATTGTACTAAATAAGAGGGATGTGATAATACCACTTTTTTTTTAAATAATTATAAGGTTCAGTAAAAGGAATTCTGATTTTTCAAATAAAATTTTTAAATATTAGTTATGTTTAACAAGTATAGCCTTTGAAGTATCTTAAGATTTTTTTTTTTGAAATTTTTATTTGATTAAAGTATCTTAAGAGTAAAAGGTTCTATACTGATTGCATTAATATTGAATAATTTATTAAAATAAGTTCAAAATCTAAAAATATAAAATCTAAATTAAAAATTACTTCAACAAGAAAAAGGGTTTGTAAAATTTGAAATGTTCAAATGTGGGTGGTTTAAGAAACTTTTAAAAAATCAGTTACTCTCTGCAATGTTTAATCATAGGTGTTCTAAGATTTACTTATCTTTAAATTCTTTTTGGAAATGCTGGATAAAGTAGTTTTACTAGGTATCTTAAGATCTAAGATTTCCAGAGTATCTTAAGATTTCTTAATTGTTTATTGATTTATTTTTTAACATATTTTTAATAATAGTCTCAATATCTACCGCATCTTTATACATCTTATTAAAATTTTTTAATAAATGAATAAATAATGATACATTGTTACAAATCAAAACATATTAATCTTTAATAATAATAATTAATAAATAATATTAAAAATGTATATAAAATTAAAATATATAATTTGTTTATTATTAAAAAAAAATCAAAAAAATTGATTTATTTCAATATATTATACTTAAGATTTATATTATAGATAAATTTTTAAAATGTTATATTAAAAAAAAAAAAGATACTATTTTTTTTTTTTTTTAAATAATATTTATGTGACAATTCAAATTTTTATGACATTTTTGTTTCTATCTTAACAAAAACAAATTTTAAATTTAATATTATTTGTGATTTAAAAAAATTATTTTAATGAATTATTATAGCTTGTTTTTTAAATATAAAAATGCGAATTAGTTTTGTTGATATACAAAATAAAAAAACCCTAAGATAAAATATCTATAAATACATCGTATTAATATTATTAATAATTTTTGTTATTTTTTTTTTTGTATCTTAATATTTTGTTCCTTTTGTTTTCTTGGCTTCCAATTTGTCTATTTTAATAGTAAAATATTTATTTACTTGATTTGTTTTTTTTTTTTTTTTTTTATATTTTTTAATGAATTATTATACTACTTTGAAATGTGTTTTTTTTTTTAATCTGCAAGTAACCTGATACCATTAATATCTTAAAACTTGATTATTAATCTCATTTAAAAATATATAAAAATCTTTTGTTTAAAATTCAATAAAATCGATTGGTACAAAAAAAACAAAAAAATAAAAAATTTGATACCCTCCGCCCACTAATAAAAATTTGTAAAAAAATATATATATATATATAAATTTTGAAAAAAAAAATCTAAATTAATTATTATAATAGAAAATATAGGTGGCGCAGTAGCTCATTGAATCAAATTTCACTTTTTGTCTTAAGTTTGAATAATTTCAAAAGGATTTACCGTTTTATCGAATTTTATTCAAAATCCCGCTTTTTTTCAAAATTACCGCCAAAATTTTACCTTGTACCTATATGGCTTGAAATTTTGAAAAAGAAAGGAATTTTAAGCTCGGATAGGAAAGAGGAGGTTGAGTGAACGAGTTGGAGAAATCCGAACTATAAAACAAATGAATTTTGAGAGACATGAATCGTGAGAAAACAAAGATCTTCGATATGAGCTTACAATGGCATCTTAGCAAAATCTTAACCCTCTTTCAAAGAGTTTTACTTCCAACAATATGTATCACTGTTCAATTCTCTGAAATTTTTCTGTGGAATGATACTCCAAATACTGTGAAAGGATGGGCCGAATGCTTGTAAGGAAGGGCGTAAGGTTGTACCGAATCGTTGTGGAAGGATGGGCCGAATGCTGTGAAACGATGGGCCGAATACTATGGAAGGATGGGTCGAATAGCTGTGGAAGGATGCACTTAATACTATAAATTGATACGCCGAATATTATGGAGGGATTCGTCAAATTCTAAGAGAAGTTCCGAACATCTAAATAATTACAAAAATACTTAAGTGAGAAATTTAATAGATCCTTCGTTATTTAAGCTCGACTATCAAAATAAATTTTAAAAGGTCACATATTACTAAAAAATTAATCCAACCACTCTTTGGTTAGTATTTCGCCCATGTTTTTACTCGAGTCGAAAAGAGGTGCTTAGATTAACTTATGCTTTTAATTTTATAAATTTTAATTAAGAACTGCGTTTAAAAGTTTATTTTGCAAATTTTACTTATACTTTACTTCCAGCTTTAACCATAGGAGGGCACTTTAACTGCTATCCCCCGCGATAAAACACCACAAAAAACAAATATTTATTCAAAAACATAATTTTTTTTATAATTTTTAATTTCAATCAAATTTTTTATTATTAATTTTTTAGCATTTAAAAAAAAAAAAATGGAGTATGAAATTTGAGTATCTTAAGTATCAAAAAAAAAAAAAAAAACCATCTGATAATTATGTGCATTTTTAATTTTTTGAACGTTTTGTTTTTTTCTTTTGGCACAACTCCGCCTTTTTATCAAAAAAAAATCAAAAAAAAAAAAACATTTAAAAAATTAAAAAATTTCAAAAAACAAAAAATCCAATCAGTTTAACACGTCAAATTGTTTGTCTCATCATTAGAGCCTCAAAAGTACGTTTTTATACCCGTGCATATATATATGAACATCGGGTATATTAGATTTGCTCCTCCGTTTGTAACGCATCGATCTAGACGAGCTAGATATAGTGTCAAGGGTACGTATCGGCTCAGAATCGAAAAATTAGTCGATCTAGCTATGTGTGTCTGTCCGTCCGTCCGTCCGTCCGTCCGTCCGTCCGTCCGTCCGTCCGTCCGTCCGTCCGTGTGTCAGCACGATAACTCAAAAACTAAAAGGGCTAGAGTCTTGAAATTCACACAAAGTCATTTTTAGACAATTTCTAGGTTCCCTATTGTTTTTGGTTAAAATCGGACCAAGGCTTCGGGGAGCTGCCATACAACTTTTTTGCACCAATATGAATTTCTTCAAAACTATTTATACTACGGGGATTAAAATTACACACGGTTAGTTTTATATTGACTCCGGCACTTATATGAAGTTTCAAAATGTTAGGGCCCCATTTTCGGGGGGCTGCCATACAACTTCCTTGCACCAATATGAATTTCTTCAAAACTAATTATACTACGCGGATGAAAATTACACACGGTTAGTTATATAATGAATCGAGCACTTATATGAAGTTTCAAAATGTTAGGGCCCCATTTATGGGGGGTGCCATACAACTTCTTTGCACCAATATGAATTTCTTCAAAACTAATTATACTACGAGGCTGAAAATTACACACGGTTAGTTATATAATGAATCGAGCACTTATATGAAGTTTCAAAATGTTAGGGCCTCATTTTCGGGGGGCTGCCATACAAAGTTTTCGATTCAATAACTGTGAATCTAATAAAGCTACAAGGTTAAAATTAAAATTGGGCAGGTAAATTAGTAGGGCAAGTTACTTGGCAAAGTTGGACATCACTCGGACCATCGGACTTTTAGGGTGGGCCAATTTTTTTTTTTTGTTTTTTTTTTCGTTTTTGTTTTTTTTTTTTTTTATTTTTTTTTTTTTTTTTTTAAGCTTAAGTTATGGGACAATGAATGAAAACTTTTTTTTTTTTTTTTTGTGATTTTTTTTTTTTGTGATTTTTTTTTTTTTGTTAATTTTTTTTTTTTTTTTTTTAAGCTAAAGTTAGGGGACAATGAATGAAAATTTTGTTTTTTGTTTTTTGTTTTGTGATTTTTTTTTTTTTTTGTTAATTTTTTTTTTTTTTTACGTCAAAATTATGGGGTAATGAGTTAAATGTATAAGGGAAGTAAATTACGGTTTATTTTATACACCATAGTGGGTATGCACGGGTATCTAAAAGTTGACAAGGGCAACTATAATCTTCCTCGTTTTTGTATCTATCAGATTGTTTTGTTTTTTTTTTCATTAAGTGAACGATGAATTCTAAACAAGAATGACAAGCTTAAGCAATATTAATGGTGACATGTTTATTAGCGTTAACTGATTAAATTTTTTAAAACATTTTAAGCAAAAAAAAAAACAAAAAAAGAAAAATTAATATCTTAAGATATTCAATGTTTTATTTTTTTTTTTTTTTTCTAAATATTTTAAACTTCTGTAGTAGAAAATTTTTGTCATCAATTTAAAGTAATTTTTAAATTTTGATAACATAAAAAACAGTTTTTTTTTTCTCACCAATGACTCTACAATAATATTTTGTTGTTGTTTTTTTTTTCTTCAATGATAAAATATTTAACGAAGAAGATGTTGAAATGATAAAGAATATATGGGTATAAAGGGTAATTTTTACGAAATTTCAAAATATCGAAAAATTAATTAGTAAAAATTGAAATTTAAAAGGACTGTCGGAAGCTCAAAATTTTTCAATTCCTCGTAGTCTTTCTCTGGCACGAACTTATAAAAATTTGACATTTCTAAACTAGTTTTTCTTTTAGACAGGTTCTTTTCAAGATTGTGTTCTTAAATTTTTGACAAAATCGGTTTTTTTCGATGATTCGAGTTTTTTTTTGTATTTTTCACTTCCCTTTTATGATTTCTCATTTTTTGTTTTCTTGAAGGCAATATTAGAGATACTTTTATTTTATTTTCTGTCAAAATTTAACTAGTTGTCTACAGTGTGAACACTATTTTTCAAAACCAGTTAACTTCTTCTTAAATACTTGTAGTCTTGCTTTGGCATACGAACTTTTAGCTACAGTATACTTTTTATATTTTTGATTTACTTTAGGATTATTATCGGGGTCCTACTGTTCCAACCATACTTATCATAATTAAATAATCATTTATTTTGAAAAATTTTTGTTGCATCAAAACTATATTTTATAACAATTCAATACAATTTTGATTAGATAAAGCATTCACTTATCAATTAAATGATTTTTTGATAATTTGATAAGTTATAATTAATTGATTAATTGAGGGCCCCAGCCAACGAATTTAAAATATTTTATTTTATAAAATTCCTTATGAAACCATTTACAGATCAGTCCAAACTTGAAACCAATTGTAAATTTTGAAATATGTGAAAGTTAGATATTTTATAATCTAATTCTGACTCAGCTCTAGTTCAAAATCTACTTATGTAAAAAACTGTAAAAAAGGTAATCCATCTAATCACGCAGAATTATTTCTAAATATTTTTGAAATACCTTACTAATCTTAATTTTTAAAAGACCCCAAAGATATTTCTGTGGCCAAAATTTCAAAATTCTGTTTTTGAGGAGGAGAAAATATAGGAGGAATGTTCTAGAAATATTAGATTTAAGTAAATGTTCAGAATAAGTTCAAATATCAACTTTTAAAAACTTATTTACTTTCTTCATGATTAATTAAGCTCTAAAAATCGGAAATCACTTAGTGTTCTAAGATTAAATCAACCCGTTAAGATGGACATTGTCTCAAATTATTTAAATACAGGCCTCTTTTCAATGTTTCCATATAAATGATTAACTATATTCATAAAAAAACAATTTTACTCTAACAATTCATTAATTTATTTTCAACAGTTTGAAAATTTTTTAAACGGATAGACAGACTGACTGGTACTGACAGCAAATAGTACACTGGACAGCAAATGGTACTGACATCCCGGACCGCGGATGAACGAATTGTCTAAAAAGGTAAGCTAATTAGGAAATTATATATGAGAAATATGATAAAGTAGACTTAATAGAAAATTAAATTGAAATAAATTTTTATAATCATTAAATAAAATAATAAGATTTTGAAAATTTATTAAATTGTCCTGAACCTCTAAAAAAAAAAACAAAAACACCAAAAATATTTTTAAACTGTTATTTTTAAAATTTTTTTTTAAAAATATCTTATGCTTTTATCATAACTATTTTTAAATAAATGTTTTTTTTAAAAAAAATGATTTATGAATTAAAGATGTTAATTAAGTAGAGCCACCGGTATATACTGAAATTAATAATAATAATAACGAGGAAGATTATAGTTGCCCTTGTCAACTTTTAGATACCCGTGCTTACCCACTAACCGTTATTTATTTTCCACATGCTATTATAAATATTACAAAAAAAATATAAGAAAGTAAAATAGTTAAAAAAAAATTTAGCTTATTATCCCATAATTTTTGCTTAAAAAAAATTAAATAAAAAAAAAAAAATATTAAATTTTTAATTTATTATACCATAATTTTTGCTTAAAAACAAAAAAAAAAACCATAAAAAAAAATAACCATACAAAAAAAAATAGCCCACCCCAAAAGTTGGCCCGAGCGATGTCCAACTTTGCCAACTAACTTGCCCTATTACTTTACCTGCCCAGTTTTAATTTTAACCTCGTAGCTTCATTAGATTCACAGTTATCGAATTGACAACTTTGTATGGAAGCTGCCCGAAAATGGGGTCGCAACATTTTGAAACTCCATATTAGTGCTCGATTCATTATAAAACTAACCGTGTGTAATTTTCGTCTTTCTAGTATAATTACTTTTGAAGAAATTTATATTGGTTTAAATAAGTTGTGTGACAGCTCCCCGAAACCTTGGTCGGGTCTTAACCAAAAAGAATAGGGAACCTTAAAAATGTCCAAAAAATGTTTTGTGTGAATTTCAAAACTCTAGCTCTAATTTTTCAATTCTATCTCTTTTAATTAATTTTTAATTCACGAATATATTAAACCTAAGCAAAGTAAGCATCATATAATCATATTGATAAAATGATTCATTCAAAATATTACACATATACATATTATATGAATATACATATATAAATTATTTATGAAGCCATTTACTTAAAAAAAATCTTTGTCTTCTTTTTTTTTGCTTATCTTAAATAAACTACGCATCATTTAAATCATATGAAATTCTAACTCGAAATCGTACAAAAAAAAAAATACAAAAAACAAAAACAAACAAAATTCATATACATAATTTCATGTTACAAGGTGCATAGCTATATTTCAAATTTTTGTATGAAAATATTGGAGTTAAAAAAGTTAGCTGTTCGAGAGCTACCCGAAGTTTTGGTCCGATCTTAACCAAAAAAAATAGGGAACCTAGAAATTGATTGAAAAATATTTTGTGAAAATTTCAAAACTGTAGCTCTTTTAGTTTTTGAGTTATCGTGCTGACACACAGACGGACGGACGGACGGACGGACGGAGGGACGGACGGACGGACGGACGGACGGACGGACGGACGGACAGACACACATAGCTAGATCGACTAATTTTTCGATTCTGAGCCGATACGTACCCTTGACACTATATCTAGCTCGTCTAGATCGATGCGTTACAAACGGAGGAGCAAATCTAATATACCCGATGTCATATATGTATGCACGGGTATAAAAACAACAACAAAGAACAAAAAAATTAAAATAACGAATCACTAAAATAAATGTGACAAAAAAAAAAGTGTTTAAAAAAAAAAAACAAAAACTTTAACTGGTGTCATTAATATTTTTAAATAATCAAATAAAAAAAGTTTAAAATTAACTAAAAAAGTTGATGAATCAAAAAATAAGAAGAAAGAAACAAAACAATTTTGTTTTTGTATTCAATTTCAACACTTAATCAAATCATAATGTCTTCAAATATAACACTTTTTTTTTTTTTGTTTTTTTTTTCTAGGATTAATTTTTTTTTTTTTTTTTTTTTATTTCCTATGTTTTTTTTTTCAGGTGATTATTGGTTTTTAGTTTTTGTTTTTGTATTTTACTAGTGATGTAAAAAAAAAAAATTTTCTCATGTATTCAAAAAAAAACAAAGTGTTAAAACGGTTATTATTAAAATAAAATTTCTTTTTTATTGGGGACTTTAATGCGTCCATAAAATTCAGTTTTGTTTTAAAATGAAAGAATAGTGAATAAAATCGGAATTCAATAGACAAAATTCAAAAAAATTGAAAAATTTCAAAAAAATTCAAAAACTGAATTTTGAATTGTGAGAATATTTTGCGCGTGTAATAAAAGAAATGTTATTAATGTTATATTAATTTCTAATTTCCAATAAATCGGGTTGAATAATCCGGAGCATTAATCAATACATTATACACTGTATATATATATATACAATGTATCGTATATAGAAATATTAAAGAAAATTAAACTGATTAATGCAATAAAATACTATAAAATATTTATATTTCACAGACTTGTAGAGATATTAAAAATTAATAAATTAAAATATTTTATAGAATTTCATTCATATAATTCCATATTTTCTAAAAAAAAAACGAAATTCTTTAAATTTTTAAAATTTATTAGTTTATTAATCTTGATTTTTAGGTTAAAGAAACTTATTAAAACTTATAGATTAAACTATTTTTATAATTATTAAATTTATTTGAATGGTTTTATTAAATTCAAAAAATAAAAAACAAAAAAAAAAACTAATAAATATGAAATTTTTAAAATAAAAGTCTGAAGAAATGGTCTACATATTTTTAAGTAGAAACTTTAATAAAAATTAAAGAATTAAGATTTGAATATAGGTAAAACTTAATAAATCTGCAATTAACATAAATAAATCAAACTATTTATTAAGTTTGTCGAAACTTTAAAAGCTGAATTACATTTCAGTTAATTTTCTCTTCAGTTGATCTCTAAATCAAAACTTCTACTCCTCTGAACATAATTATGCATATCAGTACATATCACTTCAATGTGGAAGCGTTCCAAAATCTTGTTTTAGTATATCCTTTTTTAAAAATCTTGTTTTTTGAAAATTTTAGGTTTTTTAAAATATTGTTTTTAGAAAATCTTATTTTTTTATTGAAAAATCTTGTATTTTTTTAAAAATCTGGTTTTAAGGATTTTTGAGTTCGATACAAATTCATAATTATCTGATTTTTCTTTTATTTTATAAAAAATGCGATATTTTAAAACGAAATTTTCGAAAAATGCGATTTTCAGAAACGGGATTTTTTGTAACGCGATTTTGTGAAAACGGTATTTAATAAACCGAGATTTCAATGCCAAATCGTTTAATATACGTATACATACATTAAAATTTCTATCCAATTCACCCCAACACTATAATTGTAAATAGGCAAGATAATCTCGAAATTTATAAATTTTTTTCTAGTCTAGCCATCCACTCTTACTACTGAATGTCTGCGGCTTTTTTTTTTGAGTTAATTTTCCAATTTTAGGCTAACAAGTGTAGAGTATACGTTTCCAAACAATTAGTCGAAATGTTTCACATTTAGTCTTACCATCTGAAGAATGTCATAGATTCATCAATTGATTCAATTTTATTTGTTCTTCAGTTTCTGTAATAATTTTATATTTGATTTTCAAGCCATTTCCATATCTGCGAGATATATTATTTCTAAAAATCGTATATTAAATAATTCTACAAAATTTTCAAATCTCCCTCCTATAATCAATTTAAAATATAAAGGATCTAAAATATGAAGCTACATAAATCTCAAATATTTAATTATAATCTAAAATTAATTGTAATATATAAAAAACGTTTAAATGAGTTTAGCATTGTTTGAGAAGGCGATATATATTAAAAAGTATACTATTTAAGTTTTTGTGTACTATTTAATAATTATATCACCTAAAAACTTCAGTTAATCATATTTTTTTACCAGGAAGTCTAATATTTCTTCAAAAAATTTCACTTGAGTGTAGGTTTCCTTAATTAGAATTTTTCTAATTTATTCTTAAACTATATTAATCTAGTATTTACAAAAATAGAAATTTAAAAAATTGTAGAATATAATCTTGTTTGTTAATTAATATAACATAACGAATTGTCATAATATTTTTCTTTTTTAATGAAAATGTATATATAATAAATTATACAAAAAAAACGAAAATTAAAATAAAAATTAAAAACTAACTATAACCATAATTAAATTCTAATTAATTTTATTAAAACAAAAAATTCAAAATTTATATTATTAATTATATGGAAATTCTATTCATATCAAATTCTTCTCACTTAATTTACACTATATAGATTATATAATTACTATACAACAATATTTGATATATATATATATATAAATGATATAAACAATATAAATATACGATATATATTTAAAATAAAATTTATTAATTTTGTCACTTTTAATTAATAAATTATCATAAATAAATTGATGGACATTTTTAAACCATGAAAAAAACGCTTTAAATTTAAAAAAAAAAAACTTAAAATTTTGTCATTTAAAGAAAAAGTTTATATTGGATCGTTCAGGAATATTATCATTATTTATATGTATGTATAGTATTATTATTAGTATAGCAATCATAATCAATATCAACATCTATAATGTTAATTAAAACAAGTTAAGTGAGTAAAATTCAATATGTTATACGATATATATACAGTAGAATTACTTTTAAATTCCAGTTGTTTATTAAGTTCATGACTAATATATTAGAAAATATTTACAAGTATATTGCTATTTAGATATTACAATGATGTCCAAAGCTCAGGATTAAAGAAATTTCAGCAGAATTCTAATATGATATACTCAGATCAATTTTTTATGTACGTCCAAACTATTTGCTATTTTTATGTCATACTGTAGCCATTCATATTTAATATAAAACCCCATAAAAATATATTTCCCACTTTATTTTAAAATATTGGGACAATTAGGCAGAGAAAAAATAAAACGGTCAATGAAGTTTTTGAAAATAAAATCTCATATTCAAATGAAATATTCCTTTATTATAGTGAAATGACCCATTAAAAATTGAAATGCCCCATAAAAATAAATTGAAATACCCTTCAAAAAGAACGATTATTTTTAGATATTTTTATTATTCAGAAAGTCTAATAATTTTATTTTGAAAAATTATTGCACCTTACCCTCACCCCCAACGGCAATGTTTAAGAATTAAGGACTATTTCACGAACAAATTTTTTGAGTACCCCATAAGTTTTTTTTTGGGTAATTATTTTTGTAAAATCTTAAAAATCATTTGGATTTGTTAATCTCAGATTTCACTGTATTTAAACTGAAATTTATTTATTGTTATGTTATCGTATCGTAAATTATTTATCATCATCATTATCAACATCATCATTATCAACATCGTCATCATATCATCTAACATTTATAATGTTGTTAATCTAAATTCCGAAATATTACAAGTTTCTAATTTTGAAAAATGGAAAAAAAATATAAAAATTAAAATAATTTATGCATATATAATTAATATAAAATTTTAAAAACAAAAACATATATTATAATATAGATACTATATACAATATACATATATATATTAATAGTTATACTCACCTTTTAAAATATACCAAAATATAGTAGAAAAAAAAAAACTACTATACCTACTATCTAATAATTTCAATGTCATTTCGTTTTAATATCGATCGAAATATCATCTATATGTCGTGCATATTTAATTTCAAATCGACATTTTTGATAATCGATCGAAAGAGATTGTTATTTTTTTGAATCGTATCGAATCTCGTATAGGATGACTCATAAAAATTAAAAAAAAAAAAATTAAAAATTATTAATTTATTTATTTTTTATACTTTTTGATAACTTTTACAAATTATATTTATGGTAGTATATTTACTTTAGGAATTTTTTTTAAATGTTTTCTATCGATGTTAGGTTTGTGTGTTTTTTTTTGGGAAGTTTTGTGACAAAAAATCTGTTAGATTCTTTGAAACCACATGCTGAGCCATCAACATTTGCATATTAATTCATATATATAAATAGATAAATAAAATGAAAAATAGTTAAAATTTTGTATAGTTTTTTTTGTTTTTATCATTTTACGTTTTTTTTTTTTAATATTTATTTCCCATTTTATAATTAGCCGTAAAATTTAAAGATTGGTTTTTTTTTTGGTTTTGTTTCTGGTTTGAAGAGAAAATGAAAACTTTAAAAATGCGAACATATAAGCCTGGGAATAGTCTAATTTAGTAAATTCCAACCATAAATTAATAATCTTGTCATAATTTCATTCGCTAACAAAATACAAAAAAAAAAAAAAACTGTCATAATCATAATTCCATTAGAGTGAAATGTTTTTTTTTTTTTTTTTGCTTTTATTTAAAAAATTTCAATTTCTTTGTGGCACGGAAGGCTAGTTAAGAGTTAAGCCACCTTTTATTCAAATGACTAATTTAATCCTGATTGAAACTTAAAATTTTTGAAATACTAAATTTATTTGGACTGAATAATCAATTTCCAAATTATTTATTATTGTTATCTGGTTTAAGATGGCTCCACACACCCCTGCCGCATGAGGTTCAGTATTTTTAAAATAAAATGACGGAAGTACAGTTATAATATGTTCAAATAACAGTGTTAAATATGTTTAACTCGAAAAATTAGTTGATTTATTGTTAAAAAAGCAAATATTCTATGAAAAATTTGACATTTCTAAACTAGTTTTTGTTTTAAACAAGTTTTATAACAAAGTTGTATATTTAAATTTTTTTAGATGAATCGAAGACTTTTTGTATTTCCGGACCCTTTTGATTTGTTTGCCTTGTTTAATTTGAATGCAAAATTTTAAGAACTTTTATTTTATTTGTTGTCAAAATTTAACTAGTTATGTAGTGTGAACACAATTTTTTTAAACCAGTTTACTTCTTGTTAAGCACCTTGTAGTGTGAACATGGTATTATATTATCAAATTTTATAAGGTTTTAATTTAGATTATTACTTAAAGTGACAATGGAGTGGTAAAAGGATCATCATGTTTTAGGTAAGATGTCAAAATAAAAGTGTTACCATACTATCAATTACTGAAGAATCGATTGTTTGACTTTAAATTTTTTAATAATTCCATTCATTAACTTGAAATAAGTTTTTTAAATATTAACGGAAGAGTCTCAAAATCTACAATTAGCAGCCGCGCCATAAATATTAATAATGTATATATTTAATATACATATTTTTTTAAATATTATATTATTTATTTATAATAAAAATATTTAATAAAAAAAAAACAGAAAAATTTAATGTTTTATATTTTCTATATATTTAATATAAAAAAAAAATTTTAAATATATATTTTAATCTGATAATGTGTTGATAATGTTGTGAATAAAATTAACATATCTTTGACACCAATAACAAAAGAAAAATTAAGTGTTACCAAAAAATAAAAATTAGTTCTTTTACTATTATATACAAAAAAAAAAAAAAAAAATATATCTGTTATACTATTATTATTTTATTATTGTATATAATAATCAAATTATATATGATATATAATGTATTCTTATTTCCTTTTTTTTTTTTATTTAATATGAGAAAATTGGTTTTTTATTTTTATTATTAATCGAAAAAATAAAAATAAATTAAATATTTAAAATATTTTAATAGATTGGTAACTTAAATTTATAATAATTAAATAAAATTATTTAAAAAATAAAAATCACAGTTAATAAAAAAATACATAACTATATACAAAATGTTATGTTAATTAAATTAAATAAAAAATTAATAATTAAAGTTAAAATTAATTATTTGTTATCTTGTTATTTTAAATTTTTAACATTAACACTTCCATCGGGGTCTTTTACAATTAGTAGATTGGTATACTGATTCATTTATTTATTTTGGGAAGCTTAGAAGATGTAGGGATCATACAAGTATACTTTGTTTTTAATATTAGTTTTCTTCTTCTATGGCGCTACAGTCCGTGGTTTAACATTGGCCCCTCCAATTATTAGTTTTGATAGTTATTATTTTAATTGCAATTGTATAGATGATGTGACATATGTCCCATATGCAATTTTAAAGATGATAAGACTCCAATAGAAGACTTCAAAAGCTTTAGATAATGCAATTGGAAGGAAATTACAGTTCATATTTATGTACTTGTTAAAAAATTTTAATTTACTTCATATTTGTCTCTAACATTTTTACTAGTTGTAAGTAAATTGTCTCCTATATATTTTTAATTAGTTATTAATATTATATATAAATTAAAGTTTTCTTATATACGAACTATATTAATATAAAAACTCCACGCATTTTTGAAAAAAACTCGAAGACTTCAGTTTCACTTATAGTAACAAGAGAAACATAGGTATAAAACAAACTGTCGTGGCTTAGAAACATCCGAAACTGGACAGGTATTAACACAATAGGAAAATTAGTACATATTGCAAGATGCAGAGAAGAGTATACCAACATTATTGTAAATCTACACTAACATGTGATCGCTTATCGTCCAGTAGAGGATTAGCAGCTAAAGAAGAAGAATTCTTCAGTATTTTATATCTGCTTGCTGGTTCCGAACGATTCAAGTATTGTATTCTTCCTTCTTTTTAAAATTTTTTTGTCAATTATCTGAAATTGTATGTTAATGTTTTAGATCTCAAGGAATACAAGTAAATAAATTCTAAGTGCAATTTTTAAAATCATAAAATATTGCAATTTTTCCTACAGCGTGCTTTCCAAGTCGAATATCTAAGATAAAGTTAAATGATTTAGTAATGTGATTCATGGTTTTCAAATAATCAACATTAGAAAATACCAATGAAATGGCGAATGGTAGCTGAGCCGAGTCGGAAACCAGAAAAAAACTTTCTCACTTTCGAGAAATGGGACTCGAACCCGGATCTTTGGGATAGGATTAAGTTTTTTTAACAAATGGAAATATTTAAAAAATTTAAGGAATTCGAGGGCATAATTCTATTAATCCTGGAAAATAAAACTTAAAATTAGCCTTAGAATTAGAATTTTAATTTAGTTGGACTAAATATTGGTCTAATGTTGCAAAGACCTGAACACAAACATTACTCGTTTCTGGAACAAAACACTATTATAATTGCTCCTAAAAAAAAAAACCTGGATTAAACTAAATCAATCTTATCTTTGACCAGAAAAGGAAAATCTGAGCAAACAAGTGATCTGATAAAACTTGAAAGTCAATATTAGGCGAAACACGTTCCAAAACAATTACTTTTCTTTTCTCAATTATATAGAAATCACGAGTAATAAATTGGGATTTTTTTTTTCAATTTCCAATTACCATCTGTTCTCGAATCTCAGATAAACGTACACACTTCAAAAACAAAAATCCCAGATTCATTTATTTTATCTTAATGCTCAGTACCTATAAACCGAATGCATTTCAAATAAAACATCAAATCCTATGCAATTTTTCAATATTTTCATTTAAAATTCTAATCAATCTTAAATCAATCTTAGTTTCAATATTGATCTATTTTGTAATTTGTTAGAAATAAAGATTCATTCTTTTTTATTTTCTGATAAGTAATACTCGATTTTGAAAATGAACCGTTCGTATTCTATTCTGGGGAACCCAAAAATGAGATGCATGTTTTATATATCTATAAAACATTTTGATTGACCTATAATCTGGTGCCTGTTACAAATATCTGTTATCTGTTGATTATCTTTGAATTTATTATATTAAACCGAAAGAGCTTTTCTAAATATGTTTCAATTCTTTAAAATCATCGCCTTCACTCATAATTTTGTACAAGTGAAAGATGGGCATTTTGGTTTTTTTTTTTTCAAATTCAAAAAATATCTAAGATTTTATAATAATTGAAGAGGTGGTGGAGGTGGAAATTTTTTTTTTTTGTAGAATAAAAGAATGTAAGTGAGGGTGTTTAGATATTATGTTAATAACAGTGATATGCCATTATATTAGATGCATATAAACATGTTGATGCGGTATTTTCTATGTTATTTTGATTTTCTATATGTAAATTTTCTTTGCTCCTCTCCGATTTTTCCGATTTAAATGAGAATCTGTCGATCAGCGATCAGTGATCAATGATCTTGAAGAAGAAATTCATCTCATCGTATTTTTTTTTATAACTGTTATACTTGCATGTTTAACATATTTTATAATATTTTAAGTACTTAAATATATACATATATATACACAAATAAATTTGTATATATATATATATATATATATATATACTGTATACATATTGATTTTATTAAATACAAGTGTGTATATATATAATTGTGTAATTAAAACATGATTTGAAATTAAAAATAAGTGATGTGAATTAATATATTGAACGTGTTGTTATTGTTGTAGTTATAAGATGAAATAAAATACCGCGCAACAATAAAATTCGGATCGCAATCATTTCAATACACGATCGATCGATCGTTTTAATCTTTTTATATATTTGTGTGTTGGTATAAATGCTAAAGGATAAAAAATGACATTTGTAATTTTGAAAATTTTGTTGTTGCTATGGATACCATAACCAAATAACCAAAATTTGAGTCAGTCAGTCAGTCAAATTTTGGATTTTAATTTTGGAGAATAACATAACTTGATCTTGTATAACGTAATAATTATAAAATGATTGCGAACCGAAGCTGTCCACATCATGATGAAGCAGAAATTGAATTGTGCTTTTTATATGTTAAGTCGTTCCTTTTTTTTTTGAGATTCGTTTCGGCGATCCGATTGGATGTTTCAGCATTTTTTTTTTTTATGTAGTTTGAAGGTGTTTTGTTCAAAAATTTTCAAAAAAAAAAAAAAATTGTTAGAATTTTTATTATTATTCGTAAATTTTTTTTAGAGGGTTTTTAGCTTAATCATGCTGGGAATGGTAATTTTTAACGCATTTTGGTGTTTTTTTTTTCAACTTGCTTTGATTGTTCGTTTAATTTTGCTTGTAGTGGGTGCTTTAATTTAATGTAAACATTTTATAAGTTAAAATTTTTTTTTTCGTTTGATCTTGATTATAAATTAAAGTGTTTTGAATAGGGGTATGTGTGTGTGTAAATACTATTGATTAAATGAATCTACAGATGGATGGTTGTTTTTCTTAAGGGGAAAATAACTTATTTTGCATTAAAATTGTGATGTAAAATGATTCATCATAAAAATCGATTTAAAAGTTTGATTAGGCCTTTGATCTTTTAAAAATTGAGATGACGAATATGTTGTGAAAGCAATTAAAAATTTTTTCGCGAATTTTGGTTTTATTTTTTTTTTTCTAATTGATTAAGTATGCGTTTTTAAGGTATGTATAATTAAAGAATGTTTAAAAGACTTTAAAGATGTAAATTTGACACAGTCATCTTGATTTAAAGGGAATATCCTATTGTCGTTGTGATCAGTTTGACAAGAAATGTGTATTAAAGCATTAAAAAAAAATTATATTAGATGTAAATTAATATCCAGAACCAGAATGAGTGCTTATGCAGATGGCCGTATGATAATTCAAATAGAGACCAAGATTAGGAGCAAAAGGAGCAGAAACCAAGTGGTTATTCAGATGCGGTTCTTTTAATACTTCAAATAGAAAGTACGATTAAATTCAAAATAACGTGAATCCCGATCTTCAAACATAACAAAATCAAACTTTTTAATTAAATTCTCCATGGTATTTAGTGTTGGAATAATTAATTATCAAAAAAAGGTGCAGGTGCTATGAAAACAAATGTAAAAATTTATGAAAGTTTTTATTAATTAATCAGACCTGTGTTTATCTACTAAAAAAAGTGTCTTAATATTGCCTTATTAATAAAATTGAAATAAATAACCAACTTATTAATTTATTTGCATATTCAAATAATGTTAAAAAAGTCTATTAATTAAACTGATCTGCATTATTATAAGCCATACTTTATATTTGAACTAAATATGAAAAATGAGGAAATACCGTTATTATTTTTGCTGTATTTTGTAGTTCAGTAACTCACTTAAGAATGCAAAGTATTTGTAGTGTTCAGATGCAGCATTATTATAATCAATACTCTAATTTAAGCTGTCAATAAATGGGAAATAACGTTATTATTTTCGTTACCATTGATAATTTCGAACATCACTGCGGAATATAAAATATTTGTGGAGTAGATACAGCAGTATTATAACACATAATCTATATTCAGAGTAGCTAAAGCATTATTATAACCCATACTTTATATTCAATCTTAAAATTAATTGTGAGGAAATACCGTTATTATTTTGATAATTTCGTACTTCACTTAAATGTACAAAGTATTTGTAGAATTCAGGTACCGGATTTCTATCATTGCTACACTTTTCAAACTAAATATCAATAATGGGGAAATACCGTTATTATATTCGCTATCATTTTTAATTCCATGAGAAACATTTAAACACAAATTATTTTTAGATTTCAGCTGCAGCAATTTATTAAATATTCACCAAATATTTTTGTATCTTAAAGATACAAAAATATCTATTGAAAACATTCGATTCGTTGGCAAAAATGTCAAGAAATTTTAAATCTAATCAAATCTAAAGAATCCTGGAAAAAAATTAACTTGAAGACTAATATTAATTTAGCATAAAACATTTTTAAAACATTCTTCTAAACGTAAAAGAATTTCGCATATACCATTTGAATATTAAAATAATCTAATACAATTCCTTCAAGGTGATCTGCATTATATATACTCATGTGTTCTCCCATGTATAAATAGCTGTGACATATGATCTGATCATTTAAATTTAAAAAAAAAAAAACAAAATAAGAAAAACAAGAATATCAAAGAAATAACAAACCTATAAAAATTGCGTTACAAAAACCATAATGCTCTACTAACTTAACACGTTGTTACACATTTATTTTGTATCTTTTTTAAACATCATCTTTATCAGGATGGCCCTGATCACTTAATTATTTGTATTAATTATGATGATGATTTTTTTTCTCGCTGATTTGAATTTTTTGAATTTAATTTTCTAATATACAAATTGTGGTTTTTGTAAAAGCTACGCTTCGATTTATAATTTTTTGACACGGTTGGACTTATTTGTTTAATTTTTTATGCAGATCTATTCGATTATAGTGTCTGATAATAAGTTCAAAAAAAAATTACATATATATATATTGAAAACTAATCAGCACAAAATTGGTTTTTGGACCCCATTCCAAGTTTTTTAAAATTTGGATAATTTTAAAAAAAATTGCGATTTCCGTCATCAAATTGAAATTAAAGCGTTTTTTAAAACATTTATGAGATGATTTTTATGCTCGAATTTTTTTTAAACTAAATTTTTTTATGATTATTTTAGTATCTTATGGTTATAGTTTTTTTTGTTTTTGCTCATCAGATTAATGTTATGCAAACTATTAACTATATTTAATATGTTTTCTGTTTTTTTTTTTTATTAAAAAGCGTTTTTTAAGAGTGTTTTAATTGCGGCAAAATCATTTTTCATAAATGTATAAACAAGACTTTGGTTTGTTGTTTTTTTTTTTCATATTTTTATTTTCTAAAATAAATTTACATACCTAATATTTTTTTTTTTTGGAATAAATTGGAATTAATTTGAACTTAAAATGTCAATATTATATAAATTTTAAAATAATAATATTCAAGAAAAGCTTCTTATATGAGATTAGGTACATGGATTATAGGTTATCGATTGATTAACATAATATCTCAGTAATCAGTTCACTTCGGTTGATCTCTTCTTTTCAGAAGAAGAAGATGAAAAATTAGCTGGGAAATAGTCAGTTTAAGTTGTAGAAAAAATAATTTTAAATTGTCTGCACTAAAATGACTATTACCCGAGTAAATTCCACTTCAAACCTGACGACAACCTACAACCAATTTGAAGAGAAAAAGTGATATACCATAATTATAATACCAAGTACTTACATCGAAACCGTAACCCATTGCAAAATCAAATCCAAAAACTGTATTATGTAGTTCAGTTTTATAAAAGCAGTCATCCGAGTCAATTCCATTTGAAACATGAAAACAGCGAATGTCAAGAGAATAGGTGTAACATCAGGTTTATAATTTTAAGTACATCGAAATTATAAATTATTTCAATATCAATAATCAACTTTTAATATAGAAAGATTAATCTAAAACTGTATCACGTAGTCCGGCACCTTAAAATAATTGTCACCCTAATGAATATCACTTGAAACCTGTTGTCTTTAAGTTGAAACCTGTTGTTTCAATGGGAAGAAAATCACACTTAAAATAACAAGTTCATCCAAATTTTGAAGTTATTTCAATATCAAAACCAAAACTTTTATCCGAGTAAATTCCACTTCAAACCTGAAGACAACCAGCTCGAAGAGAAAAAGTGATGCATCACATTTATAATATCAAGTTTTGATGCACTTCATAAGTTATTTCAATATTAAATCCAAAACTGTATTTATGCAGTCCTATCTGAAATTACTGTTACCCGAGTAGATTTCAACTTGAAACCTAAATCTATGTAATGGGAAGACAAAAAGTGATACATCGCAAGTTAATTTATAATTTCAAGTGCATCAACATCTTCAAATCTCTTATTGTATCTAAGAACATCAAATAAATCTAATATCCAATATTAGTATTCTATCAAATTTAATTAAAACAATACCATTTAAAAAAATTTTTCAAATCATTCTTAATCTTAACTATTTCCAATACAATAGACAAAAACAACTGTATTACAATTAATTTTCAAGTACACTTCAATTACAATTATCTAACGAATATCGATATTATTTCAATCAAATTTTTAAATCGATTCCAATAGATTATCTGTATCTTAAGATACAAAAAACAAATATTACTGTATAAAATAAAAAATGCATTCAATTTGAAAAAAAAAAAAACAAAACTAAACAACAATTGATATAGAATGCGCCCGCCAATTCGATATATAACGCGATTTTGACGTGACGATGTTTATTGAGATTTAATCAATTTTCGTGAATTATAAAACCTTTAAAATCGATTCGGCATTTTAACTTTTGATCTTAAGTAGATTTTCTCAAAAAAAAAAAACCAAACAACAACAACAATAAAAAACAAAAAAAAAACAACTGTTAAAAATATTCGAAAAAAAAAAATCACTTGATTCGTTATTCAAATAAATACCGAAATAATTATGTTACGAACAAATCAAAAAAAAAAAACGATTTAAATTTGGATCGATTTTTTTTTTTACATGATTATTAATACTTATTGCTTTTTGATTATTTTTTTTTGATTTTTGATTTTTGATTAGTAAGAAAAGCAGTTGATATATTTCTCAAAATATCTTCAGAGTCAAACAAAACCAACCTACATATTAATCGAATACTTTGTAAATACTTTAAATATTCATAAGTTATTCTTATAAGAAGTTTATCAGTTCGGAAAAAAAAAAAAATAATTTTCTTTTGTTATATTTAAAAGTTTATTTAAAAAATCAAAAAAATCAAAAAAAAAAAAAAATCAGTAACAAACTTTTAGATACATTTGAAATATTACAGTTGCTTTTACTAATTGAAGTTGATCGATTACTTTCCGAACAATAGAAGTACAACCAAAAGTCGCCGAAAAAGAACGAAATAATCAAAAGTTAAGAAAAAAAAAAACAAATCAAAAACCAAATCTCTTCTATATATATATCTATATATATATACATATATATATATATATATATATATATATATATATATATATATATATATGACAAAGCATTTAAAAGGTGAGTAATAGATATGTCTCAATTAAATTTTTGAGATAATTTTCAGGTATTTTCTTACAGTGACATTTAATTTCTTTTCTTCTGTTTGTTGTTTTTTTTTTTTTTTAATTATTTTTTTTTTCCAAAGGTGAGTTTATTTGACAAAAAAAGTGCAAATCAGATCCGATAAATTGACGATCATTTTGAAATTACTTATATAATAACAATTACATTAAAACAAATTTTTGGATTTAAAATTCAATTGTGAATTTAAAAAAAAAAAAACTGTAAAATTAGTGTCACAATTTTTATGTGACATAATTTTAAAAAGTACTTTGATTTTGAAATAATAAGTCCTGTATTGTATTCAGGACGTATGTAGAGTTAATCTCATGAGTAATCACAGTAATCAGTCATCAGATTTTTGTTTTTAAGAAAATTTGATGTTGTCATTTTCATTATTTCGAATATTTTAAAACTTGTTCAAGATCGCATATGGTTACTATTCGAATAAAGTCCTGTATTGCATTCTGGTTGGATATAAAGTTAATCGCATGAGTAACCACTGTAATCTGTAATCAGATTTTTGTTTTTAGAAATCAAATACTATCAGTTTCATTATTTCGAATATTTGTAACTTCCTCAAGATCGCATATAGTTCCTATACGAATAAAGTTCTGTATTGCATTCTGGATGGATACAAAGTTAATCGCATGAGTAATCACTGTAATCAGTAATCAAGATTTTTGTTTTTAAGTAAATTTGATGTTGTCATTTTCATTATTTCAAATATTTTAAAACTTGTTCAAGATCGCATATAGTTCCCATACGAATAAAGTCCTGTATTGTATTCTGGATGGATATAAAGTTAATCGAATGAGTAATCACTGTAATCAGTAATCAGATTTTTGTTTTTCAGTAAATTTGATGCTGTCATTTTCGATATTTCGAATATTTTAAAACTTGTTCAAGATCCCGTATGGTTATTTTACGAATAAAGTCCTGTATTGTATTCTGGATGGATATAAATTTTAATCGCATGAGTAACCACTGTAATCAGTAATCAGATTTTTGTTTTTAAAAATCAAATACTATCAGTTTCATTATTTCGAATATTTTTAACTTGTTCAAGATCGCATATAGTTCCTATACGAATAAAGTCCTGTATTGTATTCAGGACGTATGAAGAGTTAATCTCATGAGTAATCACTGTAATTAGTAATCAGATTTTTGTTTTTAAAAATCAAATACTGTCAGTTTTATTATTTCGAATATTTTTAACTTGTTTAAGATCGCATATAGTTCCTATACGAATAATTTGAAAAATCGAAGTATTTGTATAAATCCAATTTTGCAAAGTAGTGTATCGGAGTGGTACCAAAGTGGTTTAAGTAGTATCCCTGTTGTATCAAAGTGATATAAGGTTGAATGCCTATATTGGAAAAACTAGATTTAAAATAAAATAAAATTATATTATTTAAAAATCGACTATTTAAAATAAAATAAACATAAGTACTCGTAATTAAATTTATTAATTCGACGCTCACGGTTTTACTCACCTACTTCCCGGATTTTGAGAGTACGTAGGATTTAAAATAAAAAAGACTAGGAATAATACAGAAAGGAAGTTTTTAATAGGTTCAACAAGGTGTTTGGCTTCTCCAAAGAAAATAATGAAATCACAGCTCGCCAAGAGTACCTCGGTCACAAAGGGTTAAAAAAATTAAATCTAAATTAAGGTCTATAAACTTAAAGATCGAATATTGTAATTTAAAAGCATTTAAAGAAGTCTATTAGGAAATTCGGTAAGTTGTTGGCTAGTAAAACATTAAAATACGATTGGAACAAATACTCTAGATCTAAAAATAAAAAAGATTTAACCCCCTACGTCGGGTTTGTTTGTTAGAGTATTTGGATTAAAGAAATATTTAAACAAAGGTTTGAGTTGTAACAAACCCTGATTCATAATAGTAAGGTAATCATGTGTTGGTTTGTTTATAATTTTACATGATCTTTCGTAAAATTTATTTCGAAATCAATTTAGAATTTTCGAACATCATAAAATTAATTCAAATTTTTATTAAATCTTAAAAAAAATCTTAGTTAATATTAAGAGGTTCGATTTCTATATTTTGCCCAATTTTTTTCTCAAGAAATTATAAAATATGAATTTTAAAATTGCAACTTAATTAAACAACAGGGGGTACACAAAAAATGCGTTCAGCAGTTAAAAAAATTAAAGTTTAAATTAATAAAAAACAACCTGGGTAAAATAAAAAAACAACAACAACATATTCGATTGAAAAATTGATATTATTAATATAAAATACAAAACAACTTCGAATCGAATCGAACCGAATCGATAAGAAAAAAAAAAAACAAAAGTATCTTTCCATTAAATTACCTGTATACTCCAGATGGTTAATCTTTTGTTGTGTGTTGTAAGTTATTTTTTTTGATTCTACTGCAACATCAGCATATCAGGATTAATTGAGAGAATATTTTTTAAAAAAAATCTATTGGACTGGGGGTATATAATCTGTTATGAGTTACAAATGTTATTATTATTACTATTATTATATAAGCATTGGAAAATAAACCAGTAGTTAATTAGATCATGCTGAGAGCATCTGGAAACTTTTTTTTTTTTTTTTTTTTTTTTAAATGAATATTGCGGAAATATTTCAATGGCAATGAAAATTAACTGGTATATGAATTACCTATATTATTATTAATATTTTAATAAAATTTATAACATATATATATATATATAAAATCTGGAATATTTTTTAAAAGTGGTTTTGATCTAATTTTTTTTTTAATTTTGAAATTCAGATCAAAGTTTTTGTCAAAATATATTTAGGGAAGTTAAAAATTCAGAAATACTGTTTGTTTTTCAGAAATACTTTGTCTGAGGGTCTGGATTTGAGTTAATGTTTTTTAAAAGCAGTAAACTGACTTCTCCTGAAATTAGAACCACCTATTATTAAGTACTACTTATAATCTAAATTAATTCTGAATGTCTCTGAACTCACAGATAAAGATCTGAAAATTTAATTTAATTACTAAAACAGAACTTAAAATAAAACAGGAGTAGTCGAGGCACTTGAAACACTAAGTCGTATTATACTTATCGATGAGTCTAATAGAGTTAGAAAGGCGGAACACTCCCTACATATTTTTAATAAATTCTAATTGGGTTCTAAGACTTTGAGAATAACAGTCGAGATATAAGACAGAGTTAAATTTTCTTGAATAGTCCACTACTGCCATCATTTGCGTCAACTAATCTAGACTGTTTATAATTAATATCCAAAATTTGGTTCCTACATAATAATAATAAGATTTTAAATTTAACTCCATCTGGTGTATAAATTCTTATATAACATTTAATTTAGATTTTCTAATTAAATAAAATAAATCTATTATTATCATAATTGTATATTTTTATTTCGATTCCTCGACTATAAGATTAAAATCAAAACTTTTCAACAGAAAGTAATCATCTGTAATTATTGTTAGTACAAATGAGGTTAACTAGTCATCATGGATGTCCTTATAGACGTTTGATGATACAAACTAAAATGTAGTAGAAATGCAATCTGTGGGATACCAAAATTAAGTATTTCTTATTAGATCGTCAGACCTTATTTTCGAAGATCTTTTAAAGTACTTGCCCTGATTTGATTCATAAAACTGACATTCTATGGAAAAATGATTGAAGACAAATGTGTCCCGACTCAAATTCTGCTCGTAAGAACTTATATGATAAAAATTAAATTATTTATTCTGTGATGTAAGATTAGTTTTCGATTAAAAAAAATTTTATCAGCTCAATATGTAGAAATTCTATGACCCTGGAAGTGCTATAAGAAGTTCCATATATCGCAAAGAAGTATAATACATCTACATAAAGAAAGTAAAGCTATCTTCAGATATCTTAGCCTTAACTATAAATTCGAAATCAAACTCTGTCTATATAGGATCAATTTAATGTGAAAAAATCTACTGATCCCATATTTACTCAGCACTTGCTGCTCATTTATATTAGTTTTAAACCTTAAGGCCTCATAAAACTTACACCATCACTATAATACACTTTAGAACCACATTCAATATTACAGATATATCTATAGAATACTATATTTGGATCATATATTGAGGAATTATATATAGGGGTAAAATGTCATATGACTTACAAGAATTGAACAACATTTTAATTTTGAATGAAATTTCCAAAAAAAACAAGAGCACAATAATATACAAAAGGGTTGCTTCTTTTATCCGAATGGATTATTTTACTTTACCCCTTTCGATAATGGTGGTTTAATAAAAAAAAAAAAATAAAACAATGCTAATAACAATTGAATTATTGTGGATTTTGTAATAATAATAATAAAACAAAAAAAAGACATATGAAAGATAGAAAATAAAACCGCAAAATATCAAATGACCCAAAACTTATAATTTAGTTGTTGGGTTTTTCTTTTTTATTTTGTTGGTAGTTGGTTTTTGTTGAAAGATCAATTAAAAGAAATCAGAAAATTCATTTGGTTATTCAATTTATAAATTTATTAAACATTTTGACATGCTGCTGGTTTAATTTTTTTTAGTATATAAATATATATATATATATATGTTTATATATGTTTATATAGGTTGTAATGTAAGTCTGTAAAACTTAATTGCCGGCATATTAAATATAGAGTATCTTCAGATATATTTTTGTCATTCTATAGAGAATAATTGAAGCTTAGAAGTAGTTTTAGGATTTATTGTAATCTGAGACTCGAATTACTCAGATGATTTATTTTAAAGATATTTAGAAACGAGGTTCGGTATTTTTAATTTGGGAAACTTAATAAAATTGAATTAGGTTCGTATTAATAAATTTGCTAGAAATTAAATGGTATCTATTATAATTTTCTTTATATTTGTCATAGTGTTTCTAAGGCAGAAATTAAATTTGGTAGCGTTCCATAATCTCGATTTAGTAAATCTTTTTTTAAATCGCGTTTTTAAAAAATTTCCTTTTAGCAAATCTCGTTTTTTATTGAAAAATCTCGCTTTTTAAGAAAATCTAGTTTTTAATTGAAAAATCTAGTTTTTAAGGATTTTTGAGTTGGATACAAAACCGGAATTAACAGCTTTTTCCAGAATATAAAAAAAGGGATTTTCTAAAAACAAGATTTTCTAAAAACAAGATTTTCTAAAACGAGATTTTTTAAAAATGAGATTTTGTAAAGCGAAATTTTGTGAAAACGAGATTTTCTAAAAACGAGATTTCAGACCCAACCCTTTAAATTTTTTTTGAATTTATAATCTTAATATTGAACTCTGATGTGAATTATTTCTGAACACATCCAGTTTTACCAAATAACGATCCCCAAAAATTTGTTAAAACAATTTGATCTACAAAATCCCAAATATAACTAATTTTAAAATTATTATTATTATCCTACTTAACCGTTTTAAAGTTCAAAATTTTTAACGGATCTATAACACTATAACAAATTCGAATTGAATAATCATATAACTTATGATCTTAAAACTAATTTACTAACTTTATTTCGATTTTTAAAAATTAGGAAACTATTTAACCAAATATATATTGAAAAAAAAAAACATGAAGATTTTGATATAAATTCGGTCAAAAACTAATCGATTTTTTTAAAACAAAATTTAGACTGATCTGATGAAATATCACTTTGTAATTATTAACTTGTGTATTAAATATATATAAATACTTTGTTATGCTATAATAAAAACTTAAAGTATAATCTTAACACGAATATTCATAAAAAAATAATATATTTAAATTAAAATATTTTTAATCTGTTAAATCGTAAAATAAAAAAAAATAAAAAATTAAAAACAAAGTGAAGAGAAACACAGAGAAATAAATGGTTCAGCTTAATGGTGTGGAGTTGGTTATGGATTCTAAAAATTTTGAACTTTTTATTTTATCTTATGTTAATTTTAAGATTCCATATCACAAAAACGGGAAAAGTGACTATTCGTATTGCAAATATCAAACTTCTTATTAAGAGACCGACTGGCAAGCCTGAAAAAATTAAAAAAATAACTGTCCTCAATATTAGTCAATTTATTTCGAAGATTTCGTGAAAGTGATTTAAATAACTATCCTATATACTGCAATCCAAAATTTATAAAATTCCTAACACTTTTAAAGTGTTTTGTAAAAAGTTTACGGAATTCCGAATAAATTCCGAAACCTGTGCACTTTCTATTTTCTATGTGATTACTAAATATTTTACGGTACTAGTTAAGTCACTTAACCGTCACATAACTATCCTATATACTAAAATCCAAAATTTATTACATTCCTAACACGTTTAAAATGCTTCCTAAAAAGTTTACCGAATTCCGAATAAATTCCGAAACCTATACACTTTCTATTTTCTGTGGTTACTAAACATTTTACAGTATAAGTTAAGTCACTTAACCGACTAATTTAAGAATTTAACAATATTACAATACCTCCAGTCATTCAAAATAGCATAAAAAGAGCATATAACATACAAAAATATCGAAAATTTTGTTTGTAAGTTTAAACATTGTGGTTATGTTTAAAAAAAAAAAATTGGATAAAAAAAATAAGTGGAAAAATATTAACAAAATAAAAATTTTTTTAATAGTTAGTATCCCGCTATGCTAGGTAGAGCAAAAATTTTCATGCTAATAAAAAAATAAAAAAAAAATTAGAAATTAAAAAATATTATGTTATAGTGTTTCTATAATTAAGAAACTGGGTCAGTACAAATATTCGAAAATAAAATTTGTTACTTATCTCTTTGCAGGACTTATGTATTAATATCATTTTATTCTGTGATATATAAGAGTGAATTAAAAATGTGTCATAAAACCTTTTTGAAATACGAATAATATGACAGAGAGCAAATAACGGATTTTCCCCGTTTATTGATTGTGTTCTAGATTGATGAATGAATTTATAATTGGATTATTAATAATGTATACAGTCGAAAGTGTGGCGTCTTTCCGAAGAGAAATGTTAAAAGAAACTAAATTTAAGAAAAAGTTTTTCTGAGTAAACCTGTATTGTGAAAAATGTATTCTTTTAACACTATAGAAAAGTTGAGAAGTACCATACCATAAATATTTAAATCACATAAGACTGTTTTTTTTTGAGATGAAGTTTCGATCTTTTCTTAATTCTGATAATTATTGATATATGTACTACATTTGCGAACTACAATCGCTGTTGTGTGCTGATATATTATTCCAGGTTCCATTCTTCGAACAGTGACTGTAATCCAAAATTGAAATCCAAAATAGAAAGCAAAACCACTAAAAAAGAAACCACTAAAAAAGAAACCACTAAAAAAGAAACCACTAAATAGAAATCCAAAAAATAGATGAGGTCACCTAAATAATTTCAATTTTGAATTTGACAATTCGTTCTCTACTGTCTTTAACAACAGATACTTTATTAACAATATTAAAAAATTTCAACTGTCAAAGGTCATATCAACTGTCAACCAAACAAATCTCTTTAGAGAGTAGATTTTCCAAATTTTAAAAATCGAAATTACATTCTGCATCCAAAAATTAAATTACACTTGCTATACACTACAAAAAAACAACAACAACACCTTGGTTATGATGTTGAATCATCATAATATTGTAAAAAAAAAATATATGTTTGTTTAAATGATGCCATCTATGTTATAAAAAGGGAAATATGATTATATTTTGATTTTACAAAATGTACATATATTTACAATAAATACACCAAAAAATTAAAAAACAACAAATGGTGATTTTCTAACACGGTAATAAATTAACATTTTAAAAAAAGTGAGCTTTAATATGTATCTAAATCACACGAAACGACGACACGCTTTATTTGAGGATTAATTAGCACCATTGCAATAAAAGAAGATGAAAATAATAATAAAAAAAAATAAAAGCTAAAACAACAACAAAAAGAAAAATTAAAAAAAAAAACAAAAACAAAATATTTTAATAATATCAACACATTAGTGGTTTTAAAAAATATTAATGATATTGATATTGATGATGATAGAGGATATTTAATTTGATTTTGATTTCATATACATATATTGATATGACAGTGACGTTTTGGTTGTCTGTTTTTTTTGTCATTTTAGTTAGTTAGTGACTTTTTATTAATTTTGTTTTTGTTTTTTTTTTTCTTTTTCTTCTTCTATAATTATTTTAATGTTAACTGTTACATGTTATTAATGTGGTTGTTGTTGTTGTTGTTATGTATATTAATACTTTTAATACCATTATATTGATTATGAATTGATCTAATATAACTGTATATCAGGTCAATCACTTGTTTATTATATTGTGTATAAAAAAAATAGAAAAAAAGAGATAAAAGATAAACCTATGTTTTTGTTGGCTGTTGTATTTAAAAGAAAATTATAGGGCTATTAAGAGTTTTTTTTTACAAAAGTATTAATTCGGAAATTATTATGTTTATTTGTGATCGAAATTGTGATTTATTATAGATTGTCACCTGCTGTTTTAGATTATGTTTAATTTAAAAATATATAAATTGTATATATATAAATTACATGACTATTTATTATTATACCCGTATGACTATATAGTCAAAGGGTATAATAAATTTGCCATTACGTTTGTGACGCAGAGAAGGAGGGGGGGGTAGATATAGACTCAAGTGTATGGATCGGATCAGAATCGAAAAAAAAATCGATTTAGCTATGTATGTCCGTCCGTCCGTCCGTCCGTCTGTCCGTCTGTCCGTCTGTCCGTCTGTCCGTCCGCACGATAACTCAAAAACTAAAGGAGCTAGGATCTTGAAATTTTCGCAAATTCGTTTTTTTGCAATAGCCGTCATCGCTATTTAAATCCAGCCATTTTGGTCCATGGGTTCGGGTGGCTGCCATACAACTTCTTTTTTTATATAAGTATTTCTCTGTACCTATTACTGCTACGTGTCTGAAATTTTGGCAAAAGTAGTTTAGTTTTATGGCCAAAGTTTCTGCAAAATTTGGTTGGTCTGTTGCAGTGAGTTCGAGTAGCTGCCATACAACTCCTTCTTTTATATGAGCATTACTCTATATCTATTAAAGCTGGGTGTCTGAAATTTTGCCAAAAATAGTTTAGTGTAATGGCCAAAGTTACTGCAAAATTTGGTTGGTCTACTGCGAAGGGTTCGAGTAGCTGCCATACAACTTCTTATTTTATATGAGCATTACTCTATACCTATTAAAGCTGGGTGTCTGAAATTTTGCCAAAAATAGTTTAGTTTAATGGCCAAAGTTACTGCAAAATTTGGTTGGTCTACTGCAAAGGGTTCGAGTAGCTGCCATACAACTCCTTCTTTTATATGAGCATTATATTTCACCTAATAAAGCTGGTATGTTTGAAATTTTGCCAAAAGTAATTAATGTTTGTAATAATAATGATATAATGTTTATATAACGGTCATACGGGTATCCCAGAGTTGACACAGTCTACTCTACTACACTCTTCCTCGTATATATATAAATTTGATAATATTAAACTGTAAGAGTTAAAATATAACTTTTTATATAATGTATATGATAGTAGCATGTCATCTGCGTTTGTAATATATCGAATTAAATCAGCAACAAAAAATCAAAATCAAAAGATCGTTAATATCAGAGAGTTGACAAGTACAAACCTATTCATTTCCTATATATTTAATGTGTCCCTGATGCACATATAAAACTTAAGTGAGAATGAAGATGAATTTAATAGTTTCAAAAGGAGTAAAAGAGAGGAAAAATATAAAATAAAAAAAAGGCGGACAAGTTTTTCCAAATTTTCCATTTAAAACATTAAATAATATATTTTTTACACCTTTTTATATTCAAAATAAAAAAATAAAAAATTAATACAAAATTACACGGACATAAAAATTATAAAAAAAATTTTAAATTTTCTATTTAATAAAATTATAAATGTGGTAAATTTGTGTAAACATTAAATTATAAAAAGGTTTCATTATATACTCGTATATATTTATACAAATTTATATATACTTATTTAATATCTATAAGTTTAACAAATCTTTAAGGTTTTTTAGTAAGAATATTTTAATTAAAAGATTTTCAATTTTATTTTTTAAATGGCTGGTTTCATTTTAGCGGGATTTTAAGGTAAAAAAAAAATCAAATCAAATTTAATTTAATTTAATTTATATATTTTATTTTTCTTTTTAAGACTAATTGAATTTTAAAGTTAGTAGCTATATAAGCTATTTAATAAAATTTGTTTCATTTGATTATAAAAATTTGTTTTTATTTTTTTGTATTATTATTATTATTTAACTGTGAATGTAACAAATGATAATGTGGTATAATTTAAATGAAACTTAATGGTATATCTAGTAAAATATTAAATGGTAAATGGTGAAGGAAATTTATAGGTTCTGTTTTTTTTTAAAAAAAGAAATAATGGGTGCACCAAATTTTAACAGTAGCATTGAATTGAAAATTTTAATCTGTTTTTGTGATATTTGTAATAATATTATGAATATTTTAATCAGTTTTTTTTCTTTGTTCTGGGTCTAGAGCTAGGAAGTTCTATAAATGAGTTTAACAGATGAAGTTGATAAGTGGGTCTAATACGGGCTTGAAAGTGCTCTAAACGAGTTTTACAGATGAACATGATAAGTGGGACTAACACGGCTCTAATAATATATTATAGTATATGATCTGCAAAATTTAATATATACGATATACCAAAATTAAAGTTATAGTAATATTATATATACTATTAAATATACTACTATGGAATAAGTTTTAACTAGTTTTGTAAATCTCTTGAATCGTGAATCCTCCTTGGTCATTTATACTATTGGAGACTTAAAGAATAAATTTATAGAGTCCAATGCCTGAATCTAACAAAGTTTATCTCAAAGTGACATTAGGAATGGAAAATTTTTAATATAAAATTCAAACTAATGTCTAAATCTATCAGTCTACTTTTTCAATTTAAACACAGTTAAACACAGAGTTATAATATAGGGCTAAATATTTTATATTATTGAACTTTCTCCGAAAATCCAGTTTTAATGTATTTTTATTAGTTAATTAATTTAACATATGAATCTTTTATACAAAGTTTTTTTTACGTCTTACTTAACCACCAAAAATTATTTCTTAATGATTTGCCTTTATCTTGTATCCACATGTCATATTTCATATTATCTGGATTGATGTTACCTGGATCATATTCAATTTTTTTTTGGATGTAGCCCGTCTACTATTTATAATGAAATAGTATAGGGACATAGTTTTGATTTTGTATATAGCCATACTTGTCTAAGAAGATGAAATACTCAAGGGCTATGTAACCCGTGAGCACAGTCTTTTTGATGTACTCCTCATTTTGGTAAAATATATGTGATATTAAACTATTTTCTGGATTATTAAATGCTCTATCAAATGATTTTCAAACATAGGAGCATTAAATTGATAAGATTAATCAAAGTTAGTATTAAATTTTTCAAAGATCTTTGGAATTTAATCTATATGTAGACCAATAATTTAAGAAAAGTTTTTTAATGAATTCTTGTAGATTAAATCTTAAGATTTTTTTACTCTTGATATCAAATTGATTTTCATTTAAAATATTTGGGGACTTTTACGAAGTTTTCACATGGAAACTATTTTACCTTGTACAATTTGTTATTTCCTACAATTAGTGAATTATCGAAAACCGTAATTTCTTTGTTATTATTTTAGAACTAATTTCTATATTGAATAATTAAGTAATGTTTATTTCATTAATATATACGCGTACTTGTATTTAATTATTAATTCGTGTATTATAACTTAAAATTATATTTAAAAAAATACAATTAAAAAAAAATCAAAACAAAGAGTTTTATTTAATCACAAAATTTTAATTAAAGTATTTAAATAGTTAATATATGATAATATATATACTATTTAAATATATATAGATATATATACTATTTAATATTTAATTTTTTAATATTTCATTGTCTATTCAAAAATAATTTAAATTAAAGTATAGAATATTAAAAATTAAATAAAATGAAATTGTTCTTTTTTATATATATACATATATATATATATAATTTTTAATTATGCATTGCTTCATTTACTTTGACAACTGAACTGAAAATTAAATTTTAAAATTAAAAAAAAAATAAATTTTTTATTTATTTTTTTATTTAGAAGTATTATTTAACTTTTTAATTTAATTTTATGTTTTGTTTTTATTTTTTTATTTTTTTTTATAATTCAAATGAATAATAAATTTAACAATACTGTACAGTATCTAATAACGATTGGCCGATTCAATGTTTTTAAAAAATATTATAAATATTCTAGTTGTTATACACTTGTATGCGAAAAAATGTAAACATATTTTATTTTTATAGCAAATAACGGTTTTGCACTTGTCATTCTCCTTGACAGCATTATTATTATATATGTATTTGCTCTCGATGTTTTTGTAAGTTTGATAAGTCGTTATAAAATTTTTTTAATATGAACTGTTTAGTCTGGTTTAGAAGCTAGATGATAGTTGGCATAAGCGACTAAGAAAATGTAGATATCATTATTCGATATTGCCAATGTAGTTTGGCTTTTAAGTCGGGTTTTAAAAGTTCCAGTAATTCACAAATATGAAGGATAATAAAGAGATAACATGTTGAATTATTGTTAAGGTGTTTTTTATATTAATTGGTCCATTGGATTGCAATTCAGTACAGTAGTAATTTAATTAATAAATTTTTTTGTAAGATGTATCATTTCATCTTGAGTCCTTGTCCTCAATGACATTTAGCGATCACTGCAGACAGCAGAAAAGCGTGGTATACTCTTTATATGCTGTTTTTAATAGTATTGAACGATAACAGTAGACAGCAGCAGAGCGTTTGAAACCCTCCATTCCTGTTTTACTTCGTATAGAGCGTTCACAGAAGCCTTAGCGTTCGAAACTGAGAAAATTAATGTTGAGGAAAAAATTTGATTTTTCCAGAATGGGATTTTCCAGATTCTTGATTTTCCCTGATTCCCAGGTGGGGACCTAAAGAAAGAAAGGATAAATTATCATTAGTTAGACAAAGGCCCCATTTCATAAATATTGACAGGCGAAAATTTGTTACAATAGTCTGACAATTTATTTCATAAAAACATTTAATTTCTCTGATATATTTTGATTAAATTGTAGGTTTTACAATTTTTTGTCTGTAAATTGTCAGATTTGTCAGTTTTTATAAAATAGGACACTGATCTAGTTGCATATTACACAAATTAGTTTATTATTATGCACCCCACTGCATTTTTTTCCAATTATATAAAATTTATTATACATTAAACCTAAATTTTTATATATTTTTTAATTTCAAATTAACTTTAGTATAACTTTTAAAAAATATAAAGAAAATACGGATACTAATTTGTGGATTTGGTATATAGATTTGATACCATATATTTTTAATTTTAATTTGTCATCTTTTTTGTTGTCGTTTGGTGCTTCTACTGTCTATATAGGAGATATGGACAGTGATTTTTTGAAATTAATACTTACCTAGAAAATTAGTACTATGAGATACTCAGTATATTATATACATATATATATATATAGGTATAACATATCTCTTTATTTTGCACAATATTATAATATTTGGGTATGTAGTTCAGTTAAAAAAAAAAACCATCATTTTATGAGGTCACGCAACAAATTAGCATATCTAAGTATTCAGTTCGGTTGGTCGGTTGGATATATATATATATATATATATATGTAGAAATTTAAAACTTAAACTTACAATGAGATGTAATAGTTTTAAATGATATAATTTATAGAATAATGGTTTTATAGTACTAGTGGTTAGGATATGAGTGTCAAGTATTTTTATTTTATGGTTTTATTTTTGGTTTAATGTGTACTCCATAACTTTAGTGTGTATTCCATAACGAAACTAAATATATATGTATATATATATGGTTTGTAGATTTTATTAATATAATTTTTTGTAGAAAACTATGGATTCTTGGAAGGAATTTACACCAAAAAAAAAACAAAACAATTGTATTAAATCAATTTTAATCTCAGATTTTTTATAATCTACAAATATTCTAAGTATGTAAGTAAAAGTATCTGCAGATACTTTATAGTTCCTAATAAATTGTTAATTCATTTGAAAAATTTACTTTTAATATGTCCAAGAATGGCTATTTTAAAACTAACCAAAAGAACCCTTAATTTCTAAAATTCAGTTTCACATTTTTAATACAGCATCTTAAAGAGGTCTTTAAGAACTGGATTATAAATATTTAAAAATTACTACAGCATCTTAAAGAACTCTCTAGATGCTGGATTAAAATATTTAAAAATCTTTAGAAGAATTATCAGATCAGAGTATGCAAATTTTAAAAACTAGAATGTTGATATAAAAATTTTTTTGAAAAAGCTTAGGATTTAAAGGTTTTGTAAGAAGGTTTAGAATTTATTTACTCAATTCAACTTAATCCTGAACTTAAACTTAATGCAACGGTACTTTTTTAATCATGTAATTTCAGCTGTTATAGATTTCAAGTCTTCGTTGGCTTCGATTCATTTAAATCAAATGGATAAGTGATCGAATTCCTCACACATAACACATTTCTTAAGTCAACTCATTACGTGCTTCACTTGTTATATGGCTGTTATCTTTGTAAACCACGTACCACCTTAATTTATTGCAATCACCTTTAATTTTACCTATATTAATACCATATATTAATGCGTTGACATATATGATGTATTCTGCACTTTAAGTTAAGTAATTTGCTTGAATGAGGTTTTAAATGTTATGTTGGGCTTAGTTAACCTCGAAAAATGTTTGATCATGATCGTGGGGGTTTTTAAAATCTATTTTTAAGTAATTTATTAACTTTACAACATGTAATAAATTCATTCTGTTTAATTTAAGTTGGAGTCATGTGACTTGAGTGAATGATGGATTTGATTTAAACTGTGGTGATATTAGAAGATCAGTGAACCCTCATTTGTTGTATCAGATGTGAATATAACACTGTCAGATGATAACTTTGACGATTTGCAAAGTTTATCAGTGTAACGGATTTGTTCTTAATATCAAAACTGCAAATACAAAATGTATGATTATTAGCAGAAGAAATATAGCCTATAATAACGCAAACATTACTTTAGATAACATAGCGATAAAACGGGCACTTAAAATAGTTATGATTATTAAATTGGAAGCATTCGAGATGTGAACCTATCTAGATATCTTTTAAAAAAAACTTGGACTGATCAGGAATCCAATGTGGAACTTCTACTGCGATTGCAGAAAGAAAAAGAGTTACTTTTAATAATTAAAAAACTAAAAGGAGCTTATTTTGGCCTTATAACGCGAGGAATAAAAAATGAATTACTACAGCATATTGTCGAAGACATAACAGAAAGAAGACGAGGATTAGCGAGAAAGCAATTATCATGGCTGAGAAAATTAGGTAGTTAAGTGGTTTGCGCACAATCGGAGACTTAGTTCATACAGCCACAAATAGAATGGAATATGCCAACAATGCAGCCAACTTAACTATAATTAACATGCTGACATCCACAGTGGATATAAGTATCAGAAGGAGAAAAAGAAGACGATGTGAGTGTACAGGAGCTTATTGAGAGAATCCTAAAATCTAGTAAAGGAAACTTAACTAAGAATATTTTGAATAGGTCAGTTTTTAAAGTTTTCTTTAAATTACATTAGCATTATAAAAGAAGAGTAACGATTGCCTTAGATTGGAATTCTTAACAGTATGCGGTTTCCATGTCTACTTCCTAGGCTTGGACAATGACTTGTTGTTTCTTCATCAAATATTGTGCCCCAAGACTAAGAGCATCCCATTTAACTTCTTAGGTCAGTTCTTTAATATAATAATTAAATACAAAGAATTAAAAAAAAAAAAACACGCCTTGATTAATTTTTTTTTAGATCTTTAGTAATATAATTTAGTTATTACCATAATTTAAAATAATTTATTATTTCTACATTCCAAAAAAAAATGTAAAGCGTTAAAATTCTTCAATTAATATTTAAAAGGTTTTCATATAACATAAACATGCCTAAGTAATAAAATTTGATGCAATAATTCATTTCATATCTTGTTTTTTAATATTTTTGTTTTTTCATTTTCAACTTCAACATCGTCTTCACAACATATAAAATCATATCTCCGAAAAAAAACTGTATTATAAAACCATCAACAACGATTGTACAGTAAAAACTGTTTTTGGATTTTGTAGACGAACTGTCTACCATAATTCGAATCAATAAAAACTTAACATTTTTATGATTAAACAAAATGATCGTACATAAAAAAAAAATGCAGTGTAACGTTTCACACATTAAATCCAATATATATTTATCCGTATATGCTGCACATACCCAATTCAACATTCATCCACACCACATCACATATATATATATATATATATATATATATGAAATTTTTCGGGATCACAAAATGCTATTTATGAAAAATCGATCGTAAATTTCTTATAACTATCATAAATTATTTTAAATACTGTAGTTATATCATTTGATGGTCGATCTACATTATGAAGATGAAGATTGTTGAGGGAAGGTCCTGTCTGCCATAGAAATAAAAAAAAATCATAATTTTTTTATTTGTTCAAAATAAAAACAAAAAAACAAAATCATAAAAAAGTACCATTAGGAATAAATAGTTTTTTTCAAAAAAAAAAAACCTAAGTATACCAAATCACACATTCATACACACATCTATATATATAAATTCATATATGGACAATCCATTAATATATGGTTTAATTCTTGAGGCATTAATTTTTTATTTTAATAGAATTTGAAAAAATATTTCTAAGGTACAAAAATTTAAAAAAAAAACGTAGGCAGGTAAAAACCAAAGGTAAATATCTTTACACCCCGCGGTTTAAAAAAAAAAAAAAATGAGAAAAAAACAAAAAATTAATTTACACTAAAAGTCAGAAAAAAAAAGTCATAAAAATTGTTTCCCTTTCCATATATCCAGACCTAAAACAAAACAAAGAACCAAGAACTTTGGAATTGGGATAATTTAAAGTATTGAAAGATGAAAAAGAAGAAAAACAAAAAAAAAAACTGCCAAACTGCTATTTGTTGGTGGCACCTGAACCAATTCAGTATTTTTTTTTTTTTTTTGGTATTTCAGGTATAGGTACTCTTTAAAGATAATTTATAGAATTAAGGAAGAATAATGATATTTCGAATTTTTATTTTTTTTTATTTTTTAGATCCAGTTCTTTAGAGTGGTGTTTTTTTGTTGTTCCAATTCTTGTCCATTTTAATCCCTTTGATTTGAGTTTTATACTGAATAATAAAAAAAACAAAATTTTTGTGCAGACTAATTGGCGCTCAATATATATAAGATGAAAATTCGCTAGACGATCTGGAGTTTTGTTTTTTTTTTTTGTTAATTTTCATTTGGTTTTATTAATGAAATGAAAGTGGAGACTAATTGTCTAGAGAATGGAGATAGGTAACTATTATGCTAGGCAATTTTTAATTGTAACTTGTTAATTTGGAGTTAAGTACATGGGGAGATTGTTAATGGATATGTTTTAAAAAGTTATTCTTAAAGTGTTTGTAAGAGGTTTATGTGTTTTGTAAGTGGATGAAATTGAAATAAAAAGTTTGGAAAATGCATCTAATTAACTCAGAAATTAAAATTTAATGAAAAATGTAAAAATAAAGTTATCAATTGTAATTATAAGCAACTTGAAGATTTTAAACCTTCAGTAGAGCATTGGAAGATTTTTTCATCGAATTTGTTAATACGTTGGAAGCGCAATTTTTTATATGGATGTGCAAATACAAGAGTGCATAGTAGCTATATATTAAGACATTCTTTTAATTGACATGAACTTCTGTTAAAAAAACTCAAAAGGGATCGAAATAGAAGCGTCCCAATCAAAGGTAAAATATCATACCACTGGCGACGCAAGCTAACGGTACTTCCTTTTTTTCTTAAAACGATTTATTCTTCTTTACAACGCTTATAGACAATTTATTTTCTTAATAAATATTTGTTTGGGTACATATTGTATATTTATATGTGTATATAAATATGCATATATATATATATAAATACATAATCTAGAAACTTAAAGATTAGAAAAGAAGCTGGGATTTAAGCCACAAAAATTGGAAACAAATAGTTTAGAATTAAAAATAGAATTCATAGAAGAAGCTGCGAAACGCCTAAATTTTCCAATATAATTGAAATGAATGCAAATGATTCTAAAGAACATATTATTAACTCTTAAGATTTCCTTATTAAAGGCTAAATTAATTTTTTGAAAATTTGTCATTATATAAAACAAAAGGAGTATCTTCTTCAATATATACTATAAACTTCAAAATTAATTTTATTTTAATATATATTAACAATTGTTTAGATGCATTGTTACTTTACTAAAATGTAAAGTAATTCTTCTATTGAATTTCAATTCGGTTTTTGTTTTAAACAATTCAATCTTAAAGATATTCATTTGTTTTAATTCAAAACTTCCTTGTAACAAAAGCCTTAATGTCTAATGAAATATTTAATTTTAATTTTTTTTTAAATTTTTAATGAAATTATAATTTTTTTTTTTCAGATGAAAACTTTTTTTTTAAATCACCGCTCATCTTATATTTCTAAGAAGATCTTCTGGACCAAATTTAATATTAAAAAAAAAAATTCTTTCAATTTTTTAATATATTTAAGAAAAATTAAATATTTTTGCAATACATATTTCTGCTTTTGCAAAACCGAAAGTATCTAGAAATACATACTTATATATACATAAATCTTTTTCTTATTAAATATATCAGGATTCATCCATATATATACATTCAAATCTAGGATTCCTTACTTTTGCAATTTTTCTAATCCATTGTGGTTTATTGTTACGACGAATGGTAAGAAAGAATTCTTTAAAAATGAAAAAATCTCATCTTAAATTTAAAATTCCTGGAAAAACTGACTGCACAACAAACTAGAAAAAAAAAAGAAAAACAAATCTTTAGATTTTAGTTTTAGATACAAATAAATAAAAAAGATATTTAGATATATTTTTATTTTTAAAAATGTCATTTTAGCCGCAATATCAAGGACTTCTTTTTAGAATATCATACCGGGAGATTTATTATCCTTATAGGTTTTCTCTGGAATCTCTCACTATTTCTATACATACATATATATATATATTTATACATTTCAATGCATCTATAAGATTGGTATGTCCTTTTACAAAAATATGTATATATATATATTTATATATTTTATGGAATGTATCTAACATAACTTGCACACAGTGTGATTATCAACAAAGGTGTGTTTTTTTTTTAAAGGTAAGTTAATAATATCCTGAAAATATGCACTTTTTGGATTCAGATTTTTTTTTTAAAAATTCAGAATAAAATTCAAAATCGATTCATAATTTTTAAATGCACTCAGGTAAGTTAAAAAAAATTTACAAGCAAAGTATCTGAAGATACATTTTTATGAATGTAAAAATAAAAAAAATAAAAATAAAATAAAAACTGAAAAATTATGTATAGTGCATAAATTGTTGGTTCGTTATTTTTCACAATAAAAATAAATATAAAGGAATTTTTGTATCTTAAGTACAGTTTCAAAATTATTTATAAGATTGATTTTTATACTCGTATTAATGTTGTGTATATGTGCAATTTTTAATATTGGATTTTTTACTTTTTAAAGAAAAATTAACAGGTTATTTGTATATAGGTAATTTTTTAAAGATTGAAATTGTTATAAATGGAAATTAAGTGGAACAATCTTTAATTATTTTAAGATTAGTATATCTTGTGTAATTGTAATTTAAAGCTATATCAATTTCATTAAAATGCTTTTTTAATTGATTGTAATTATTTTTTTAAAAAACAGCTTTAAATGGAAACGTCACACATTGAAGTAAAATAACATACCACTTCGACGACGAAATATAACGGTATTTCCTGTTTCAAACTTTGAACAATTTATTTTTATTAACAAACTTTGAAGATGATTTTTTTTTCTTAATAAATTAGGCTTAGATAGTTATTACATACAAACATTTATAATCAGAAATATCAAGAGATAAGAAAAGAATCTGGGATTTAAACCTCAATGATAGGAAACATGTAGAATATAGAATTAAAAATAGAATTCATAGAAGAATCTTAGAAACGACTAAATTTCAAATATGTAAAAGAATAAATGCAAAGGATGAACTCTTAAATTTTACATATCTTTTGTGCAATGCAATGCTTCTTCTTTCCTAAACATTTGACTGGTCTAGGCTTCCGCAAAAGTGAACATTTCTCTTACATCACAAGGAAAAATAGCTTCAGTTTTATGATTAAGTAAATTATTAGATTTCATAGCTTTAAACTATATTAATAGTCCCAATTAATCAATATTATATATTCTTTGAGGTTCGAAAGCATTTTAAGAACATTTTTATTATACTCGTATAAAGTCTAGGAAAGGATTCTTTTATAGGACTTTAAGAAAAATAGGATGCTAGAGAGTAGTTGAAAAATCCCTGATATCAGAAAGGAAGCATATTCCACTTTTGAGCACTTCTCACAATAAACGAGTTCCCAGTTACCAGTTTCAACTCACCAATGAATTTCCAAATTGTAAAAATTAATTATTTCTTTCCATTATGACTTTTAATTTAAATTTTCCCAAAAATTTAATTATAGGTTATTTTTTAATTTGCAAAATTTTTGAAAAAACTAAATTATTGCCTTTTGTGACTACATACTCTGAAAAACACATTTCATTATTTAATTGGATCTCATGTACTTGAAATAAATTCCAGATATACAATTTTTTTTTTTAAATTAATTTAAAAAAAAAAAACCAAAAATTCTAAAAAAAAATTGAAGCAAAATACGCCCATATTTTATCAAAAAAATTTTTTAATAAATTTTTTGACAACTAAAACACACTTTAATTATGATGATTGTACAACATACCTACATAAATTTTTTTTTTTATTAAATATATAATTATATGTACAAGTAAATATAAAATTCTGAAAAATTTATTCTAAAAAAAAATACAATATTTAACAAACGCTTTATGATTTCGTCCTTTTTATTTTTTGTTGGGCTTCAATATAAAATCACCATCGTTAAAAAAAAAAACTGCCAAGCCGGGATGAAATGAAGGAGGAGTAGGAATATTCAGAGAAAAATTGCGAAACAACCCCAATTTAACAAGTAATTTAATAAGAGTGAAATAAAAAAGTGTACCTAGATGTATAAAAAAGTGGTCATGGATTTTGTTCAGTTGATTATTTGAACAAAATTGTAAAATGTTGGTTAAGTTGGACTGTTGCGCTTGTGGGTTGCATTTATCAAAAAAAAAAAGTTACCAGTCATACAATTATATATAAATTGTACAATTATACAATAAAAAAAAAACGTTTCTACGCATAATTCCAAAAGTGCTTATTAAGATTTGATTTTGATTGTCTTCTTGTTCTGTTGCTGTTGTTGTTGTTGTTCCCGAGTATTTTTTCAACAGCTTTTAGAGCACAAATTAATATGTTTAAGGTAAGATGTTAGTTAAAAATTATTAAAATAAAGTGTGAGTGAAAATTTATAGCGTAAATGAGGTTGTCAATTTTTTAAGACTTTTTTAATTTGTGAGGAATGTACAATAGCTCTAAAAAATTTATTTAAATTATTCGCATATATTCTGAGAAATGTGTATGGAACAGTTCGGAAGCTATTGCTAAGCAATCTTACCCATCAATTGACAACTGGGATTTAGAAAATATTACAGTTATTTTGACACAGCATCTGATTGTCAAGAAGATAACAGAAAAATAATCTGATCTCAATGTCAAATGGACGAATTTGTTAATCTGGAAAGAATAACAGATACACGGAGGAGGAATGTACGGAATGTGCGTAGGACTTACAGGGTAACAGGGTATCGCACCTTTTGTAACGGAATATAATTGTTAAATATATTGGATCCTCTAGAATTCGATAATTTTATTTGGTTTATCCAATTAGAAGTTTATTTTGTGGTTCATTCTAAATGCAAAACAAGTGTCTACCAAATTTAAATTAACAAAAAAAAACCCAAAGGTATCAGCCTGTCAATTTGAAGGTATTTTTCAAACATTACAGACCTTAAAAAATTATATTTAATTAAATTTCAAAAAGCATTATGTGGATACTCACATCTAAGGCTTCAACTTCAAAAAGGTTAATAACATGAAGTGACTATAGGGGTTTTCCCCAAGTTAAAGTAAAAGAATAACTAGTTTATTGCTTATTACATCACCTGGCAACTCTAATTGGCATTTGTTTACTACATAGGTTCAATAAGATGATGATTTTAAATTCCGAAGAACAATGAACGTTATATTAACAGACATTCATTGAATTCATAACTAGACCATTTTTAAATTAATTTATTAAATATAAAATATCACACAAAATACCATAACATTATGTACAACACACTCAGTACAACTTTATAAACTCTACAATTTTCCTGTCATAATTGTAGAACGAAATAAAAAAATTGCAAATAATTACAACAAAATTCATTTTTTTGTTTTTTAATAATAATGGAGAATTGATAAAATGCAAAAAAAAAATAGCGATCATGAATTTTAGATATTTGAGTTGAATATACATTCAACATAACTAGAGTATTACCAGTGGTTAACATTTGATTTAAAGGTACAACTTTTTAATTTGCATTTCAGTCCAACTTTATCTAAATACATAATAATATACTCATGTATATATGTATATGTGTATATATAATTTATATACAGTCCTATTAAATGGACGGTTTCTTCCGGTCAATTGAGACAGGAAATATTTAAATATTTATAGAATATTCATTATTAGAACAATATAATTTTAGTATTATGTTCTTTATTCTAACCTTTTTTTTTTTTTATTTTTATCTGGATCATATTTAAATTTTTAGAAATTAGAGTAGGTTTATATATAGTGGAGTATTTGAATCTTTGACTATTTGGCAAATTGTAATCCAAAGACCTTAAAAAATGATTTTAAGAATTTTTTGAGTGATAGGAAATGGTATGATTTTTTTTATTTAAATAATAATTGTATGCAATCATCGTAATAATGTATAATAATATAGTGAAGAAATTATTATATAATAAAAAATATAGTAATGATTATATAATTGACAATTGAAACTTAATTATACATTAGTTAGTTAGAAAAAAGTTTTTATTTTTCAAAGTTAGAATTTGTCGTTAATTAACATTTTTCTAAAAATTAAAAAAAAAATATTTCATAAGATTCTAGAAGGTATTAATAAAGTAAATATCCCGGAATTTTGCGGATAATGAGTCTAAAAAAAAGAATGTAATTGATTTATTTGATATGCAGCTTCCGCTCTGATGGTAATTTTGATGGATGTATCTTAAAATATTTAGTTCAGAGAATTTTTGATATATTTTGCATTGTAACTGCCTTGAGGAAGTTAAATGAAACCATTTATTATTTATTATTAAGAATATTTGGTTTAAGATAACATGTCTAAATTAATTTAAAAATTAAATAGTATTATATTAACCCTTTGACTACTGAGGTTTTTCATGTATATCTGTTCAAGAATTGTTTGGAGGAAGTAAAATTAAGCAATGAGAAAATAACTTTTCAGATTTGAAAATTAATTAGAAATTTAAATCAACAGTTGAATCATTTTGTATTAACCCTTTGATTACTGATGTTTTTTTTTTTTAAATATTCCAGATTTCCAGAAAAATTTCCTTGAGAAAGTTAAACAAAATCAAAGACATATTATTTCGAATCAAATCTCGAATCTATATTAATTAAGAAAGTAAAATATTTTATATTAACCCTTTGATTACTGAATTATTTTTATGTATTTACTCTATAATTGCCTTAGAAAAAAAATATTTTGTATTAACCCTTTGATTACTGAGCTTGATTTTTAATACAATCGGTTTTCTATGAATTTTTTATTAAAATGTCGTAAACTCTTCCTCCTTTTTAGCACATTTTCAAAAAATTTTGTAAAAATGTGCCTATATAGCTTCACTCTGTCCGTCCGTCCGTCCGTCCGTATGTTTACAAAAACTTTTACACCGTTTGAAATAGAGAAAAGAAATTTTAACCATGGGTAGTTTTTGCAAAAAAAATAATTTCGTAGAAGAATTTTTTTCTGTAGCCCCACCTGTTACGGGGCTACAGCCCCCCAAAGTTGTAAAAAGCCCTATATTTAAATTGTTATAACAAGAGTTCTGTTACATATATTTTCAATCTGAAAACGGCAAATGATAGCTGGTTTCATAAACTTTATAAATTTTTACAAGGCAAATGATTAGGGTTGCCATACGGTACTAAAATTTAACATTGCGCAAAACTTAATTTTCGCAAAATTTTTGGCCACACATATCTTCTAAACCGTTCAAGCTAGGGACTTGAAATTTTGGGAGAAGTTAGATACTTAGAAATTAGTAGGAGTCGGTTAACAAAATTTTTTTGTCAAGCCCCCTATTTAGGAGCTATAAGGGCTCGAAAATTGAAATTTTGCTATTTTTAAACACCTGTAACTTGAATACCTGTCCAAATTTTTTTTTAGTAATAGACAAAATTCAAAGCCCTATAGTTATATTTCAACATGTGTCAAAGGTTTTTCTTAATTTTGGAGGGTGACGAAGTTACAGCCCCTGAAAATTCCAAAAAAGCCCTATATTTAAATTGATATAACAAGGGTTCTGTTAGGTTTATTTTCAATCGAAAAACGGTATTAGAGAGCTGTTTTCATAGACTTTACAAAAATATGTCGCTTAAATGTATAGGGTTGCCATACGGTACTAAAATTCACCATTATATAAAACTCAATTTTTGCAAAATTTTTAGCCCCACATATCTTCTAAACGGTTCAAGCTAGGATCTTGAAATTTTGGGAGAAGTTAGATCCTAAAAAAATAGTGAGAGTCAGTTAACAAAATTTTTTTGTCAAGCCCCCTGTTTAGGAGCTATAAGGGTCCGAAAATTGAAATTATGCTATTTTTAAGCACCTCTAACTTGAATACCTGTCCAATTTTTTTTTTATTAATATACAAAATTTAAAGGTCCAACATTATATTTTAACATATATTAAAGGTTTTTCTTAAATTTAAAAGGGGTTCCTTAAATTGAAGAAAGTGTCTCTGAGTTTTACCCATTTTTGCTTAGATAATAAAATTCTAAGTAAAATTCCAAATTTTTGTGTAATTTACAATTTAATTCCTAGAATCTAAAAAATTAGATGATGAGGGGGGGGGGGGGAGTTGAAGTTAGACTCTTGAGAAATTTGGCAACCTTTCCCATTGAAGGGCTATAACAACTTTTAAATAAAAAATTTACTGTTAGCAGTAAATTTTATAAGTCAGTAGTAACTATTTTCAAGTAAATATTATACAAAGTTAAACTAAGTATGTAATACAATATAATTTGAAAATGTGCTTTTTTAAAAACCCTTGGTTTTTTTTCATCACTTGTTTTTTAAAATTATGTCAAACTCATGGGTTCCGAAAGTATTTGTAAAAACATTTATAAGCGATATATGGAATAGATTAAAAAACTTATGAAATTAAAATTGAAAAATTTTTACATTAACCCTATGACTACTGAATTTAGTTTTTATTACAAATGGCTTTAAATCAAATTCTAATCAAATTCTAGTAAAGTAGAGTTCAATTGATTTTTTTAGGAGTTTTAAACCTTTGACTCGCGAATATTATATTAAGTACAAAAGGTTTTAAATCAAATTTTGATCAAATTGTCGTAAAACAGAGTTAAATTGATTGTACTAAGTACATAACGACGCCATACAATTTTTCAAAAAAATTTATAAACAAATTTCAATAGCTGCAAAGCTTCGAAGAAGTAAATGACTAAAACTTATTTATATAAAACCTAAAAACTAATTAATTAAATAGGAATACTATTGTTTTCTTATTTGAATAAAACATTGTTTTGTATATTTAATTAGCAGAAAATAACTGTTTTTTTTTTTAAACAATAGCTTCACAGAGTAACATAATACCATTTTACACTTTCCATCAGTACCTGGAACATTTTAACACCTGAATGATTATATTTTCTTCAATTACATTTTTTTTCCAATCAACAGTCCAAAACCAAAACTCAAGTCATTCAATTTAACTAGTCATTTTTTTTTCTGCAAATGAATACTCTCTACCTACATATAAATTTGATATCCACCCCACAACATAATTTTGATGACGTATGTTGTATGTTGTCTGTCCTTGCTGTAAGAAAATATTTGAAAAGAAAATGGTTATAATTTTTTGTTAAATCAATGAAATTTGATTAAAATCGATGTATTTGAAGATATAATATATGAGTATAGTATTTAAATGAATGTGTCTGTTTGGTCACACTTCATGCACGCATATCAATTTTATTGAAAAATATTCTACATACATATATTTTATTATTTAAATTATTTAATTTATTTTTACCACATCAAATACGTATGCATATTTTCAAATATTATAATTCTCATGTGTATTCAATTAAAAAAAAATAAAATATGTTTATGTCTAAATATAACACGTGGCAGTCAGTCACCTGAATTACAAAATACGTACGTTTATAATTTTCTATCATCATTTTTTGGTGTCAATTTTTTTCCAGTATTTTTTGCTTTTGAGAACTTTTCAGAATTTTGATACCAAATGGTGTCGCATTTGGTAAAAAAAACGAGGAAGAGTGTGGTAGAGTAGACTGTGTCAACTCTGGGATACCCGTATGACGGTTATGTAAACATTATATCATTTAAAAACATTAATTACTTTTGGCAAAATTTCAAACATAAAGCTTTATTAGGTGTAGTGTAATGCTTATATAAAAGAAGGAGTTCTATGGCAGCTACTCGAACCCTCTGCAGTAGACCAACCAAATTTTGCAAAAATTTTGGCCATTACACTAAACTATTTTTAGCAAAATTTCAGACACCCAGTTTCATTAGGTATAGAGTAATGCTCATATAAAATAAGAAGTTGTATAGCAGCTACTCGAACCCACTGCATTAGACCAGCCAAATTTGGCAGAAACTTTTGCCATGAAACTAAACTAATTTTGCCAAAATTTCAGACACGCAGCTGTAATAGGTACAGAGAAATACTCATATAAAAAAAGAAGTTCTATGGCAGCTACCCGAACCAATGGCCCAAAATAGCTGGATTTAAATAGCGATGACGGCTATTGCAAAATAACGAATTTGCGAAAATTGCAAGATCCTAGCTTCTTTAGGTTTTGAGTTATCGTGCGGGCGGACAGAAGGACAGACGGACGGACATACATAGCTAAATCGATTTCTTTTTCGATTCTGATCCGATCCATACACTTGAGTCTATATCTACCTCCCCTCCTTCTCTGCGTCACAAACGTAATGGCAAATTTATTATACCCTTTGATTATATAGTATACATATAGAACGGGTAAAATAAAAAATGATGAATGGGTAAATGATTTGGCAAATATTATTCCCATAATGGTATTTCAGTGTATCAAAATAAAATTGATCTAAAATTGAACTTAACTGTTGTTGGGTAGATGTTGTTCTATTTTATTTTAGTAATGGGTGTTTTGTTTTTAATTTAATATTTTATTTTTTGATTAAATAACAAATTAATTTATTTATTTATTTTTATTTTTGTTATGGTATTTATACTAATGATTATTTTGTTAAAACGTGCGTATGTTAGAACACCATTCATATAGTAAATAGTTTAAATGTAGAAATGTGTAAATAAATTTTGTATGCCTAGTGGATTTGTCAATTACAGTTATAAAACATAAGTTTTCCAAATACAGGAAAGTAAAAACCGGAAATATAAATATTTATGTGATAAATATGTAAACATTATAATTTTTGTGAGTAAATAGGAGGAAGAGTTCCAAGTTTGATTATCAAAGGATGGTATTTAAGATTATTATGATTGTCATGAATACTTCTGTAATTTAGGACATCAAAATTAAACGTTTATCGATGAACTCTAGACTTACTTCAATAAAACTCGAAGAAAGTATATAATTAAGTGGCACAGTGGTTAAACTGTCAACCTTTCATGCAAGAAGCCCGGGTTCGAGTCCCAGTGAAAGTGAAAAATTTTTAATCTAATTTTCGACCCCACTAAATCATCATTGGGCTCAAATTAATGGCTTAATCAATAATTAATAATTACAATTCTTTGATTAATAAAAATATAAACAAATAATTTAATTGAATAATATAACTCACAGATACGGATAACCATATAACTAAAGTAGAAAAATCATCACAATATAAACAAATAGTACAATTTCATATTTAAAATGTATGTGGAGTTCAAAAAAGATCAATTCTAATAACCCGAATATTATAGGACCCCTCTGTTCCAACATGCACCTATGGTATGAGCAGGCTTTTTAGTCTAGCAGTGGAACAGTTAGCCCTTAAAAAAATATTTCTGTTAATATCTGAATGCCATATAATAACTATTTTCCAAGGCTAAACACTGACCTAGTCCTTGAATAAGATAAAAAGAACTCAGTTATTCAAAAATTTTGATTATTACTCGTAAATACTGGAGTAATAGGCTCCTCAGCTGGTTTTCTTGTGTTTGTTATCATGCATGTTCAAATATTCTATAATTAAATTTCGTATTTCACAGAGAAATGGCATTGCACCTAATTCTATTTTACAATGCAGACTTTGAATCACATAAAATTGGGCCTTATTTTCTTATAAACTTTTGCTATCGACTTTAACAGATCACATTATTTCAATAATATGTGGCTCCTAATTCTGATTCAAGGTTAAGAAATAAAGCCACTTTCTCGGCTTAATTCCTCACAAACCCAGACAACTTAACTGCATATTTTTTTATATTGAACTTGGCATCAAAAGTTTGAAACATTTTGAAAATGAAATTTTTACACTTCCCTGCACAATTTTAATATTATAACATTTTTAACTCATTTTAATTCCCAAAATCAAACATTTAATATTCTCTCATATCAAAAGTCAAAGAACCCATTCACAATATCCATTTAATATAATATCAACTCTAGAATTTATAATTCACAATTTAAAAGTTAAAAAAAAAAATCTGACCCTAATTTTTATAATTTAAAAATTTTTTTAAAATAATTTGAAGTAATTATTCAAATGCATACATAATTTTAATTCTTTAGATTTTCAATATTCCAAACTTTTAATGTACTTGCATACGCATTAATTCAATCTAATTAAATTACATATATATTGATTCAATATGGATGTTATAACAAATTTAAAATATTTTTAAAAATCATAAAATTATCTGTAGATAATAAGATTAGTTTGATTTACACAAGCAAAGTGTCTGATATCAAACAACTTTCATATGTTTTACATAATTTCATATAAATATGAAGAACATAAAAAAAAAACGCAACATGAATAAATTAAAATTATATTATTTATATTATTTAATTTTTAAATAATATTCCATCCCCCTTAAATTTTAGACTGATGTGATTTGGAATATGATCGCACTGAATAAATTAAAATCTACTTATATTTTAAAATCAATAAATTCCCACGTACATATTCGATTGTTGGATTCGGTTCAATTCAGTTCAGATTTTTTTTTTTTTGATTGATAAGTCTAATACAACAACAACAACAACAACTACAAAAATTGTGGTTCATCCTTCCTAGTTCCATTTATGTATATATATATGCAATTTTTACACGTTTTTATAATTGTCAAAAAATTCAACAACCACTTCATATAAAATCATTAATAAAAAAAAAAAAATTCCATAATTTATTCGACCGCAAAGTTAAATTTCACCCCTTCCATACTTCCTTTTTTTTTCATTTCAAAAAAATTTCAACTGAATTTAATTTCAAAATTTTTTTTTAATTTTTTAATAATTTTAGCATGGTTCAAAATTCAATTAACAACCCATGGAGTTTACTATTCAAAAGGAACTTTGAGATACACACCCCACTTACACTCATAAAATATACCTACACTAGAATATAATAATCAAATATAAAACCTCAAGTGGGTGTCAACTTACCCTCTAAAAATATAAAAATTCCGGGGATGTTTGTTTTTTTTTTTTTAATTTTATATCATAACGAATTCTTAAAAACTGTGAAAATTAAAAGTAGTTATATATATATATATATATATATATATATATGATTTATATAGTCTTTTCACATGAACTTGGTCATTTTTACACATAAATTTTATTAATTTTTAAATGAATTTGATATTTTTTCAAATTAAATTTATCCTAAATTTTCAAATTAAATTTGCCTTTTTTGAATCAGACCCTTTTCTTAGGATCCAGCAGTGGAATCAACATATTAGGAAAGAGGCACTCTCAAATTTTATAGTAGAACTAAGAAAAATTTTAAAAAAGTTCAACTCTTAAAAAAGGTTCCATTTTTTCGGACTTCTCTTATCTTCTTTTCGTTTCAAATGAACTTTAGGTCTCTACTACAGAATTGAAGACTAGATTTTTAAATTATATCATTTCGAATCCTGGATCCAAAGATTTTTCGGTGTGTTTAAAAAAAAAGATCAAATTGATTTGAAAAAAGATCAATTTAATTTGAAAAAAGATCATATTAATTTGAAAAAATATCAATTTAATTTGAAAAAACATCAAATTTATTTAAAAATAGACAAAATTAATTTAAAAAAGACTAAATACATGTGAAAAGAGTATATAATATAATATATTATATATTTGGTTTTTGATTTTTGAATCCGTGACGTCATTATGTTAAAAATAATATTTTGTGTGTTTTTTTTTTGTATTTATTATTTTATTTGATCCTGTCATGAATTGAGATTGCACAATCAGGAGTTATTTTTATGACATGAGTTTTCCTTGACATCAATTTTTGTTGTTTTTGTTTTTATTATTCTTGTTCTGTGTTTGTTTTTATTTTTATATTTCTTCTATTAATTTGTTAAAAATACACCCGTTGTGAAGTGTATCAAATGTTGTTGTGAATTTTAAAACGTGAGTGAGTGAATCAAGAAAAAAAATTGTTTTAAAATGTTGAAGATTTTTTGCAAAAAATAAAAATATGTTGTAAATAAAATAGTGTAATATTAATTTATTATAACCACAAAATTTATACAGTTAGTTTTATATGTTAACTGTAGACAAACATTTAGTGTAGGATAGAGAGTACACACACACAAACTGTAAAGTAAAATGTTTCCCTAATCAATCTGTAATATTCCCTAAAAGTAGTCAGTTAGTTTGAATCCTGGATGTACTGTTCGAATCTGCTACTAAATAGTAAAAGTTTTTTTTGTTGCAGCTGCAAAATATTCCCCTTTGTGGAATTTTTATATTTAATTTTTTTTTTTTTTCTTGAATTTTTAAGAGTTCAAATGTACTATAATTTTTCGAAATATCATCGTCTGTCGTTTGTTTGAAGAAATTTCCTCAAAATTTTATTGAAATAGGTGTATATTTTTAAGGAAGCTAAGGTTCCACACTGGACTGTAGCACTATAGAAGAAGAAGAGAAGGAAATTAGCGAAGAAGCGGGGGATTAGATGGTTCTAGAAGTTGGTAAAAAGTCAAGTTGGAAGTCTAAGAACATAATATCTATGGAATTGAAAATAAAATTGACAGTTTTATAAAAGCCTACAATGTGAAAATCCGGTATGTCATGCTTTAAAATCTATAGTAACAATTTTGAAACTCTTATATTCATTCTTGGATAGATTTCAATTCCTTAGATCTAATTTGTCTTACTTATCCAGATCGACTTGCCATCTGGTTTTTTGGAATCTAAAACAATAAAAATAAAACGTATAATTCTTTAGAAGTTCTAAAATTTCCTACCGCAGACGTCCAACAGGTACATCAGGATTTCTATTTTAATTTATGGGGCATTTTATATTGAGGAATATTTATGTGGGGTATTTCACTCTGGGGTATTTCATTCTGGGGTATTTCACTGTGTTTATATTATATTTTTAGAATATTTTCCTTCAAATCAATTTTTGTTTTTTAATAATTGTGTAAAAAGTTATAATTACCGTTATTTTTTAAGTAAAATTTGCTTCAACTCTTAAATACTTAAAAATATTTTAACTTTGATTTAAAAATTTTTTTTAATAACTGCCATTGAATACGCGTAAATGTAATAAATGATGTGATTTTTAACTAATATATTAATATTTATATATAATGATCGTAACATAAAATATATATATATATATAAAAGTGGTTAGTTATTTTATTCCTCTACAATTATTTTTTTTTAACTTGTATTTTGTTGTTGTTTTTTTTTTGTGTTTTTTCAAATTTGAAGTGTAAAATGTAAACCTTCTATTAAGGGTAATTTTATTCTCCTCTAAACATCAGAGAGAAAAAAAAAACGAACAAACTATTAAATAAAATTATAAGAGGGTAAGAAATGCATATATACACATATATACATAAATATACAAATTGCATTCTGCTTATAAATTTATTAGAGTATGTTGAAATGTATATATATATTACATACAGTTGTTACTTACATCTCGGTTACTTTTATACCACTTTTAAAAAATATTTTTCAGAAGGATGAAGTACTCATTTTGATTATGTATGGTGACTGAAGTACAAGTTTTTTATTTTTTCTATACGTTTGGTTGTTTGTATTTCAGTTATATATAGTTTGTTCAACAGTAGTTACTTTTTATATACCTACCATTTTTTTTTCCTAAATTTTTTTCTATGATTTTTAAAAGTAAAGGGAAGGTGAGGGTTGAAATTAAAAGTAAGAATTTATGCTTCTGTTTGTATGTAAGAATTTATTTTAATAAATATATAGTTTTGAACTATTTCAACTTTTGGATTGGACTAAAGTAGTTTTGGTTTTTTGTATGATTAAAAATATTCGGGACTGTCTGTCTGTTAATTAATTTGGAAAAAAATATTAAACGTTAACCTGAATCGTTGCGCCTGGTCAAGATAGATTCAGACTCGAGTTGAGGTAAAAGATTTATAATTTGAAGCTCTAAGTGTATAGGGGAACTCACCCACTTACTTGGTGCTACAGAGTTTAATAATTAGGCAGAGTGTCCGATGCACTTTGAACTAAATTAACATCTCCTTACGATACTGCAGCGTATGTGCTGTCCGGTCGCCTCTTGTGTGCTGCTAGAGACTTCCATTGCGTCTCGTTTTGTCGTTGTACGACTGTAGGCTGTAGGCTTTAAGATTAAAGCAGTGTAGTCAATGCAATTTAAACAGAATTAAATATTATCTTTCGAATTTGCCTTTCCCCATACCATCCTGGCATCGAACTGTTAACTTATTAGTTTCATCAAATGTATCGCACGCTCTATACTTATGTTTTAGTAAATAATTTCCACAGGAGTTCAGTCCTACTCCTAGTCCTAGAGAACAGTACCTATTCTAAACCGTTTTAAACTACTAAAATTTTAAAGGATGATTATCCGAAGCACGGCAATTCACCTCCAGCTATTTTAATTGCCTCTTTTGAATTTCAATTCATATTGAGGACAATTTTGTTTTTTTTTAATTTGCAATGGTTCTTAAATAATTTATGCCAAGTTTTTAGATAAGTGTATGTACATAAAAGTCACATAAAATAAGTATATAAAATTGGATAAAAATATATTTTTTATAAATTATGACCACAAAATTAAATAAAATAAATGTAAATAAAAAAAAAGAAGAAAATCAAATGAAAATAATAGTTTTTTTTTCTAGGATTTGTAATAATTATCCAAAATTTTTGAAAGTTTTCTGTTATTATTTGTATAAAAATAATTTATTTGTTTTCATAATATTTTTTATTTATTTATGCTGTTGCTTTTCTTTTTGTTTAAATATCTTCAATGCAAATTTAAGTTGACCTAAGTCATGTTCATATACGAGTATATGTACTAATTTGAGAGTTAAATGACATTTTACCAAAAATAAAGGTTGATCTATATTGTGTAATAGCCATTAATAAGAATATTTTTTGCCTTATTTGTATTACAAATACTGTTGGGGAAATTGAATTTCGCAGAAATGCCGTTAGGAAGTAAAATGCAAGTGATTTATTCAAGTGACAACGATACAGGGGTATAAATAATCACGTAGTATCTAAGCGACTAATGGTGGTGAGTTGACAAATATCATGGCTTGTTAATCAAGGAAGTCCTGATTTAAATCCTGATAAATACCAAAGGTATTCTAAAATTTTTTTCAAAGTCTGATGGAGCACTATGGATTTAAAATCTGGAGATGACAGAAACGTTGGCTTGTCTTTCATGATTATCGAAGCAAAATGTCATCAAATTTATCATAAATTTGCATTACCATTGCTATTGCTTAAACAAGCCTCGAAAATTTTATAAATATTTATTATTTCGACTATTAAATCCATTGTTAAGTTTATTATGGATTAAAGGATGATTCCGGATTCACTTTTAACCATTGGATCCGTATCAGATCCGTGTCCCGAGCTGTCAAAATTTTGTAAGTCAACCTTAAGAGTGTAAAATATCATCACTCTTAAATGTTGTTTGAAATAATGTTTTAAAATTTTTTAACGCAACTGTATTAATATATCCTTGTATATATACACATGTGTGCAGATAAACTTGAATATGTTAATGATATGTGAATAGTGAGAATAATATTGAATGAAGGTCAGTTGCCTGTAGCAGATGTCCTTGATAGCAGAAATTCCTCATTATAAATTATTTGTTTAGCACTTACTGGATAGTGCTATTAATTTAAATATTTGTTCTAAATAAGAAAATTTTATTAATAACTGTTATATCCTACGGTACTTTCCATATTAGTATATAATATACACATATGTAATAATGTTGTATAAAAAATAGTTTTTGATATATAACTATAAGGGATTATATAAATATTTAATATATCTATATATGTATATAGATTAGGGTTTCAGGTTGTATTTAATATATTACTATTAGAGTAACAAATTTAGCGGGTTGATTTGTCTATGCCTTATGGCCAAATAAATAAATTTTTATTTTGTTAATATAAAAACCTTCAGTTCCAATATTTTCTAAATATTTACTAAACGATTAATTGTTTATATTAAAACTCATTGACTTATTTATTAAGTAGAAAATAACCCAAAAATATTTATTATTATTGGTAATGAAATTTTATTTTTTTTTGTTTGAAGGATTTTGAAGGATTAATTGGAAATTGAATGAAGAGAGGATGGAATTGGAAGGTGTTTAGGATTTAATATAAATTATTGATTGAATCTTTTATTTATTGAATACTTATTGTTGCAATCTTTTTATTTTTCATTAATGATTTGCAATAATTGTTGGTAATAAATTAAATATGACAGTGTAAATATTCGATTTGATAAAGGATTTTAATAAAAAAAGGGCAAGGAAGTGTCAAAGAAGTAGAAAATCAATTAAATTATGGTATTTCTACACCTGACCAAGGGAGGGTACGAGTGAGATAATAAGTCCTTAACTTACCCACAAAGAATGGTATGTATATTTAAGTAAATATTGGGAATGGATTCAAAATTTCTCATGCAAGCAAATTCGTTGACAAAATATTGATTTAAAAGGTATTAATGGTGCTTCCGAAGGAACTGCATGGAAACGGAAAAGTTTCTGCACATCTATAATCTAATAATCTACCATTTTATCTGTAATTAATTTTAAAACCTTTAGAAGATCTAAACGAAGGGTATTGTTAATCAAACGAAATGTGCGTCACTAGACGTCATACTGATAAAATTGGAAAAAAATAGTATTTATGAGGAGTTAAACGTTAATTGTTACTTATTAAGTTATAAATATTAGATTTTAGAGATAAATATTAAATATTTTTAATTATCTTTGAAATTGTGAATCCAAATACAAATGAACCTAATGAACCTTTTACATTCAATAGTTAAATGGGTTTTATTATCTGTTATTAATTCTTTTCCTAATTTCTTTATTTAAATTGAATCTGGACAAAATGTTTTTCCCAAAAGTTCCTTCTATCTAAAACAAAACCCCAAATAAGTTTATGTTCTATTGCCAATTATATTAAAATTACAATCAAAAACATTTTGTGACAATTATACTTCATTAATATAAAAGAATTCGACAATTTTTTAACGATTATTATCGGAAGAAATTTGTTAAAATAAATTTTGCAATACATTAAGTTTTTACAACTTCCGGTTATGTTTTCCAATTATTACAAGATTTGAACTTTTACAACAGCAGTTTTCAATTGTAAATTAAACAATATAATAAATAAAACTTATTGTAAAAGACCCAAATACCAGTTCTCTGCACATGCAGTAAAATTCTTTAATGAATGGGGTAATTTGTAAATTATTACAACATTTTCTTATTTATAACTGCAAATTTTGTATTAAAAAAAATTTCTTCTTTTAACTAAGTATTTTATTGAATATTTTCTTAATTTTTCCATTATTTTCCCAAAATTTTTGTGAAAGCAACAAATGAAAATTGTTTTTTATTTTTTGTTGATTTTCCGAATAAAATCGTCATCACTCGTTTTTAATAGTTATTATTATGTTATTTTTCCCGCCCTCTATTCAATTATCAATTTTATTACATAGTAAAAGAAAATTTATTGATCATATTTCTTTATACATTTATATATATATATATATAACTGTTATGTTACAATATACATATATACCGAAAAAATATTTTGTGCATCATTAAAATCGCTATCTATTAGTTATCGGAAATGAATCGAAATAAAAACGAAATTGTTATATAATTGTTTATAATTATATAATGAATGTTAAATAATAAAAGGACGAAAATGTCCTTAAAAATTGATTTTCATTTTTCTAACTGTAATATGATACAGAAATATCAATATATTTCTTATACTATGAATGATATTAGTTTTTTTTTAACAATATGTATTTCATACTCATATACTGACTTGGGTTGGACTCTAAGTACTGGGACTCAATATAATTGATGAGATATTTTAATTTGGTTTGAAAGTTATTGAAATCTTCTATTTTTGAGTTTTTAAAGAGTCTTTGAACATTTTGAATCCAAATTACCTCATTCCATTTATTTTAATACTATTCAAACACTTCGTCGACGACAATGTCTCTTCTTATCTATGGGCTTCAATCTTCAACTGAAAATCAAAATTTTGTAACTATTCATCGTATTAGCCTTGCGACAAATCCTTGACAACAATTTGGGGGCAAAAATATCGTGTAAAATTTTTGAAATTTACATAAATGTTTTAAGAAGATGTCCTTTAAAGTGGATCTCCATGTCGAAATCTTAATGTATCTTAAATTTTTAATAATCGTGATGTTAAAAATAAACTCAAAGATTTAATAAGTATAAATTTAAGACTTCTAAGCCTTCCAGACAAAACAAGCTTCGCTTTTGTAATTATAAATTTCTTTGAATCTCCAAGAAGTCCTCTAATAATGCTGAAAATTTTTATTCCTCCCATCTTACATTATATTAAAAAATAAAATATAATATATATTAATTTATGTTTATAATTTTCCTGTTCAATTTTGATAACAATCGAGTATCATAAACATTTATTTTTCGTTCGGTTTTTATTTTTTTTTAGAGAAAGGAAAAACCCAATCAATTTCGTGTTCATTAAAATAATGTCCTGTATTCTATTTTTTGGTTTATGTTTTAATTTTTTTCTTAATGTAAAAAAAAACTTTTAATAATAAATAAAGTGAAAACAAGTTTTAATGTATAACTCATTAAATGTTTTATAGCTGTTTCCAAACATAATATACGCCAAATAAAAAAAACAGAAAGCAAACCCCCTTATTTTGCATAAAATAGCTTAAAAAAAAAGTTAAACTACAAGTTCGTAAATAATTTTGTTTTGTTTTATATGATGAAATGATGAAAAATCTGGATCGCGAATAGAGTAAGCAAACACTAAAATATACAATGAATTAATTTCTATAATATTGAGGCGAAAAAATTCTATTCCTACTTGAACAAAAACATTTTTTTGTAATTGTAAACAAAAAAACCATGAAAAAATTAAATTACATTGAAATTTGCAATAATACACGAGTATATTTTAGATCAGGGCTGTATTTGAAAGATATTTTTCGAAACTTCGTATTAAATCGAATTTTTTAGATTTATAAGAATTAAGAATTTAAAAAATCCTAAGCTGTAATTTTTTTGAGTTCGAAATGAGTCTTAATTATTTTAACTAAAAGATTAATGGAAAGTGCGCCACTGGACGTCATAGAAATTACGTCATTAGACGTCTGTTAAGTTATCCCATAGCTTAAGGTAAGTAAGTAACTTATATACATAAATATAAAAGTGCGTCATTAGACGTTATAATTAATACGTCTCAAGACGTCTAATAAATTTTCGCATAGCATAAGATAAGTTTTTGACTGTAATTGTTATATACATATAAGTATAAATGTGCGTCACTAAACGTCGTGATTTTTACGTCATTAGAAGCAGTAACTGAAGTCTTGGATTTAATTCTAAAAATTAATTACAAGATCAATTGCGTATTTTTAATAATTTTGATAGATTCAGACAACCGATTCAATTACAACGTCCGTTAAAGTAAAGTTAATTTCTTATATTCAATTTCAATTAAAATTTTACTTTCTTTTTCAAATCTAAAAACTAATTTTCATTCTTTTGATAAATTTTTAGTACTAACAAGTTCGTTTTAGTATGTTATTATTCATAGTGTTGTTAAACTATACTTAACTACTTTTAATTTAAGCAAAAACTTTAATACTATATGAAATTGTTCAAACAGAATATAATTTTTGTTTTTTGGAATCTATTCATAAGAATTACGAACAATGAAATAAAAAAATTATTATATTTTTCTGGCTTGTTCAATATAATTATCCCATTTTGAACTCATTTATTGGAAATAAAAATTATATAAATTGAACATTTATTCATATTAATATAACGAATATTTCGAAAAAAGAACAACATGAACAAAAAATACACCAAAAAAACAGACTAAAAAATATTATTATAGAGAGTCTGAATCTAAATTCTAATCGATGGTGTAAATGTTATATTCGATTCTCTTCTCTTCTTTAACAACAGTTTTGAATCCATGAAATATAAATTTGTTTTGTTCTGAAAATACAAAAAAAAAAAAATCTTCCGAACAACCAACAAAATTATATTTTATTTTTTTTTATTCGAACTCATCGTTGAAAATCATGTGAATTAAAAAGTTAAAATTTCCACCAAATTATTATTTTTATTTTTATTATTATTATTATTAGAGTTGTTGTTGTTATTTTATAAATGGAAAATTCTAAATTACATTCTGATATTATAATTTTCCTTTTAATAGAAAAATAGTCACGAGATATCGGGTATTGTTCGGGAATTAAAAAATAAAAAAACCCCAAAATAATGTAAGTTATGTTTGGAAGTTTTTTTTTTGTGTGATAATAATGAAATTGTAAATGTATTAGTGAAATTGATAATAAAACTTATAAACGGGATAGAATGGCAGCACTTCAATGATAAAAGCATTTCCTTATAACGGTATTTCCTTATTCGCCTCGAAATAGAGAAAATAAGAGAACTCGATACTGAAGAATCTCTACTATTTAGTTGCTTATTCAGAAGTGGTAATTAAGGCATTTCAGGACCTCAGCAGCCTTCAAATTATTATTGTAGCCACACTCTTGTGATAAGTTGTTGGCGCAATAGAGTGCTGTTGTATGTGCAATATAAAAAATCAGAATCTGCAATATTGTATTCTGTAAAATAACAGCGAAGTAGTGATAGAATTTGATATGGAATTCAAATTTTTTTTTTACTTTCCCAAGATTCAGAAGATAGAGACTACCAATTCTAGGTTGATGAGTTAGGACTAGCAATACTATATTATTCTATAAAACTACAAAGTTTTGGGTAAGAAGAAAATGAATAGATGAATGTAATATAAGCTTAAAATTAAGTGTGTCATATTGGAGTGGTCCTATTGGAGAAATTGAAAAAATTTTGACTTTAAGAGTTTGATAAAATATATTACTGTACCTAAGCCCCTTATATCTAATTAAAGATCAATCCTTTCAGATTATAAAAGTGGCCAAACAGACAGACAGTCAAATTAAAAAAACTTTATTATATATTATGATCCTATATTTTAAAAATATATAAAATAATTTTAAAGTTGATTACAAATTAATGATTATGGTGTTTTTAGTCAAATAATAAAATACGAGTATATATAGAAATGATAACTAATAATATTTTATTCGTGGGCACATTATAATTTTATAAAATCTCCATATTGAGTTTGTCGTTTTAAAAAATTACTTCGGAAACAAATTATGTGTGATATCCTGCAGGGTTGACTTTTTGTCTATTTTCTTATTTATTTATTTTATATTATTATTATTGATTCCAATTTTTTTTTATTTTTTTTTTTTTTTAAAACATATTATTAATAAAGTTATAATTTATAACATTTAAAATATTCAAAAAATAAATGTAATAATAATGGTTTTCAATGTAAACGCTGGTTCATAAATAATAAATTAAAATGCAATTTGCATTAATTAAATTTGTTTTACACAATTTTATATGAGTATGAATTAAAGTAACCATATGCATGAAATTTTTTCTGGAGTTGGCTCTAATTTGTGCAGCTTTTTTTAAAACAAAAATTACCTCTTACCTTGATTTGTATTGAAGTTTTAAATTAAATTATAGACTTATTTTATTTTAGTAGGTATTATAGAATTGAATAAATCAAATTAATTAGCTATAATTTTGTGTAACCTTAACTACACAAGAAGAAGGTGACAACATGACATTTACTTAACTTATTCCCAAAGTATCCGACTGTCAGTATCTGGAAAAAGAAAATGCTCCTTTAAATTGATTAAAGTGGTACTTCTTTTTCACATTCGACTATTGGTCACTTTATTTGTTAAAAAATCTTGAAAATTCAGTGTTAAATTAAATGTGTGAATTGAAAACACATTAAATAATATGTTAAAAGGTTAAAGTTAATAATATATATATATATATATATATGGAAGAACCATATTGTATTAATTTTGAAGAACAGATGAATTTTTTAAATGGACCAATTACTATGATAGATCCTGTGTTGGTCGTTTAATTTTTTTTTTCTTAATATTAATTTTTATAAATTAAATTTTATCGTAATTTGATGTAAAAATTTTGTAATATATTGTTTTTTTAACTTTAATATAAAATAAAATGTATATTAGGCTCCATGTTGATATTTTAATGAGCTTCTCAAAAAGGAAGGGTTAATAGTTCTTATTTTGTCAAATTAGGTTTAATGAACTCTAATTTAATTAAATATAATTTTAAACTCATCTATCTATCATTTAAATATATAATTTGATTTTTTAACATATTTGAATCAGGAAAGTTTGAGTTGAAATTGAAACTGGATTATTAGACCACAGAACCTATGAGAAATAATTATATATTTAAATTTATGATTATTAGATCTAAATGATCCATTGTAACCTGTGCAGTGTTACCATAATAATAATTCAACAAATAAAAATATGATAAGTTATTTGAATTAAATACTTATACATAGTAGTCCTATTGCATTTTTACAAAACTGGGTGGAAAATATCAAAAGTCAGTCAGATTACTTACACTAGGTTCCTCTAAGAAGATTAGGGTTTTAAATTAACCTACATTTCATAGAAATGTGCAGTATTACACCTTTATTGCAAATGAACGGCCCAGGAGATAAGAATTAGGAAACTTGAGAAATGGAGTTGGAATTTATGTACTTCCTAATGCAAAGTAGGATTGTGAATTTCTATTACAAGAGGGATTGTGGCTTAGAAATGTTAGTGGAACTATTGATTAACTTACAAATTATGCTTCATTAGTTTAGTACTAAAAAAAGAGAAATTCTGCAGAGATGGGATGATTCCTTGAATTTCAAAATATTCACCAAATAATCTTAAGTAACTCCTTATTGCCTTTTAGCAAATCAATAATTACACCAAATCATAAAAATTCAAATTAAAAAACCAAACCAAAATTAACCAAAGAAAATTATAACAGTAAAAAAATTTTTAAAGCACTTGTTAACTTTAAAATTTCCCTATATTTTCAAAATTTTGTTTTTTGTTGTAAAAAAGTTACCAATAAATTTAATATTAAGGGGAAATATAAAATACAATTAATTATCATTGTTTTATATGATATTATGCATAATTATATATACATGCATAAATATATATACATAAATATACATAATTTAAGTGATTTAGTCATCAAGGAAATAACTTAGAACATTTTTTTTATATATATATTTAATATACCCTGTTAAATAAATGATCTGTAGAACAGTCTATATGAATATTCTATACTTAAATTAGAATATCTACAGATATATAAACTTTTTATAATAAAACTCGATGCTACTTTAATATAACCTCAAAATAAAATCATTAAAAAACAAAAAATGAGACAAAAATTAGAAAATAAATAAATAATGAAAGGAAAAGACTTGAAATTATTAATGATTCAGAAATGGGCATAACCGGAACCGGATGCATTATCTGCGCTAACTGAGCAGCAGTAATGATATGTGCATATACTACATTTGCATATTATAGGTATATATTCATAAAAATGTTTTATAATGAATATATTTACTGTAATACTGATGATGACGTATAGTTATTAGAGTGAGAAAGAAAGAGTGCAACACAAGATAAATTCAAAAAATCATTAAAATATCTTTCAGATACGTAGTATATGTACTAAAATGCTACCAATATGTATCTTCAGATATAGGTAGTCAGAAAAATGCAACATTTTATATAGAATGCATATTATATGAAAAGTAAAAGAAAATTTAGATAAAGAATTTTTCATTTTCAATACATATACAACTACACGCATACATATATATTCATTTTGTATATATGTTACAAAACAAAATGTATATTGTATTTATAAGATTCTTTTTAACCAAAATGATAATGACAATTGGTTTTTCAATTTAGAATTTTTCGAAAATATATAAAGTTATAATAATTTTATTTCTATAATGTTCAGGAGAACACAGAAAGAGAGAGAGAGGGACTGAGATAGATAAAGGGAAAAAGAGAAGAAAAACCAAAAAAAAAATTAAAAATGATTTATTATTAGATATTTCAAACATTTACAAGCAAAAAAATTACTTCAAAATTTAGAACATAAATAACTTTTAATATTAAAATGTATGTCTATATATATGTGTGGCTATGTTTATAAATTGTAGGTGAAATTTATTGATTTGACCTGGAAACTATAAAGAAAAACAATAACAAATATATATGGTGAAAGAATTGAAAATTTATACATATATTGAATATTGAAAGTGTTAAATATTATTAAGTAAATGTATCTAAAGATAATTTGTTTAAAATTTCATTAAATGCAAATTTTTTTTTATACCCGTATGACTATATAGTCATTATACCCGTATGACTATATAGTCATTATACCCGTATGACTATATAGTCAAAGGGTATAATAAATTTGCCATTACGTTTGTGACGCAGAGAAGGAGGGGGGGTAGATATAGACTCAAGTGTATGGATCGGATCAGAATCGAAAGAAAAATCGATTAAGCTATGTATGCCCGTCCGTCTGTCCGTCCGTCCGTCCGTCCGTCCGTCCGTCCGTCCGCACGATAACTCAAAAACTAAAGGAGCTAGGATCTTGAAATTTTCGCAAATTCGTTTTTTTGCAATAGCCGTCATCGCTATTTAAATCCAGCCATTTTGGTTCATGGGTTCGGGTGGCTGCCATACAACTTCTTTTTTTATATGAGTATTTCTCTGTACCTATTACAGCTACATGTCTGAAATTTCGCCAAAAATAGTTTAGTGTAATGGCCAAAATTACTGCAAAATTTGGTTGGTCTACTGCAGAGGGTTCGAGTAGCTGCCATACAACTCCTTCTTTTATATGAGCATTATATTTCATCTAATAAAGCTGGTATGTTTGAAATTTTGCCAAAAGTAATTAATGTTTATAATAATAATGATATAATGTTTATATAAATGTCATACGGGTATCCCAGAGTTGACACAGTCTACTATACTACACTCTTCCTCGTTTTTTAAGAATTTGGTGTTTTTTCAAAAAAATACATATTCTTATTAGGAATTACTTAGTAAGTGAAATCTGAATAAATACCTGGTCTTTTTCATAATTTATTTGTAATAGCAAATTTCTAATGAAAATGAAACCATTTTTTCATTATCTAAACCGATTCATCAGCAGCTTTCCTTCAACTCATATCCCATATATTCACAACCTTTTTTGGTGGAAAGGGATGTTTTAAATTTTTTTTATTCCGTTTCAACAAATTATGGGAACCTCCGTACAAGTTTTAATATTTCAGAAGTAACTATAAGCCATTCGAAAGAATCATTTACGTCTAAAAGATTTAAACCATAGGAGTATAATAAATTTTAATCTTTAATGCGTACTTTTAAGTGGATATTCCTCTCGTCTGATTTACATGAAATTATTGTTGAACAGATTTTAAATTCGTCCAATATTTAATAAATCAAATGTAAAAATTGTATCACAAGTAGGTTAACGGTAAATCCTCGGTTATTACATAATCACCGCATTCCTGCATGAGTTTTCAATCTCTGCATTATAAGTACGTAAATATCCTCGGTTCCTACGTAATAACTACATTATTATACGAGTCTTTAAACTCAGTGTCATATGTAAGATAACGGTAAATGCTCGATTACTATGTAGTCACCACATTCTTGCTTGAATCTTCAATCTCTGTATAATACGTAGGGTAACGGTAAATCCTCGATTACTATGTAGTCACCGCATTCCTGCATGAGTCTACAATCTCTGTAACATAAGTAGGTTAACGCAAATTATGGGTTACAACATAATCACCACATTCCTGCACGAGTCTTCAACTTCTAATTCATAAGTAGAATAACGGTAAATGCTCGGTTACTATGTAATCATCGCAGTTCTCTCTTGATTAGTCTTCAACTTAGATTCGAATTTTTTTATAAAATTCTTAACCCAACTAACTCCTACCACTTGTGAAAAATGACTCAACTCTCTTCTATAGGCATTATCAATTTTCTAAACCTCTGCTACATACGTAAGGAAATAAACATATTTATTAAAAAAAAAAACTTTTCCAAACTACTATATTTACTACTAAAAAAGTAAAAATTTATACTATAAACCTAAATTTCTGCAATTAAAATGAATTACTTCATTAATTTAAATTAATAATATTTTTTTTTGTTTTTTTTTTTTTTTTAAACAAAATTAATTTTTAAATTACGGAACTCTGAAAAAAAAAACATATAGTTGTAATTTCGCGATTAAAAAAAAAAAATTAAAATACACAAACAAACAAACAAACAAACAAGCAAACATAATTTAAGAAAAAAGTAGTGAAAATTTTTTCACTGCTCTAGTATCTAATCAAAAAAAAACTAATTTTTAATTTAATACTGTTATATTTCCTATATTTAGTAGATACATATTAATGCTACGTTAATTTTTTTATATATATATATTTGTGCTAAATCAAGTGATATTTTCCATTAGTCCAAATGGTCATTCACTTTATCGGTTGTTGAACTTTTTTACAAACGGCTGAACAACTGAACCGTGTATTAGACAAGTTGGTGAAATATAAAAAAAAATGTTTTAATTTAAATTTAGGTGAACAAATTCATATTTGTGTTTTTTTTTTTATATTCCTGAACGTTTTACAACTTGTAGATACTAATCATTTAAAAACGACTTGTGTGTGTGTGTATGTATATGATTAAATGTGGAATTTAATTGCACCATAGATTATGATTCACTTTTTTGACTTCATAAATTGTAATATTAACAAATAGATGTTTTTTTAATTAACAGATTAGTGATGGGCTCACTATGATTAGAAATGATTAGTTCACTAATAACTGACAAGCCGGGGATCACTTTGATTAGAATCGCGTTCCATATTAATTGACAAGTGAGAGTGAACTTGTTAAAAAAAACTTATTTTTTAATTATAAGTAATTGAAAAAAAAATGTATTTTTTTTTATTTTGTATTTAATTTAATGAAAGTGAAAATTTTTTAATAAATTATTAAATATAATTAATTATGATTAGATTAATGATAGTTCCGTTAAATCATTTAATGACAGATAATCTATATATAATTTAAATTGGAGTAGTTTTTAAATTGGTTTTTATGTAGTTACTAATCAATTAGATAATTATGTTATTGTATTTAATAGTATTCACTATACTAAAATTTTCAATGGAATTTTGTCAAATTTTATTTGATATTAATGATTCATGGCCTTGCAGTAAAAAGGCTTTGCCATTTCTAGAGAATATTGAATAATTAATCCGCGAGAAGTAGGATTAGTAATCAATTGTGATTGAATTATTATAAATTTGGCGCAGAATTATATTTACAGAAAGATTTCGGAAACCGAAGCTTAGGCAATGTTTCAGATATGGAGTATCTCCGATGAAAACTCTGTAAATTTAAAAATTCATGGTGAAAGATTTAATTAAAGAAGCATATTTGGAATACGAATCTGCTCTATAAACTGTAGAATATGTTTAACAAGAAATGCAATAACTTAGTATGTTGGTAGTTGTAACAGTTGTGCTTAAATTATTTGACTAACTAAAATTTGATAAAGTAGCAATAGGTAGCACTGAATTTGTGATTCAAGAGGAACTTAATCAATAATGGTAAACTTACCTTACAAGGTTATTGAATGTTGGTAAAATGTTAGTTTTAAAATTTTTTAGAATATGGGTATAGTGTTTTGACCCAGAGAGATTTTTAGTTTCCAATTAATTTAGGCCAGGCTTTGAAGAATTTTAAAGAGAAGCTGTTGAAATGATTAAGATAAAGAATAAGCTTCCAAAGTAATTGCTTATAATAGGTGTTGTATAGGTGCCTAAATATCGGAGTTTGTTTTAGAGTATTTAAAAGTATTTAACTATTACGAAACTTCAAGTAGTGGTCAACAAATTTTTGGTAATTAAATTGATGACTTACATTGTAATTCCAATTGCTGCAGAATTAAAAAGAAAGAAGCAACAAGTTATTGGAGTCCAAAAATTCTATTCTACAAATGTGATGATCATATTCTATGCTGTACAACCCATTCAACAATATTTAAAATTAAAATATTACCATTTATTATATTCAGTATAGAAGTATATAGTATATAAGTATAATAATTTAACATAAACTGTAGGACCTTTACATAGTGGTATGCTAAACACTTGCATTTATAATTAAAATCGGAATTAATTTAATGTTTAATGACAGTTAAAAACAAAAGTAACTAAAAATAAAACAAAAACTAATCAAATATTTGTATTGTTGACCACGGAAAGTCAAAATGTGGTTTATACTTCCGGACACGCAATAATTATTTTTGGCATAAAATAAATTCTTTTCCAGTTTCCCTCCTTTAAAAAGTCATTCAAATTAATATACAAAAACTGAAAAATGCACTGCATGATACTTACATATAGACTTACTACTACTACTAATATTTCATTAGAATATTAAGGGGAGAATTGTGTGTTTGTGAATTTTTGTTGAGATTTAGAAAAGTTAGATTTCTCACTCGATAGGTCGATATTAAATCGAGTTATAATATATATAGAGGGTTCTATAAATTTATTACAGTACAACCTATTAAAAATATATATATATATATATATATTTATACTAAAATTACAAATTTTCGTGGGAATATTTTCAATATGTTCTTTGGAATTGAATTCAAGTAGAGTTTTATTGAGATTCGGCTTCTTTTACATTTGATTATATGGTTTTATTGAATCATTTATTAAAAAGTAGTAATTAATGAAAACCATATGCATTTTATTTGTATTTAATAATTTTATATATTATAGATTAAAATCTTGTGATTGATATCATTTATTAAAAGGAAATTAATGGAAATGAATGTGTTGAACATTTTATAAAAAAATATTTGTCAATCAATCAGTAATTGAATTATGATATAAGATTTAAATGTGATTTGTTATAGACTTTAATAGAGAGGTGATTGCAAGAAAATGTTGCTCGTGATTAAAAATATTTTAAAAAAGTGATCAAAGTTTCACCCTGAATTAATTATAATATAATTGCATTAACAGACTTTACAGCGCAAACATCCTATTTATAATGAATCGAATCCTATTCCTAATTTCCAAAATATTCAAGAGTCTTTTCCTAAATATGTAATAAGAGGCAGAAATACCTATACAACATTACTGAAATAAATTCTGTTCGCAGATTTTCTTATACATATTTAATTGGCGCAAAGGATTTTTAAGGTTTCCGAACTGACTTAACACAACCTTATGCTTGATTCGATTCCAGGCAGTTTCTCTTCAGTTGGATATATAAAATTTTTTGATGTTCAGCGATGTTTCAACATTCTAGAGGAGGTTTAAGCATGCTCGATGCTATAGTCATCAGTTTTGGATGAAAAGATTTTGTTTCCAGGATTTTTGTCCTTACCCTATACATAGTCTAGCTATTGAAGTCGCCGGATTATTAATTTTTTGAATAGATCTCCAAGGTTATCTTCCAAATTCCTTTATTTTAATTCCGGGATAGTAGGAATGTGTGACATTAGTGTGATCTTGGTGTGACAAAGTATTTTAGGAATCCCGGATTTTATTTTAGTAAAATATCGAATGAAATGAAATAAAATAGAAATATAATCGTCTGAAACTCAACATTCTCAAATTCCTCAGCAGTAATTATAATTTTTAATATAAAAATGCCACAAAGTATTAAACAATTTTTAATAGAGTGATACTTAAACAAAAGAACCCATTGCAAATTAAAGAAATTAAAATAAGCATAGTTTTAATAATCTGGGAAAATGCAACTTACAATTTTTCAGCAATCATATAATTAAAAATTGAAATAAGACCCTTAAAATATAATAGGGTGGAACCATTTTCAAATATATATATTTAAAATTTTAATGATATAGTTTTCTGGACCATCAAAATATAACACCATTTGAATAAATTATAAACTTACCTTCAATTTTAAATTTATATTAAAAGAAAAAAAAATTTTTTTCAAATTATTTCTAATAAATAAAATCTATTGACCGACATTCAATTTTTTTTTTTTATTTGATTCCATGCAATTAAATTTTAAATTATATGCTACTAGTTTGCAATATAAAAAATTTTCCCTAAATTTTAAACAATATGTGTTTCATAGGTTAAATATCACAGCATCCTTAACCGTTATTTATGGTATATAGTAAAATTTTATATACAAAAAAGATTCTAGAATTTTATTACATTCCCTTGCACAACTTGCACTCTTAGCATCTTTAAAAAAAAATCTTTATTTTATTTTATTAAAAATAAAAATTTTTGATTTTCCCACGAATTCCACTTTTTTGAATTGAAAAAAAAGGAATTCAGTAAATATGCAAGGAGCACCGATATAACGATCGTTATTTTCAACAACTACCCCTTTTTCTTAATACTCGTTATTAGTTTTAAATTATATTATGTTTTGTTTTTTTTTTTTGCTCTAGTTGGGGTTGGACAGCAACGAAACGGTTGGTATTTTCTTTTTTGTAAAGGTAAAATACAGGGTGTTTCTTATTAAATTCGATCCTATATACCAGAGCATAGATTTTAATGTAGAGGAAATTTAGGTCTGGAGACTTATTTGAGACTCTTCTAGTTTCCAAGACTTAGAGCTTTTCTTGTATAGGATCCTCGTCTAGGTATAGGATTTAAGATTTAAGGATTCAAGTGAAATAACAAAGTCGTTGCGATCTGTTCTACCTATGCTCTTCTGGTATATGATCTTCGTTTAGGTTAAGTATCCATGACTTGGGGAACCAATTGAAATAACAAACGTGTACCTGACTTCGTTTCTAAATGTTGTATGCAAATTATGTAAAATTAATCGGCATTCAAACTTCAAGCTTTCGGACTTCGAAAAATCTTCTTTTTTACAAGAATCTATTAATTTTTCTAAGACCTCGGTCATCTTATGTTATAAATATGAATCCTTTGAGTTTATACCTATTTAAAAATTTACTGTAGTAGCAATATCAGGGTCTACAGTGTTGATCCAAATTAATTCTCAATGAATTTCAAAGTCATTCATTTAGCAGGCCATGGCCCCATCAGTAAAAACAGGCCATGACAAGCAATGGTTCAGTTTTCAGTATTTTTCATCAAATTAGCTCATACGTTTGGATTGCTACAAATTCATATTCCCCGTTATTTATAATTATTGTAATTTTGAAACACCCTGTATATGTAAAGGTATGAAAAAATTTACATTTTACATTCGCGTTACACGCAATGTAAGTAGTGGACGCGAGATTTTCTTCATCTCTTCTTTTTAAATTGTCCATAGTAATGGTTATTTACTGGTTTTAATTATTATACATAGTGCGCTTATGATTAACCGTGCATACGATGAATATCTTAAAAATATACAGGAATAATAGAAGGGGTTGATTTTTTTTTTTTTTGTTAGGCATATGTAATAGGAGAAAATTTGTAGAAGGGGTGAAACTTACAGATATTTTATTCAATACTATATTTTTTTTGACGGGAATTATATACTACATAAAATGTTGCATGTGTTGTAATGTCCTTTCGATTTTTTTTTTTTTCTTAAATTTTAATTTAAATTAAAAATGCAGTCCAGATTAAATTAGTGCTAGTGTTACTGGTTGTTTTTCGCGTTTTTAGAAAGTTGTTGCTGACGAGTTTTATAAAATTTTCTTCGAATCAAATATAGCGAATAGAGCGGTTTTTTTTTTTTTTAAATTCTTGTTAATTATAATTTTTAATGTAAATATACAGTTTTGAAATAGGGGTTGTAATAGAGGTTCAGATTTTAATTTTTTTGTAACTAGGTACATAATTATAACGAAATATAATATGTTGTGTTGCATTTACAATTCAGAAGTCTGTGTGTGAGAAAAAAAAATAGCTACAAAGTCCTGTGTATGAGAAAAGAAAGAAAGAAGTGAAATGAAAACTGATAGAGGGTGATTTTATACAGAGTAAAGGGAAGGAAAGGAGTTTTGAAAGCAATTGAAGTGATTATTAAATGTATCTTAAGTATAATAAATTATTAATGATTTTTGGAATTAAAAATTTTAAATAAATATTCAATAAAATTAAAAATATGTTGCATATTCAAATCAATTAATCAAATAATCAATCAATTTTTTTTTTTTTTTTTTATTCAAATTTTAAATGGTGGTCAAATTAATCAAATAAAATGTATTATATTTTGATTGATATTATAAATTAAATTGGATGGGATGTGGAATAATAAATAAATTTGAATTGTTTGGAGTTAATTTGAAAATTTGCAAAATATTTTATATTTACAAATAATGAAAAGCGTTTTAATATGCCTTAAATTAATAATCGATTAGATATAAAAGATTTTTAAAATTTTAATGTAATGGCTTGTTATTTAGCCTTTGGGCTGTTCTTATATAGTAAATCTTCAATTGTAAAATATTTGAATAGAATTTTAATAATGTGGGTTTAATATTTAATATAATTTGTTTTAATTTGCATGTCGTCGAATTATGATTGATAGTTTTAATTATGATGGAAAGTAGGTTGAGGACAAAAGGAAGACCACAGCTGTTAGTCTTCTTAATGGAAGAGTTTTATATTAGAAGAATTTGGAAGAATACTTTTAATTTATTGCAGAACGTTTTTTATTAGAACAGCTTTTAATTTTCTTAATAATTTTTATAATTCCATGGTTCATTTTCTCGACTCAATATAAAATAATTGCACAATTCATTTTAAATTGAGTGATATAATATTGAGGGGGATACAATTTAGTGATTGAACTTATTTAGAAATTTAAGAATTTGAGTAAAAATAATCTTATGTGACGAGTCTGCCGTTGGCGAATCCATTATTGAAAGAAAGAAGCAAAGAAAACTTGTGTAAAAAAACTCTAGTAAGATGATATTAGGCCCTTAGAACCTTCAGAGTTTCATAGCGATATTCTTAAACAAGTAAAAAATAGTTGTGCATATAGAAATGGAGCAATTATGTCAGCTATATTTTTAAAAATTATACATGCGTTGAGAAGCTCCAATGGGACCTATTTGGTACTAGTAATATTCTTATACAAACTTTTCCAGATCCGATCACCACTACTATTGCAAATTATAATTTTTTTTTTGATAAGTGAGCGTGTTTTTAAAATAACAGATCTGAGGCCTGCGATAGTAAAATATAATGCGATTAATTTGGGACCAAAAAACTTCCTTGGTTTGTTTTCAGTTTTCATAAATTTTTATTCGATTTGTGACAATTTGTTAGTGCAAAAGGACCCTAGTTAAAAATATCTAAAACTTTTTTTTAATTCTTAACTATAGGTTCCTGTTTTTTACAAATACTACAATTTGCAACAAATTTTGACAATAATGTAGATTTCATCAAAATTATATTTCATTGAAAAATTGTAAAAGTTGTAGAATTGTAAATTTCCTAAAAAAGGTCCCCGATCTTTTGGATTCGCAATAATGATTTTAAAAGGCAAATTAATTAAGATTCCATTCCCAAAATTTAGTTTAATTTTTTTTTAAATTTCTTTCAAAAATATTTGATTTTAGTATAAAGTAGTATGTAGGAGTCACCCCTGATGAAGGAATACGATCCAAGAGAAAGAAGTGTTACTATTAAAACCATAAACCTATTTTATATCAATCTTTAAAAAAACTCTTATTTGCATTAGAAAGCTTCAAATGTAATTAAAGTAAATTATTAGAATTGAAGAAATTCTAAAAATCTAATACCTTAGAACCTATCAGTTCTAACTCCATTCTTCATATTTTTGAAACCAATTTTCTCCTAAAACTGTTACTAATAACTTAATATTGTCTCTTATGTCTCTAATGCATGCCTTCTAAAAACAAAAGTTTGAAATATTGTACCAAAATTCTTCTTCCTCTAAGAATTAAAAACCATTAACCCAGAAAACAACAAACCACATTTTTACAATATATATATATATATATGTATGTATAATAAATCATTCTGAAGTTGCAATAATTATTTATTTTAAATATATCGGGTAAAATATAGAAAAATAAAACCAATTTTATTATTATTATTTTTTTCTTCAATAAATTAAAAAGTTACACTGAATAAAAGTTATTTTTTTTTACATTTTTGTTGTTGTTTTTATTTTTTTGGTTAGTTTTTTTTTTTTTTTGTTTTTGTAATACAATACGACTGGGAAGAACTGGCCTTAGGGCAATAATGTCACATTTACCCTAACATCATATATAAATACATCTCTATATTATAATATATAGACTCATCCATATATTGAATCAAATATATATATATATGTATATATATATATTTGTATCTTGTAATAATAATATACAAAATTTGTACCAAGTTAAAATTATATATATACTCATATATATATATACATATAAAAGTCAACCGGTAACCAGTAACAGTAGCAGTGATACTAAATAAGTGTATAAAATTCAGTTCACCTAGATTTTTTGTTGTTTTTCTGATTTTGTTCGTTATGCAGTTTTTTTTTTTGCATTCATTCTTGTGTTCAAGTTCCGAAGGTAAAAACTTAAATAACCATGGTTTTTTTGGGTTCTCTTTATACAGAGTTGGTTATCGAAGGTAAATTACAAAAACAACAAAAAAATACAAGAATTAAAATAAAAAATTCAAAAAAAATAAATACAAATTCAGTGCACAAGTGAGGAGTCTCTTAGCTTTAAGGGTTTCGGAAGCTGTGGTTTTTTGGATTTTTATATTTTATATTAATGTAGACTTGGGTGAGATACTGTCACTGAGTTTTAATTATTGCTATTTTTTATTGTTGTTGTTTTTTTTTGGAACTGACAGTTTATAATATAGTTAGGAACATACATATATATATATATATAGTATAAAATATAGGATATGCAGTAGTTTTGCAAAAAAAAATTTCATACCTGTGTAAAAAAAAATTTTTTACTTTTGTTTTATAGATTCAATTCCGTCTGATATTGGTTTTTATGATTACTGTTGCATATATTGGATTGTTGTTGTTGTTGGTTTTTTATTGTAACTATTTTTACTGAATGTTGTATATATATATATTGGAATATGAGATTTCCTACATATATATGTATTTCAACCATTCCGTTTCTGAGTTTGAGTTTCAAAAAATTGCAATGCAGAGTTCACGGGAATTGTATTTGGATTCGAGTGTAAAAATTTTCTTGGGTTGGTTGGTTGGATGAACCCTTCATGAGTTACAGTATACATTAAAAGTATATATATATATATATATAAATGGATTAAAACAAATTATCCAATTTCGTGAGAGTTAATTTTTATATTTTTTAATTGTCAAGAGTTTTTCTTAAAAAACAAAAAAAATTGTGTGTGTAAGGAACTGAATTAAAAGTTTGGTTAATCATTTATCATGTCACCGGATTCGATACACTGATACACTCTTCTATGGTTAAAGGACATGATGAGGTTTCTTTATCTTATTTTCATTTTATATATTGATATGTTGTTTTATTGGATTGGATTTCTTCTAAATGTTCCCTAAATGTTCCCTAATAATTCTCTTGTTACTTATGCTGTGTACATTTTAAAATAATAATTGTTTAGAATTTAGATATTCGTACCTTGAAGCATGCATATATACCAAAGGTAAAATGTAACACTTTTTTTTTGGTTTTTATTTTGGATGAAAATTGATGAGAAAACAATGAACATATAAGATTTGATACACTTTTGTAGATCTTCTTATTAATTTGTTACAAAATTTTTAATAAGATGAGAAGACAATGTGAAATTTCAATTTGTAATTGGAAGTTAATTTAGAATTAAAAAAAAAAATCAAAAAGGAAAACATGAGATTAAGGAAAAATTGGATTGCCTTAAGAAATGAAAAATACAATAAAAAAAAACCTGGGTGATTTGAGATTTACAAATTGGGTGCAAAAAAACAGGGAACTTCATCAAAAAATAATTAAATTTAATTTAAAAGTCTTGTAGTTGTAGGGTAAAGTATACTCTTTTAATTGAACGGTTAACAATTAATTTGAACCTTAAAAATAAAATTCGATTTACTTTTTTCCGTGGGTTTTTAAGGGAAAATCTGTAAATTTTATAAAAAATTCCGAGAACTCTGGAGTTTTTTTTTTTAAATTAAATTAAATTGCGGTTTTTCGGTTTTATAAAAATTAATCGTGATTGAATTTATATTAACGATTTACCTTTAAATTTAATTAAAAATTTTGTATTATATCTTCTTACATTACACTTAAACCTCTGAAATAACTCTGAAACCTCTGAAATTGGTTCTAAAGGTAGTAAATAGTTATGGTGGAGGCACAAACAAGAAGTACCATTAACTGACTTTTGGAAAAAGATTTGAACCTCTCAAATAACTCTTAAATCTCAGAAATAAGTTCTAAAGATGGTAAATAGTAAAGGTAGAGACATAAACAGGAAGTACCGTTAACTGACTTTTGGAATAAGATTTAAACCTCTCAAATAATTCTTAAACCTCAGAAACTATTTCCAAAGGTATTAAATATTAAAGGTAGAGACACAATCGAGGAAGTACCGTTAACTGACTTTAGGAAATAGATCTGTACTACTTTAAATGTTCTAACTAATTATAAGAACATTAAATGTTAGTCTTTTAATAAACTCATATTGTATGGATAGAAGTACAATATTACCAAACTTTTTTAAAGAATAGGGTTGATGAAACACTAAATGAGGCAGAACAGTTAACTGGTCCTTGGAGCAAGATCTATTTAAAGGATCAATGTTTTACTACAGAAAAACTAATACATCTGAATATATCATTGACATATTCAACGATCTTAAAACTCCGCTATGCCAATTTTTGTTCCTTGCCCTCATAAAATATAATTATCATAATTATTCAATTAAAGATTTTTAATTTTATTCAATTTAATAATATGTACATTGAACCTATAATTTCCTATAATATTTTTCTTTTACAAAATACAAAACTATTGTTCCAATACTTAAATTTCCTTACAAATGCAAATTTTTAATTTTAAATAATTATCCCAAAATTTAATTTAAAAATATAATACAATAACACTCTTTTAAAAAAAACCAACCAACTTTGCATGGAAACTATATCTTATAAGTTTTGCCAAAATCTGAAATTGAAACCCTAATTAAAATTCTCTAAGATACAATAAATAAACGTTAAGTATTAGGACGTCCTTTATTAAAATTTTGATATTTCCCAAAGAAATAAAAAAAATCTAAATAAAGCGCCAGATTTTATTAAAATTTAATGTCATTTTCAATAAGAAAACAGTATCTTAAGATTCTTAAGTCTTATAACAAAATTCCAAAAAAATTAAAACAAGCTGAAAAACAAAACAAAAAAAATAAAAAGAAATAATTTAAGAATATGATTTCCATTTTTATTATTATTATTATTATATCAAACTCATCTCAGACTCAGTTGAAATTTTGATTGACAATTCTCTCCAGGATTAAATCCCCTTCTATAAAATACATCTAACATATTTATTTTTATATTATTTAATAAAATATATATATAAAATATAAAAAAAAAATCTGATTTTATTAAAAAAAAAAATCCGCGGGATACTTTCGCTATATTAAAATAATAAAAAAAACCATATTACACATAGTAGTAGTAAACTGTACATACACGGTGCAAATGTGACTGTGCCTGTTTTCTTTCTCATCTGCTCAAATTCTCTAGAATTTTTATATATATATATATATATATATATATATATATATATATATATATATAAACAAGCATATAATAACAATAATAAATTCAATGTTTGATTGTTTAAACGGGAGATCAGCTTCAAAAACAAGATTTAACAAATACATTTATACATACATACATACATATATATATTTATAAATTTATATTGTTGTTATGATTCCTGACAATAATGGTCTTGTCAAATAAAATTAGTAACGATCCGATAAAGCTTTTAATATTCACTGAAACGTACAAAATATTATAATATACATTTATATTTATATATATTTATGTAATTATGTATAAATATACTCGTATGTAAAAATATATTAGAAAATATACATGTATGTACCTATATAAAAAGGTATGAAATCAATAGAAAACAAAAAAAAAAAAGAGTGGGTTAATCTTGTCGGATGTGTATAAACAAATATTAAAAAATAAAAATAATTTTTAATAATATTAGGTAATGAATCATAAGCACAATATATTAATTCATAAATTTTTTGGTATTAAAAAATTTCTTTCCTTTAATAGGTATTGTGTTTTTTATTTTTTTAATATACATATTAGAAAAGTTACCGCTTTGTTTTAATTTATAGTAGAGTAAACGAAAGGATAATTCAAAATAAATTGGTACGCATTATGAAAATTAAGAATCTGAATTGTATTCATTTTTTTGATTAGAATGCAAATTTTTCATGACTAGGTCTTACGTAATAGGATATATTTCATAAAAAGTGTTGCCGTTTTTTGTTACAGCTAAATTTTTTTGGTTCTTCCGCAATTCGGCAAACTCTTAATATATAATTTCAAATAATTTATTAGATTTCATTTAGTCTCAGTATTCATGCTTTATATTGAGCAATTTTCCGTCAAATTAAAGAATATCTAGCTGTTTTGTAGAAACGACTAGTCTTGCGATTACAAACCTATTTTTAGAGTCTTTAGCATTTTAAATCTTCGACCTCAATTTTCTAAATTTTGATTTTAAAATTTTCGACTTTATTTTTTCGACTTCAAGTTCTAAAATTAAAAGAGCAAGGGAGTGGATACAAGTGTTACCATTCGGAAGATATTTAAAAAAGGTTTTATAATACGTAATGTATCAAACTTTGTATGTTTCATATATTTTTAAGATAATTACAATTTATAAATTTTGAACGTCGGGTAAACTGTAAAAAATTTTAAATTTATTTATTTTTCTACTATAGTTTTATTTCTAATCAACTAACACTCTTTAGACAGTTCTCAAATCCAATGAAGAAATTTTTAAATGAAAACGTTAACAATCGGCAACTCCAATCAATAGAATTTGACAATAATTTTTTTAATTCGAACTTCCACAATTTCATATATATTTTAAAATAGTGCCAGTTTTATAAATTAAACGCGGCAACACTGGGAAAATGATACACCCCTCATTATCAGCGAGTTATTTTGATGTGACATGTGCTATTTTTAAAACTTTCGGATTATATTTTTTGGAAATTGTTCTGGCAATACTGTACAAAAAACTGAGTTAAAAAGTCAATTTTTTCATGCTAATTTATTCAGTTTAATTCAATTTTAATTTCTTATACGATGTATTAGAATTTATAAGTCTAATGTGAGTTGTCACACTACTCCACATGAATTACATAGAATAACATAACTATCCTTTCGTCACATACACGGCAACACTATTATTTTACAATCTATTTTACTAATTTATTATGCAAAATAATAAATACGTAGAAAAATTCAAAAAACGTAAAAGGACATAAAAATAAAGAAAATATTGATGTTGCCGCGTTCACATTTATTACTATTGTTACCATTTAACTTTTACAAAAAAAAAAATAAGTAGAATAAAAAAAAAATTAATATCTTGATGTAAAAAAAAAATGTTTGTATTACTGAAAATCTGAAAATGATTTAAGATCGTCTGATAATTTATAATTATATCCCTAAAAAAAAAACAAAACCAAAAATATCATTTACTTGGCAATATTCTTTTATTTTTTGGTTATAGAGTTATTAAATAACTGCAGTAGCAGTAGAGAAGTAATCGTGGTTTGAAAGTTTAATTTTTCCTTTTTTTTTTTGTTGTTTTTGTTTTTAAATTATTAAAAAAAACGACTAAATGTTAAAAAAAAAACATAATGTAAAGTAATCTCTGCTATCATCATAAAATGAAGATAAGATAATTGTATTTTTGTGGTCTTTAACTTAAAATTCCTATCGTTTAAATTTTTTTTTTTATTCTGCAGACGGGAAAAATGTATATATATATATATATATATATATATTTATATATAATATGCATATATATACATATATAAATTTTCTGCTCCCTAATTTATTTTGTGGTAAATTAAAATATATTATTTTAACCATCTTTTTAGTTTGTTATGATTGTCATACTTATTGTTGTTGTTGTTATTTTACATTGTTTATCATCATTTTGTAGTGACTATGTTTCAGAAACATTTTAAATAAACAGATTACATTATATTATTCCTTGTGATCCTTTTTTGTATATTTTGATTATTCTCTTGTACACAGAAAAGTCATTAACATGCATATTGTTACTTATATGTATGTATGTATAATATTTTAAAGTATGTAAAACTGTTTTGTATGTAAAAAAAAAAAAAAAATAGTTATAAGTGTTTACAGGAGTTACAAACATATAAAACCAGATTAATTTAGAGTGCAATTAAGTGTAAAAAATAAAAAAAATGAGAATATGAATAGCCTGTAAAAGACAGTAGCTAAAAATGTTAAAGTTTAGACACATTAATATTAAAAAAAATAAAAAACAATGAAAGTTATTATATATATGAATGATTGGAAAGGATGGAGAAGTAGAGGTAGAGTTGGAAGGAAAGGAAGACGTCTTTCTAGAAAAAAAAATAATAATATTTCAATATGGAATAGTACAGGTAGAGTACTGTAGAGATATAAAAAATTACTTCAGACTTTAGTTATCTAAAGATATTTAACAATATTATACATACAGGGTATACCTATACTTATTAAAGACTGTTAAATTAATAAAAGATTTTTAATGAATTATTTCTGCGAATTTTTTTAATACTAAGTTTTATAAACGTTGAGAGTAATTAACAATTTTAATTTTTTAAATGATTCCATTTTGGGCTATTTAACCACAATTTTAATTTTTTTGCCGACTTGTGATGTTTTTGCGGTTCCCTATTTAATAGGTGTATTAAATTTTTGCTATATTTATTTTTTTTTTTGCAATATATTTTATATCTAGGTTTAATTTTTCAGTCATAAAATTATTTTAGGAAAATATTAATATTATGGTGTATGTTCTATATTACTTCGGATTTTTTTGGCTTCTTCTTTTTAAATATCTAGACTATATTAGTAATCAAAGGTCAGTTTTTCTTATGAAGTTTAATTATTTGGTTTATTTAATATTTAATAACTAAATCTTCTTGGTAAATGTATTTAAGTCATAATTGCTTGGTTTGTTAAATTAATTCAAAAATAAAAACAATTATCTTTTAAAAAGTTAATTATTTAGAGATCTTAGAATTTTATAGATTACTTAAAACTTGATATTGGACCTCAATTGATGTTATAACTAATGCATATTTCAGATTTATAATTTATTTGGTTTGATTAGAACCTCTCTTAATCCCTGTAGTAATTATGTGAAATTTAATTGGAAACGAAGGGTAAAGAAATTAGAGAAATGGAGAATTTAGGATTTTTTAGGATAAAGGAGATGGAAAAATATGGGATTATTTCTTCAGGCACTGCTTCAGTACTGAAAAAATGTGAAAGGATTATGCTATCAGTTTTAACTGGCACTTTTTCAATCTGACAGAAACTAAGAAATGTCATTCGTTAGCTACAAGTGGAAATAAAAGCATTCCATATAAACAAAACTTTTTATACATAGGCTATCAGTTAAAAATCACTGATTCAATGAACGTCTGATCAGCGCCTATAAATAAAGAATTTTGTTTTGACATTTGGTGTTTAAAACAATGGCAAAGAAATTTGAAACGAATGAAGTCGAAAAAATTAAAAAAAAGTTAAAGCCAACTTATCTGACTTTTTTTTGCAACAACAAAATATATGAACTTTCAGTTAGAACTGACTGACTCACTGAACGTCTAATCAGCGCCATTGATATGTTTAACAAATACTTATTAAAAAAACATTTTAAAATATTTTATCTTACAAAAAAATCTGCAAACTTTTTAATACAAATTATGTTTAAATATTTTAAAGTTAATTTATTATATTGATTAGTTTTATGGATTTACTTCTTCTTCAACATTCATAATATTAATTTTACAAAATTTTATCAATGTCAATACTGTCTTGTGTCAATTTTTATTGTCAAAAAATTCACACTTCGTCATATTTTTATTGAAATATTTTGTAATAAAAACAAGTAAAGAAACAGTCAGTCGGTGCAACCGACTTAGAAATACCCTACACCTATTTGGTTCAAATTTAAGGACATATCCATAAGTCATTTTAACACCATAGAAGCTGTTATTAATTTGATCGTAGGACATAGCTAACCAAATTAACTGTATAATACTAAAAACATTTTCTAATTACCCTATCTATTAAAAAATACTACAAATTCTTACTAATTTATCTATTTAAAAATATTAAAAAACAAACAAACTTGAAATAAATGAAAATATATTTATTCCAATTCAATTACAAAATGAAAAAATTCTAATTATTAAATTTTGTGATAAAAAGATAATCAAAGCATAATATATTTAATAACCCAAATTTTTAAAAATTGCAATTACTTTAAATGGTTAGTTTATATACCTAATAGAAAAACTTATAAACCCAAAATATGCAATAAATGTATTTCTAAAATACAATTAAAAATTTACACCTTTTCATATAATTCATTTAAATATAAAAATAAATTTTACATAAATGCAGCAAGTACCTTTGAACATAGCTGAACCCCTACAATTAAGTCTAGATTTCGGAGACACATAGGACATAGGAAATATATTCTTTGGCTTTGAAATTAAACTCGACCACAACCAATTCCCATGGTACTTTCATTACTAGTAACCTACTGTTAAATTTCATCTAAATACCGGCATTATTTTTTGAGTTATGGTGTTTTTAAGATATATGTTTGTTAGTCCTTGAACTTTTCAAGGGTTCCAGGACCCGAAATTATGGTACGATTTCGCCCATATGCAGTCCCGTCATACTTTCAATACTAGTTAACCCTTGTACACAATTGGAACGCTCTATCTTAATTTTAAGTTACTAGTTTTATTAATTTCGATGATAAGCTTTTACACATTGGGGGGTCTAAGAGAGGTTCTGAACCACCACTCCAATTGATCCCAAATTAGGGGGGCACGCAAGAAATAGTAAAGAACACCCTTGTGGCAAATTGGAAGCTTCTACATTTGTTTCAAGTAACTATCTTTATTAATTTCGAAAATATGTTTTAAGGGCCTAAGAACTGAGTGGCTGGTCCCCGATCCACTACTCCAATGGGGCTCAAATTTCAAAGACACTTACGAAATAGGAAGGGACACCCTGATACCAAATTTGGAGGTTCTATCTTCATTGGTTTCGGAATTATGCTCGTTTGGCCTAAATTCGATCAAAAAGTTCTAAGTTCCGAACCCATTGTCCAATCCTCACCGTACGTAATCACCGCCGTAGTTTCGCTGCCAATAACCTACAGCACAAATTTCATGAAGATAGCCTCATTAGTTGTTGAGTTATCGTGATTTTTTATATATGTTCCTTAGCCCTGACATCGATTAAAAGGTCCGGAATCCGAACCGTTGGGCTGATTTCGCCCTTATATAGTCCGCGCTGTACTTATAGTACTAGTTAACCCTTGTACACAATTTGAACGGTCTATCCTAATTTTAAGTAACTATTTTTAGTAATTTCGATTATAAGCCTTTAAAACTTGGGAGGTCTGAGAGGGGTACAGAACCACCACTCCAATTGATCCCAAATTAGGGGAACACGCAAGAGATAGTAAAGAACACCCTTGTGGCAAATTGGAAGCTTCTACATTTTTTCAAGTTGTTATCTTTATTAATTTTAAAGATATGCTTTAAGGTCTTCGGAAATGTGTGGCTGGTCCCCGACCCACTACTCCAATGGGACCCAAATTCACAAGACACTTAGGAAATAGGAAGGGACACCCTGATACTAAATTTGGAGGTTCTATCTTCATTGGTTTCGGAATTATGCTCGTTTGGCCTAAATTCGATCAAAAAGTTCTAGGTTCCGAACCCATGGTCCAATCCCGACCTTACGCAATTCCCGAAGTATTTTCATTACTAGTAACCTACAGCACAAATTTGATGAAGATAGCGTCATTAGTTGTTGAGTTATCGTGATTTTTTATATTTGTTCGTTAGCCCTGAAACCGATTAAAAGGTCCAGAATCCGAACCCATGGGCCGATTTCGCCCATATGCAATCCCCGCCGTACTTTCAGTCCTAGTAACCTACAGTTAAAATTTCATCAAGATAGCTCCATTATTTTTTGAGTTATCGTGCCTACGGACGGACGGACGGACGGACGGACGGACGGACGGACATGGCTATATCGACTAAGGCGGTCACGCTGATCACAAATATATATACTTTTCCATATCTAGCTCGCTTCCTTTAGGTGGTTACAAACACCATACCAAAGTTAATATACCCCTTTACCTATTCTATAGGTGTAGGGTATAAAAAACACATGATAAGTGAAATATTATTCAAATTATAATTTATAATCTTTTAAAATCTTGTTTTCGTTTTTTTTTAATTTAAATTTTACAACATAGTAAAGTGTTATTTCCGCAATTTTTTTAAATTAATGTTTTACATATTAATTTTGAAAAATGTTAAACACATTCCATTGGAATGCTTTTAACTATAGTTAGTTTGAGTTTAAAGAATTTGTCAATTTAAATAAGTATATGAATATTATAGCAACAATGTTTTTTGTTGACCACTATTCAATGTGTGTCCAGTATTGTGGAGAAACTATGAAATCTTGGATTTTTGGATTTTGAAGTTGGATCTTGAATTTTTCATTAGAATGTCAAGATACATGATTTCTTATACAGAAAAAGGGTCCTTTTAATCCCTACTTTTCAGATGAAACTTATAAACTTATGTACAATCATCTGAGGATCATTTTATATGAGAAGTACTGTAAGTTATAAAAGCAACCTCACTTGGGAGAATGCAAAAACAGCAGCAGCAAACCGGGTGAGATGGAGATGTCAAGCGGAGGGGAAAAAAAACAAGTGATAGGAGCTACATTGAATTCAAAACCTGTATAATTTTTTTTAAGCTACGCTAGTATCAATTCCCATATCAATTAATATCGCAGGTCTAATATAAATGCCTTAAGTAATTGTTATTACAAGAAGTATCTCCAAATTCTAAAGATTACCTAGTGCTCCAATAAATTAAGCAATGCTTGAAGTAGAACGCATCTTAGAATCCTCATCCTCCAAAAACTATTTTGTACATTGAAACGTGTCGTCTAGGTAACAAAATAAATCTTAAATATAAATTAAAAATAAAAAAAAAACCAATCCATTTAACATCTTAATAAGAAAATCCGAATCGTTTGTAATTTATCTTAACTTAAATTAGTCTATACTATTTATAAATCATTATACTTAATCTACATACTCACCACACTTAAATACAAAATAATTCTGTCAAAATTATCTTAACTAAAAATTTTAATCATATTCAGAGTTCTCTATATAAATATAAGTATATAATAAATTAATATCAAGTTGTCATTTTGGCAAAACTAATATAACATGCTCTGCTTCCGTCTTTATAATTTGTTTTCATTTAATGTTAATTTTAATTTATTTTATCGGAAATTATTATTATTATTATTATTATATTTTTTTGGTCTTTAGTTGGACCGGATTTTTTTTTATTTTTCCAAAACATTTTTAAAGAAGATCACAGTATGATTCTAGAATATATTTGGGAGGAATATATACTGGTTCCTAATATGGAAATTATTTAACTACTATTTTTAAAATCAAAATAATATTTAATATATAATAACAATTTATTTAATACTTTCATATGTAGATTATATCCAAATATTCAATAATACTATTTTTGAAACAATTGAATTTTTATCGTCATTCCAATTGCCGTAGGTTAAATAATTAGTTAACTTTGGAATATATTCACACCTTCTTCATAAAAGGGTTCTTATCTTGAACTGTGGTTTATAGTATAAAATAAACCATGTAAACAAGCTTAAATTAAGGATTCAAATTTAAGAATATCGATTTAAGTTGTTCGGAGTACTTAAAAGCTAACTTTCTAATATTCTTGGGATACTTGAAAATTAATCCACTAGATTCTGAACCCATACATTAATAACTTAATTTATCAACACTTTGTTAAAATTTCAAATAGGTACTCAAAAAGCTTGAAATCAACTTCAAATTTTGTAATTGTAAAGTTTTTAAAGAAGTTTTTTAAATTTGCCCCTTTAAGTATGCAATATTTTTTAATTTTACGCTAATCAGATCTTGAGGTTTAAAATAGTAATGAAATCTAATAGTATGGTATTTATTAGTACTAAATATCGATTAATTAAATAAAATTAACCAAATAATCAACCAACAAGCTGTCCTAATGGCCTTAGAAAGCATTTAAATTAATTAAAAATTTTAATTTAGAAAAAATGTAAAAAAAAAGCACTAAGTAATAAAAAAATTTTTTAAATCGATAAATAAATACTGCAATAATTTGTTAAGATTAATTTAAGTTTATTATATTTGTCTATAATAAATAATATTATTAATATTTAATAAATATTTAAATTTCAAAAAAAAAAATACGTTTTTTAATATATTTTTCAAAATTAATTTTGAATTTTTAAAAAAAAATTAAATTCTATACAAAAATTTGTTGTATATTTTGCCGCTTTTTAAAATATTATCACAAAATTTTGAAATTAATTCAAACTCTGATTATGTCGAATTTTTTTAAAAGAAAATTTACTGGAGTAACCTTCATTTTTAAGTTAAAAAAAAAATTCAAAATTAAAAATTCAATTTAAAAATATTTTTAAAATTTAATATTTCGGATAACATCGCATAATAATTCATCGAATCAAGTTGTATATTTATATTTCTTTTTTTTTCTGACTTTTATTCTCTGTTCGTTATTTTTTTTCCGAATTTGTTTTAAATTATGCAAATTTTTGTATATTTTTTTGTAGATTTTACTTTTAAACAATTTTTTTTTTAGTTCTTCTTGTTTTTTTTTTTTAGTATTTTTCGTATTTTTTTAATTTGACTATAAACTTAAACAAAAGAAAATTAATTAAAAATCAACAAAAACCGCCCTAAAATTCACACTATCCATACATTTCCATCTTCATCAGTATCACCTTTTTTTTTTTTTTGAAGTTTAAGAAACAAAATTAACCTGAATAATATTCACCTGAACAGCTATAAATCTCACTTTTAAATTTTAATATTTTATCTTATGGTCTTCTTTTTGGTTTGTTGTTTTTGTAATGCTGATGTGCCATATCTAAAGTGTCTGTAAAGCGTACAGTACTATAAAGTTTTTTTTTTTTCTTTGAAATTACAATTAAGTTTTCAATTTTTAAAACTATCTGTTTTATGGTTAATTATTAGATTAGGTGTTAAGACGTAAGGTTAATTGCAGTAGTTTTGATTATAATAGAATTTACAAGTTCGGGAATTCTGTAGGAAGCAAGGATGGATTAAAAAGAGGAAAACCCAGAGTCGGGATATAAAACCACAAAGGAAGTTGCAAAATTCTCATACTTTTATAACCCAAAACCTATAAATATTTAATTGAGCGAGTTAATTACATTTATTGATCTAGATTCCAAATTCCCGCAATGAAGATTCTTCTGCCAACGTTTATTTAAAGATTGAGACACATTTATTTGATATTTTTAACAGATTCTAGTAGTTATGGATCCAAATTTCTGGATGAAAGTCTCTTCTACTAAATTTGATTTAAAATGTCTCTAGTATCTTCAAGATTCAAGAATTTCTCAAAAGGTACTTAGAAGTTTATTCCTACGTTAAGGATGGTTGGCGCTTTTAAAAAATTCCACACTTCGCGATTAACTCAAGGTAGAGTAACTAAATTCGACGCTTGATATCGAAGATATTCCATTTAAATTCAGTTATTAATTATAGACCTTTCAGGTCAAATCTGGAACTATAAATGACCCTTTTATAACCCTAGAAAAGGGATCTTTTATTACAAACTTAAGACCTGAGTGTTATTTAAGTAAATTAAATATTCTATAAAAAATTGGGACTAAAAACTTATTTTGAGTCTTCAAATATTTAAAAAGCCTGAATCTTTGATAACATGACAGACAATTTTTACTTATTAATTCTTCCTCTGATGAATATATAGACTGAAAGTTCTAAGGAACTAATAAAGACTACTTTTAATTCCTTAACAAAAAAAAAAAAAAGAGTTAAAAAAGTGAGTAAAAAAATTGGTTTGAGTTTTTTTTTATTTTCTGTTTTTTTTTTTTGTAAAAGTAAAATTGAAAAACAAAAGATTCATCGAACGAAGAAGTGCAGTCGGATTGTCTACCAAGTAAAAAAAAAAACAAAACTTACGAACAAAAACAAAAAACTCAAACGCAGAATAAAACAAAAAAAACTTTTTTAAAAAAAATCCTAAGAAGTTAGGGAACAAAATAAAAATCAGGTCGAATCGTTTTTTTTTTTTTTGAATTTTTTACTTTGAACGTTAAATTCAACATTTTGACGATATATTGATGATGCAGTTGATTGATATAATGATGATGATGTAGGCATTCATCAATTTTTTTATTTTAAATCCAACAATAGGTAGTACTGATATATATATATATATATATATACAAATATATATGTGTTTGTCGGTAGTAGTAGGGAAGAAGAACAAAAATATGATCATGACGAAGTTGTTTTGTGGCGGCGGCATCCATCAAATAGTCCAAATTCTTATATTGCACATTGTATCTTAAGATACTTAAGAAGAAAAATAAAAAAAAAAGGATGGATGAAGATCCTAAGAAAAAAAAAAAAAATATAATCAAAAAAAAATGATGAAGATGAATATATTGATGAATTTACCACTTTTTCAGTCTTTCATCTCTGAGATTGAAAATTTAAAGCGAAAATCAATTGCATTTTTTTTTTTATTGTTCTTTTATGTCGAAAATTTACAACAAAAACAAATGTGATTACTGTGATTACATATATATATATATATGTACTTAGTACTTATATATTAAGACAATATAATCCGAAAAAAAACATATCTGAATCCATATCTTCTTGAACTCTTTTTTAGTTTTAAAGATTTTATGAGTAAAACAACAACAGTTTAAAAAAAAAGGGGTTAACAGGAAATTCGATCCGATTGCATTCTCTTTTGACACAGGAATTCTGTTGATTTTTAAGTACAAGTACAAGTAAAATAAAAAAAAAAATTATGCCATTTTTTATGCTATTTAAAATGACACGGTAGGAATTCATATATAGGTATGTACCATGTACCATGTACCTAAATATCTTCAATTTCATCTTCATAAATTCATTGTTTAATTGAAAAGTGGATGATATACTTATTATATATGGAATTCAAGAATTATACAATGCTGCACATTCCTTTACTCAAAAAAAAAATATACATGTTTAAGAAAAACATGAGTATCTATACTTCAAATTAATATAAATAGGGATAATTATGCAAATGATTAATAATTATATTATAGTTGAGATTATGTTAGCAGGATGCCATCAGAATCATCAAAAATTATTAAGAAGTATTGAGAAATGTTTTGATTATTGTACCTTTATATATGTTAATTTAATTATTAACAGTTGTTTCTACGAATTGTAATCTTGTTTTAATTCTATAAGCCTATTAACGACTCACTACTCCTTTTAATTCATTTGGTTCTGTTCTTAAACTTAAATCTGAAGATATATCGTAGAATTAAAAATAACGGTAATTCCTCAAAAAAAAAATTATATAAATATTAAGAAAATTAAAAATAACGGTATTTCCTTAAAAAGGAATTAATAAAATTAAAACCAGTGGTATTTCCTCAAAAAGAAATTAATTTAAAAATTAAGTAAGTTTAAAATAACGGTATTTCCTTAAAAAGAAATTAATTTAAAAATTAAGAAAATTAAAAATAACGGTATTTGCTTAAATAATTTAAAAATTAAAAATTTAACTCAACGAATGAGAAATAATGAGCCCAAATTTAACGGAAGCAGATAGAATCAAAACAACATATTAGCTACGATTGTGTTTTAAACATTTCAAGGCTTAAATATATAGGACAGGGAATAAGTCTCCTTCAAGCGCTTAAGTTGGTATTACTTGGTTATTATTAGCTTCATCAACGGGGAAAGTAGAAATAGAATTATTTACTTAACGTCAAATTTATCAAACCTTTTTGTCGCGATTTTGTATCATTTTGTATCATAGAACACCGAAAAACCATCATGATAATGTCTTCAATACAACAGGACACGAATGCTAATCAACTTTATTCTAAAAACGGAATTAGGATTAATTAATTGGAAAAATCTATTCTAATTCAGATTTTTTTATTAAAAACTTCTTATATTAATTCTAAAGATTTCTTAAAATATTATACTAATAATTTAGTCCCCTCTTGCTAATACATGCCAATTCTACACTCATGCTAATATTTACCTTTTACTCCACTATGAAATTTCATTCTAATGTAAATTTTAAAATTCCATTCCATAAAAAACCATTTAATCAAAGTCAAGATGTGTATTTACTTATATACTACATAAGAATACCTATTTAAATCTATCTTAATTTTCTGCTAATTAAGTTCAAATTATAATAAGGTGCTTCTTAACTGATTTCGTCCTTGTTTAAATATTTCATTTTTTTAATTTCCACATTAAACAATACTTTGTCCCAGCACAAGTGATCTAGAAAAAAGTGAAGTATTTTAAAGAATTTTTACTTCTCTGATTTTTAAAACCTGTTTATCATCATTTCATTTAAAATGATTTCCAAGTAAATGTAGATTGCATCATAGAATTCATCACAGAATTGCATATCATGAAAACACTCCTATTTAAAAAAAAAAAAATTGCATATAATGACAGATGATGCAGAATAATTAATTATTAACGTTCTTGAGCTAACGTTCTTTTCTGTATATAACTCTCTTTTATTTTTATTTTGAATGTGTTCTGATATTCTGTTTGTGAGTCTGACATTGTGATTCTCGGTATTCTGGTATATCATTATTAAGTATTTCAATTATATAAGAAAAAAAAAAAAAAGAGTTCACAAATTCTGTCGCAAAAGGTATGGTAATTAATGAAATTTTCATCTAATTAAAACGTATAATTAGTTTCCAACACTTTAATGAAAAGCTATTTTAATCGTATGTATATGAAATGAAAATTATAATTTATAAAATATAATTTGCACAATTTTAAGAATGAATTCATTTTTTAATTCCAGTACGGTATTATATAAAAGAAATGGATTTGATGAGGTTATAGGTATTAATTAATTGAAAAGAAGTCGTTTCAGAGAAAATATGTACATGCATATATGTGACACGGATTAATTTTAAAATCAATTTCTTTGATTTAGTAAGAACATTTACCATTTGGAATTGTTCACTATTTTAATAATTTAATAATTAGTCATTTGATAAGTGTTAAAATGAATTCAGAATTTATTACATTAGATGATTGTTCAAGCAAGACGTTTCTTGTTTTTTCTGAGTTCGAAGCAAAACACGTTGAAATAAAACCAAGAAAGATTGTGTAGTGTTGCTTGTCTGGTAATTTTATATGGGAGCACCCGGACCCCGTAGTCCAATTTGTCTCATCTTCGAAGCCTTTCTCTATTTTGGCAAACATTCTTCCCAATACTTCCCAATTAATATAGGCTGAGAATTAGATGAATTACTAGAACATGACATTTTAGAAACTCTTAGAATCTCTAGACCCTATTAGCTACTCTTCGTGGGTAGCCAACAATAGTTTATGTACCAAATTTGAACCCACTCCGATGATTAGAACTCACACTTTTCCTAAAAGTCAGGTGTTTTTGTATGGGAGCCTTCCGATTTCATTGTCCGATTTGGTTGGCTCCCATACCATTCCGATTATGTAACCTATTGATGAAGAACGGATTTATACCAAATTTAATCAAGAACAGTTGAAATTTAATTTATATTTATCAAAATTAACAAAAACATTTTCGGATTTACGAGTTTCCAACAAAATGGAGGACAGAAGACAATATATTTTTTATTTGCCATCGAAGAACTTGCAACCTTTTCTTTATAGAATTGATATTAAAATAAAGCTAAAAATGTTGGGAAATATAAAAAAAAATAATATCAAGTTTATTTATCATGAAATTTTTTGGAAACTTTCGTCAAATTTAGAATATTTCTATTTAAATTCGACTTAATTCGGAATTCTGAGGTGTCTCAACATTATCAACCCAGAATCTATTTCTAACACAGATATTGAATTTGCTCATATCATTTGTATTGAAAACATACAGTCTAGAACATTTACCACATGCCCTTTATTAGTATTTTCCGTCTCAACTTTTTTTTTAGTAACTTCTAGTAGATTTAAATTATTACTTCAATTTGGAAATGAACACTAACCACTTCAGAAGCGATTATTAGCAACACTACTTCCGTGAGGCATATTATATACATTCCAAAACCTGCATTCTACGACATTTTACTCATGCTCCAGAATCGTTTTCTTCAAGTTTTTTGAAATTTCTAATTAATATAAATTCCAAAAAGACTCTCGATTATTTCAAACTAGTAATCTAGGAATCCAGGAATTACAGTTAGGAATTTCTAATTGATTAAATTTTGGTACTTTTGTATTTTGATTAAAATTTTAAAAAAGTCACACAACTCAGTGTTGTTTTAAATGGCTGCCATAATTCAAGGAAACGCTATGGATAGCTCTTCTAATTACATCAGTTTTTCAAATTCATATAAAATACTAAAGTTTTAACCTTAAAGCAATTTTTCACAACAAAAGCGTATTAATATTCTATCATTTTCTTAATTTAAGTTAATTTTTATTCGTCTTCGCATTATTTTTCAACAAAACTAATGAATATAAACTCATTAATTTTTATATTCTATTTTGAATATATATATATATATATATATATATAAAAGGATTTCTAAGAATTAAAAGGAATTACATATTATCTTCAATTATGCTAAAAAAAAATTAGTTAATCCAAAACTCTGAAGATGTCTTCCATTTTCTTAATATTTAATGTAAAGTCTTATTAATTATTTAAGATTTATTATGACTATTAGTAAAAAAATAATTATTAACCATGTCCTTGGAATCTTAAGTACAAAAAAAATTAGAACAGGGTGTATCAAAAAATTTTTTAAATAAAATTACAATTAAAACTTCTTAGAATTAAAAAGTTTTGTAAATCTTAGCAGAATTTAACACAAGTCTGGCAACTCTTCAGAATAAACTCAAAATAAAGGATTAGATAATAAATATTAAAGTGCAACCGATGTACTTATCAAAATCTTATTTCACAATTTTTTTTAATCAATTACAAAAATTATACAAAAAGATGGCGTACCTATTATTTCAATCCTACATCCTTTCAAAAATATCCTTTGAGCCTATTTAATAAAAAAAAGGATTTCAATTTGCTCCTTTTAATATTTGTAATATCATATTCTATACATATGTATATGATTAAATCAAAGGATAATGTTTTTAAAAGAGTTATATTATGTAGGTATACCTTGAAATTTTATTTTTTTACCTGTAAATTGCAGGTGTGAGTTTATTTTGAAGTAGCAAGTAAATTGAAGATCGTGGAAAAAGGATTTTAGTTTTTTTTTTCAATCTGGAAAAAAATTATTTTTATTTTTTCGCAGAATATGAAAATTAATTTTTTTTTTCTGTCAGCTAATATGTATATGTATGTATTTTATACATATATATATTTTATATGCCTTTTAAATCCAATTATCGGTACAGATTAGAAAATATTCGTAATCATAATATGAAAGGACTAAAAAAGGACTAAAAATGCGAGAAATGTAAATTATTAGAATAATTTTATTTTTTTTTGTGTACATGTTGAAAAGGGAATTTTGTAGGAATAAAAAAAATATTAAATTAAAATATTAATATTTGTGTACAGTATAGTGCATAATGATAGGGCTGCGATATGAATAGTATTAAAATGAATTTTCGATAGGAAAGTCGACACTAAATTGATCCTTCTATTCAATATGTCACTGAATATCCCAGTATTAAAAAGTCTCACACTAAAATTTAAAAAAAAATTAGTTTCAGTATTTTCGAATTTCGAAATTTAATCAAACTAATACTAAAGGTTCTAAACTATCAACTTTAAATAAAGGGGCTCATAAAACTTGTGAAACTGGTCTATATTTAAAAATTTTTGTTTCTCGGGGGATTTTCGAAATTCGAAATTTAATTTAATTGGAACTTTTATTGAAATCCTTCACTCCAACTTATTCTTAAATTATTATTATACACTGCTTCCATTTTTTCACACACCAATGTATCTATAAGTCTTCTAATATATTATATCCTTTATTTTTCTGTATTTAAGGATAATAAAATATATGACAGCCATCAAAGTAAATTAATACATTCGGTTTTAAGAATGAATGCGAAAAATATAAGCCTAATCTGTCTTTTCATATGCGAATTTCATATAAATGCGATGTTGTAAAAAAAAAATAATGTGATTTAGTTGACGCTGTTAAGCTTTAAGAAGTTTTTTTCTTCTTTTTCTTTTTTTTTACCTATTAATATTTATACACATTTACATATTCAATTACAAAATTACATAAAATATTTATATATAATAATATGTTGTTAGATGTAGCTTCAAAGGTGGGATCTTATATTAAAGTGAACTTACAAGATTTCACAGAATTAAAAAGAAATCTTTAATATAATTTGAAATGTCCTGGGGGGAAATTAATACTTTGGATAAAATAATTATTAAAATAAATAAAAATTGTTCTAGATCGGTATTAACATATGCAGAGCTTTCCCAGGATGTCATAGACGTTTAAATTTGATTTTTAGAATAAAATTTAAATATATATTAAAGTTTAATTAAATTTATTTAGTATCGTTATTTAGAATTGGAAAACGGGGAATAATGATGTGCTCTTAGGCCATTTGTTTTTCCTTACTCCTCTTAGGAGCATAGGGCTTCCACTATACATTTCTATCTATATATTTCTATCTTTGTTAAGTAGTTTTTTTTTTGCACTCCGGCAAGTAATGAATATTAAATATAGTCTTATAAATATGTGTCCATCTCCAAGTTTTTTTCCTCATTTGACGCACTAGTAGTTGCTCTCTAATTAAGTTCCATAAATCTCGGTTCGTGATTTTTCAAGGCCAGAATATCCTACATATAATTCTAAGTCATTTATTTCCTGATGCCTGTAGCCTGCTGTTTGTAAATCTCTAAAGTTAGCCAGCTGTCGCTGCTATACGTTGGAATGCTTTTTAAGCATGCCTGGAAAATTTGCAGCACGGTGTTTCTGGAGATTTGTGAGTTTCACCATACAGGTTGTATTCGGCCAAACGCTCCTCTAGCTTTCTTGAATCCGTTTTCCATGTCTTCCAGGTCTTCAAGGTATTATCAATTTGGACCAAAATTAACGAAAGCTGCTCCGTCTTAATAACTCAATTATAAAAAATACTCCCTGATGCTTATAAATCCTTAATATAAACTCCCATTACTTATCCTATAAAACTTAATCAATTCAGATTAACGCCAGTGCGTCTGTTTAAATCAAAATTTTTATTTTAAAAGTAAAATCTATTCAATTTTCAAAATTCCCATTCTTAAGATTTTGCACCATTATTCATTAACCTAAATTCCTTTAATACAATTAAGAAATCAATTCTTTTCTTTTTCTTCTTAAAGAACATTTAACCTGAATATCATGGAATTTCATTAAATTAAAAAAAAAAATTCCACTCTCAATAAGTATATATACTTAATAAAATTTATCTTAAGATACATTTTATAACATCTGGTTTTTACCTGGGTTTTCCGCAAAAAAACAAACAATTCATAAAACTAAATTTTTTTTTTTAATTTTTACCTAAACTATCAATTTAATAAAAAAAATATTTTACAAAAAAAAAAAATGTATCTTAAGATAAAAATCTTTTACAAGAACAAAACAACAAAAAAAAAAAACATCAAATCATTCAAATATAATTTTTAAAAATCAGGATAAAAACAAAAATGCGTACACAATGGGTGTTCTGAATAGTTTAAAATAATTGATTATATATATATCTGTATATATATTTTTCCAGAAAATTGTTAGATTTCACATTTTAGAGCACAACATAGTTTTGCAGAAAAAAGGTTAAGCTAAAATCATAATGCATCCTGTGCACATCCTTTGCACAATATACATATACAAAGATTCATTTTTATTTTTTTTTTTTTTGTTGAACATTTTGACTAATTACCTGTTGTGATGAATAGTTTTTTTTTTTGGAAAAAATCCAGAAATGCAATTTCACTGCAGGCTCAATATATGTATATATATATATTAAAAGTTGGGAAGGTAGGTAATGTTAGAAAAGAACTCCTAAGCTAAAATCTACATGTACAAATTTTTTTTTTTTAATGATATCCTGTTGAGTTTTTACAGGATTAAAAGTCATTTTGCCTTTGAAAAATTTTCAATATATATTAATGCAGCATATTATAAGGTGAAAATTTTAAAACAGGTATTTTATTTTCTAGGTTCCAACAGTGTCTATTTAGTAATGCTCACCTTGTGAAATCTTCTAAATTAGTTGAAGATCAAAGGAAATAATATTAACAGTTATTTTTAATTTAAAATCATATTTTTTTTTTTGGTGTAGATCCTTCTCCCTTTGCTAGACTTAGCGTCTTTTTAAAATCCTATGGTTTCTAGTCAATATGGCTGGGATGAAAAAAATTAAAGGAAATTTTGTAGTGTTGGATATATTTTAAAATGGAGTTTTTTTTTTTTTTTAAGTTATACTGAGGTGAGAATAATAATAAAAATAATAGAATATAGGAGATCAGGAGGTGAGTTTGTAATCATAAGTTACTTTGTTAAATGATTTTGGGAATTCAACCAGTAAGTCACTAAAAAAATTAGAAAACTGAAATCTTCTGCAGCAAGATCATAGTTTTTGTATTCTGTTTTACAACTGTCATCATAAACATGCTGAATCGCATTTGTGAAATTCAACGAATCCTGTAAGCACTCGTTCGCCAATTTGTGAATACAAAACTAACGCTCTCTTCGAGGAATCGACGTATCTAGGCTTTCCGGAGTCGACTTTTCCAACGGCAGGGATCTTTCATTTATTACTGCACATTTTCTAATATAAGTCAATGCATTTGAACTCACCGTAATTCTTTTCTATTTATTTCTTGCGAAATCCTCTACTTCTGGGTTTATAACGGTAAATGCTTACAATATTAAGGCATCTTTGATTCGTAATACTTAAATCAGATTTCTATTAGAAATTGTCTGGGGTTTATGTGAGTTATAAAAAATTTAAATACCTAAGTTCATAACTTTTTGGAAATTGTACTATTCAGTGCCTTCAAGCGTCATAAAGCATAGTTTGAAGACTTTCATTTCTCCATTAATTCCTGATTTAATCGCCTTTAGTTCCTAATCCTCCACTCACTATAATTCAACTCTCTCTCAACTCTCAACTCTACACTCCACCATTAATTATTAAAAAAACAAGAATTAATTTACCTGAAATAAAATATATAAATCAAAAAAGATGTCTTTATATATGCAGGTGAGAATTCAATTGGCAATTATATCATCATCAGAATTCATTTTCAAGCTTAATGCAAATATAAGCTTATAAAGGTGCTAATGATACAAATTTATATACCCACAAGGTATTCAATTAACAAAATAAATATATACATATGTATCATATGTATATAAGTATATATAGATGAAAATTAAATGAAAGTAACATTTAGAAAAAAAAAAGAAGCAACATAAAGTCAACAACAACAACAATGATTACGAATGAATTAACGATGAAAGTACAAAATAATTCATCAGATTTACTCCATTATTCATTATTACAACAAATACAACAACAACAACAACAACTGGAGAAACATCAGTACCACACCAACAACACTAATAACAACAGCAACAAAATTAAAAGCTTTGAACTTTCAAAAAAAAAAAAAAATAAGAAAAAATTCAAAAATATTCTTTCGTTTTAAGTCGGAATATGGCATATAATAATGATGGCATCGCTTAATTTTGTTGTTGTTGTTCTTGTTGTAGGGTTTTCCCTGAGCAATTGAAAAGTGCATGATTAAGAAATAATCGGAAAAAATACAAACAGGAGCTGTAGATTACAATATTAACAACAACAGCATCAAAATATAAAAATGTATATATATATAATATACTCCTGAATCCGGCCATAACGATCCCCAGGGGCTATTTAACATCAGTTTTCGTAACAAAACCTTAAGGGATTTTTATGAATGTTTCCTCCGTTAAAAAACACTGTTTTTTTATTTTTTTATTCTTTGCTTGTTCTTATTTTTTAATCGTTATTTACCCCATACATTACCATTTTTTTTTTTTTAACAGTGTCATTATCATTAGAAAAAAATAATAAAATAAGAAGAAAAACATTTTTATGCTCCTGTCATCATATGGGTCTTCGAAATATTAAAAAAATTACAGTGTTGGATAAAAATAGAATCAGAGGAACTTTAGAATTAATGAGCTTAAGATATCTTCAGAAGATGTAAGATTTTGTATGTCTGCTATATGAAATGATGTTGGCTTTGTCTATATGTAACCATGACAACGTAACCATGATTTTGACGTCTGGATATAAAACGATGTTGAATTGCAATAACCTTAAGCATTTTTTCGTTATTTTAATGAATTTTTCGTCAAGCTTTAAAAAAACACTATTGGAGTCGTGGTATTATAGTTAGACTTAAGATTATTTCACTTTCGGCAGTAAGTTGAGACCATTATAGTTAAGGTTGTAATTAGTCGAAGCCGGGAAATATCACTAGATTAACTAAGTTGAGGAATTTCATCACATTTGACTACTTGAATTAGATTCAAGATTTTTTAAGACTATTAGAGTTAATGTTGTAATTAGTCGAAGCCGAGAATTATCGATAGATTTTAGTCTGAAATTATCGCAGATCACTAAATTTAGCGTACTTATCCCTTAAATCCTTTCAAATCCCTAAAACCAACCCAGCAGTACATTTATATCTCAAGTCCCATGCTAAAATTTGGTTAAAAAATGGTTGTGGTTTTGGAGTGATTAAGTCATATTCTGTCTATAGGATTTACGCACAGTTCCAATAGTTGTGTTTCGAAGTTTTTCATGGCTTGGTAAAAAAAAAACGAAAAGCTTCATTAACCTGTAACAGCTGTTAAAAGATAATTCTTAATTTAAAAATTTAAACAATACCTAAACACATAGATTGTATCAAATCAAAAAAAGATCTTTCCTTATAAAACTTTGCATTGCACCTTTAAATCGAATTTTGAGTGACAAGCTCTATACAACGTTATCCATAGAAGCTGTTTTTTCCCAATACTGTAACACAAATTTCCTTGTACAAATGTATGTATACATATGTTTTAAATCTTAATATTATTTCATTTCTCAACTGTTATATAGTACCTAATGTTTATAACCCTTGTACATTGGGTCTTGAATACTTATCGTGTAATTTTTTATTTTTATATTCGAGAAAATGAAAGGGTGATGTTTTATATTTTATTGAATATACATATTCATATTAAATATATATATGTACAACATTTCTACAAATTTTCTTTTTTTGATTTAATGTTTCGGCTTCCTTCTATTGGGTACTTAACATTTTGCTGTTATAAATGGGATAATAAAGTGCGGGGATTACATCATTTGCTCACATAATTTTTTTTTTGCATTTTTCTTGTTTTTTTTTTGATAAAAAAATTTTTAGAGTTTGTTAGAAGTTGAGTGTGTGATAACGAGTGCAAGAAATCATTCGTTTACTGAAATTTATAAATGAGTATAAAATCATTTTAAAGTTTAAGTTTAAAAGTATTTTTATTGTACTAAATTTAATAGAACTTATAAAAAATGTATTTAAAGTACATATATATATATTTAAATATAAATTAATAGTTTAATGGCTATTTAAAATCAAATTAGAGAAAATTTCTTTATTCTATAATAGCCCAGTTACAATAAATTTTAAAATAGCACTGGAGTTATTGAATTCAGAATCTATGGTCTGCACCATAAAAATTTCAGATCTGAGCCTGAATGGATGGGGTCGCCAATTTCTTCTAAATACAGAGAAAAATTTAAAAATGACCTTCAAATAACCTTGTTTAGTTAAGCTTCAATTAAGCTAATTTAAACTGATCTAGATTTTATTATGAAAACCTCTAACACTTCCTTAAGAAGTCCTACAGAAATTCGATACCTAAAAAACTTGAACTTTAGTTCCGAACTCTAATTAAACGATTTATTAAGTAACAACTTCCAGATTTTAGAATTAAAACCCTCTTACAATTCCTCAAGAAGTCCTTCAGAAATTCGATATCTTAAAAATTTGAACTAGAATTCCAAATTATAAACTAAGGATTTCTCAAGAATATAGTTTCCAAAAATTTTATCTCCATTTTGGTTATCATCAAATCTTTAAATTTTAAAACCTTTAGTTTTAATATTGAGAATTTGATAACTCTATTGATGAAATAAAAGTACTTTATACCATTATTTATTAGATATGTAAAATGCACTGCACGTTTATGCAATAACATAAATTTTTTTATGTACTGAGTTAAATAAAATGATGTTGTCATTATGTATTTCACTATCCGATTCGAATATTTAATTAATTGATAAGTATATAATAAAGTACGAGTAGTATCTAACGAATATGAGAGATGTATCATGAAATAAATCGAGTAATACCGAATTATATAGTGAGTTAATACTGGTTTATTTTAAACTATGGTCAAATTCAAGTCATCCTATAAACTAAATTAAAAAGAGTTACAACTACATTATATTACAAAATTGGAGCGTGTCTTCTGCCTACATTTCTTTTGCACGTAGTAGCACTTGCATAATTTCTCAATTGTTTGACTGTATTTCATGTGTCTGTGAATCCCTTAGAGCCCTCATTATAATTCCTCAATACAATTCCCAAGCCTACAAAATAACTTAGGCATTCTAGGTTCAACGATAATCTTAATTTATTTCCAATAATTTTCACCCCTTTTAGCAAAATATTTACTCCGAAATAAAAAAAAATTGTAGTTTAGAATTTTTCAATTTTTTTACTTTCCGATATACGGTCATGTACACTTCTCTACATACATATATCTACATACATACATATCTACTACATATTTTTGCATTGAAACTACATTAGTAATTTTCTTACAGTTGGTTACGCTTTGTAGAATACACAATTTTTTTTTTTTCAAATTTTTCATCGTCATTCAACCAAGAGCAGCATCATCATCATCATCAACATTATCATCGATATCATCATCAATTATCATACTAACACTAACTTAAAATTATAAATTCAAACCATATATCAGATATAACTTATGCTAGTTAACCATATAAATGTGATAATTTTAACATTGTACATTCAGTTAAAAATGTCCAAGTTTTTAACATGCAAGGGGGGCCACCCAATATAAAGTCTTGTATACCAATTTTATATACGTTTGATGACTGTGACTAAATGAGCTTAACATACTTATATGAATCACCTACATACACTCAAAATATTTTACGCATATACAACTATACTTATAAAAATTGAAAATTTCTATGATCTAAGTATAAAAATGTTAAAAATTAACTGTCTATAAATAACTTATTATATCGTATATAGAGAGTATTAAATATAAAGTATGTAATAGCATATATAATATGATGGACTTCCCGTTTCCTGTTTCCGACAACCAACCATGCCATACTCTCTTAACCG
>OY720444.1:4726091-4818381 GCA_963082915.1 Dolichopus griseipennis
GTTTTAGACCTTTGCTACAAATACACATTTTGGTTTTGAGGATAGGAAGTGGAAAGAGCAGCTTACTAATAGCAATTTTGAATAATGACTTAAGTAGAGAAGTGTAACTGTAGGTATTTTAACCCTCAGTAAGTTATTCCAAAAATTAATTTAATAGGATAAATTGTCTGTTTGTATAACTATAAATATGTATAATCAATTTAAATATCATCATATCATATCTATTAGATAATCATAAATCATATTTAATAAAGTATTTTTCTTATTAAAATCAAATTTCATCTTAATTGAATTTCGATATCAAAAAAAAATTGATCTTCGCACATTTTTTTTATAAAAAAAGTTTTCTAATAAAAAAAACTCCATTTTCTTTCAATTTTAATTTTTTTTTTTGTTATTCTTTTTTTTCAATACCTTAAATAATATGTACATAAGTATTAGATACCTAGGTATACACAGAAAGCGCACAGTGCAATTTTTGTGTGAACTTTCTGTAAAGAAATAAAAAAAAAGTTTATTATACGTTATAAGCAAAATACGACTAAGTTTTAAAGTGTAAACTTTTCACTAAGTTTCATTTATATGTTAATTTTGTTGTTGTTGTTTTTTTTATTATTTTTATTTCATTCATAAAGTCATAAAATGAAATGAAACGAAATAATGACTATTACGGTGAAATTTATACAAAAATTTTAATAATTGAATAATAAACATTCATATTATAACATATATACACATTTAAAATGTATTTGGAGTTAAAAAAAGGGGGATGATTCCTAAAAGTGACATTATTTGTGAATTTATATTAGAAAATTTTCCAGAATTATTCGAATTACAATGTAATGGTAGAATTGTTTTTAAATAACTACTAACCTAAGTTAGGGTGCGTTTATATTGGAGCTGCGCGATAAAAGCATAGTGTTGAAAATTATATATCTTTACTACTCTATTATAAACACCTCTACTCCAATACTCTAATATAATTACCTCTATTAAAAACATGCATATCTAATATGCATGTCTAAGCTATGCTCTTATTCGATTTATTGTCCGCCTGTCCGTTCGTTAAAAGATTGAAACTTTAAATTTGGTATAAGGTAGTTAGTTATATATAGGGTTTCTATTATGTCTTGAATTTTTAAATTAATTAAAGTGGTAGTTGGGGGATAACTATCACATGACTCTCCCAAGACCGAATAAGCATATCTTCGAAATTGATAAAGATAGGATTTTGGTTCAAGAGTATTCTTTGCTCTTAACCCTCTTATATCTATTTTGAGAGGAATTAAGGCAGTTCTTCGGATAGCTACAGGGCCGTGCCAAGGTATATTGGCGCCGGGGTGCCAGACACAAGTTTCCGCCCGTAATTAGCTAAATTTCTTTTAGCCTAAACTTAATATTTTTCATAATAAAACAAATGTGTATATATAATTATTAATTACTTATTTTGCATATACATATTCTCAAAACAAATTAGTTACAGAAAAAAAAAACAAAAACCAATAACAACATAATATATATGTATCAACAAGTTTATTAAAATTATATATAAATTTTTCTTAAAAATTAACTTTTCTTGCTTTTCTGAGCGAAAATTCGTGAATTAACTCCGTTGTGTCTAAATCTGCAGCTATATTTTTTTCAATGCTGATTAAGCTTAAATTTGTTAACCGCTCCTGTGACATAGTCGATCTTAAATAATTTTTTATTAATTTTAATTTAGAAAAACTTCTTTCACCAGAAGCCACTGTCACAGGTATTGTCAAAAATATTCTTAATGCAATTGTTATGTTTGGAAACATTGGAGTCAGATCATTTGAAAATATATAATCTAAAACCGCGAATGCATCCATGTCGGGCTTAATATGCGCTAAAAGGATTTCAATCTCGTCACATAAATCTATCGCATTTATATCAGATTCATTTCGTTCATTGTTAGACAATTTCATTTGTAAATCCATACAATATTTTATTTTAGTATCTCGATTCAATTCCTGCAACGAAAAAATGTCATTTAGAAACTGAAAAGTTTGGCTATGAGCTGTCATTTGCTCAAATCTTTCCTCTATTTTGGATATAGCTGTATCTAAAATATTGAAATAAAAATTAACTTTATAATTTTGTACTGGCAATTCAGGACTTTCATCCACATGTTCATACGTAAACATTCTCTTTTTTTTACGAGGTCTTACAGTATCAATGGCTGGAAACTCAGTATGGTATTTTTATAGACTATAATATATGTAATATTTATTTTCATACTTTAGTATATAAAATGCTTACAAGTTATACATATTTTTATTTAATTAATAGCAGTGTTTGTTTGGTTAAAGTTTAAACCATCATGAAAGTAATAAATATCGATCAATAAATAATTTGTCGCATTTTTCATTTGCCGCCCCCAATGCCTGCCGCCCGGGTGCCATGCACCCCTTGCACCCCCGCTTGGCGCGGCCCTGGATAGCTATACACGCCTTCAATAACTAGCCAGCATATCTTCAGAATTAATAAAATAAGAAAATTTAAATTTGGTACGCGGTAGTTATATCCAATTTCTATTATGTTTTTGATTTTTGAAATGAATTGGTGTTGTGGTGTGCGTACCTATTACATACCTCCCAAGACCGAATTTCGAAATTGATAAAGATTGGAATTTGAAATTGGGTGAAAAACTAGTTCTGTCCTGTTTATTGAAATTAGGTAGAAGAAGTAGTTCTCCCCCGTTTGTCTGGAAATCCTAAATGAAGTGAAGTTGGGGTTCGAGTAATTGTTACTTCAATATGTCAGAATATTCCGTTTTTTTATTTTAAATATTTTCTAACCCTGATAATTTGATAACCAATGGTAAATAACGGTTAATTAATGTGGGTACCTTTCGGATCAACATCCTAATTATAAAAATAAAAATGAATTAAAAAAAAAAAATTTTAAGAAAAAAAAAAGTTATGCAAATAAATTTTTTAGTTTTTTTTTTTGTCGGCATCGTTAACTTATTTTTTTTTTTTATATAAACTTTCAATCGATATTTGTTCAGATCGTAATTGTTAAGTGTTTAAAAATTACTTGATAACATACAAATACAACATATATATTCATATATATATACATATATACAAACAAACAAACAAACAAAAAAATAAATAATTATATGAGAGGTATTCTTTGATTGATTAATGATTTTGAAAATTAATAAATAAAAAAAAAACAACAAAAACAAACTCAACAGGTGAAATTTAATTTAATTTAAATTTTGTTTTTTTTTTTCAATTGTCGGCAAAAGTTTTTTTTTACTTTAAACTTTTTTTTAAATTTATGCGAAAAATTTTTGTTTATACGGAAATATCTATAAAAGTATATAATATGTAGCTCCCTCCACCCCCACACATTTTTTTTTAAAGTATACCCGCACTTCCTTAATAATTAAGGAATTTATATATATACGAGTAGTTGCAAATAATAATTAGTTTATACATATGCTAAAAAAAATGTTATAAAATCAATTTTAGAAAAAAAAAAAAAACAAAAAAAAAAAAAAGACGCTTTGAGTAAAAAGCTTAAAAACAAAAACACACAACCAGGTAAATAAAACGTGATAAACACGACTTGAAAAGTTAATGAGTTTACAAAAGTATAAAATGTAAAATAAAAAACACCGTCTTATGTCTGTAATTTTAAAATATAATTTTTTTTTTTTTTTTATTAATTACTTTGTATTTGTTTTTTTTTTTTTTGCTAGTTGTTTTTTTTTGTTTAATAAAAATTGAATCATCTACCAGATATTTGCAATTAGTACGATAACATTATTTTTTTTCAATCTTATATATACAATTTGCATTTCAATCTTATAGATACAATTATATATACAAAAAAAAATGTGATGACTTAAAATAAAACATTTATTTATAATGCAAGTCGTCTACTTCAAAAAAAAAAATAAAAATTAATTAATAATTAAAATTAATAAATTAATTATAATGAAAGCTGTTTAAATAAATGGGAGACTGAAATATAATTACCTACGCACGTGTAAATTTCAATTAACAAATATATGGATGGTCAATAACTTTTGTTTTAATTTAAAAAAAAAAAAAACATTTATTCGGTTACAATTAATTGGAAAGTAGTTGCTATCCAAAAGTGCAAAATAGAGTTATTCGTCTTATAAATGATCCCAGTGTTACCTCAACGCTCACTCTGCTCAGCCATCGTTGTACTGTTGGATCATTGACATTGTTTTATAGATATCTTATAGGGACTAACACATGTTTTAAAGAAATTAAACAACCATAATCCAGATATTCCAAATAACTTCCACCATAATCCTAAATCCTTCCATATCCTCATCCCTGTAACCGAACTTTACATTTGTATTACAGGTTTCCTCCTAAAGTTTGCTTCAAAAAGGGTGTGGTTTTGGTGTGTTAAAATCATACACTACCCAAAGAAACACCGCTTACTTTCAATGGGTGGCTTTCGAAATTTCCATTCTTCCGTAAAAAAAAAAAAAAAAAAAAAGGTTTGCCTCTACTTAAGATTTTCCAATCGGAAACAAGGAGGACATCAGATGCTCAACACGGTGTGACAGTTAAGCTAACCAGATGGCGTAACACGGTGTAACCCGGCCAAATTTAAGAAGAACATTAACATCTTTCTTCTAAATATCCCATCGAATTTTCCCGATCCCCCATAATCCAGAAATCGCAAATAATTTCCACCATAACTCCACATGCTTTTATATCCCCATCCCAGTACCCAAACTGTACATTTGTATCACAAGTTCGCTCCTAAAATTTGGTTTAATAAGGCTGTGGTTTTGATGTGTTAAAGTCGCACAGTTTTAATGGGTGTCTTTCGAGCTTTCCATTCCCTCGTAAAAAAAACAACGAAAAAAGAAGGCTTACTACAATTGTTGAGGCAGTGAAAGCATTGGTTTAATACCAGTTCCATTTAATTTTTTGGTAAATCATACGGAGCACTTCGTCTTTCTTTTGATAACACTGTCGTTAAGGAATCACGTTGCTTAAAATTCCAAAAATTTTATAAAAGCTTACTCAATGTTATATAAATACTCCTAATTCCTTTGCTTCTTATGGTATTAAATCCTCCTCATTGAGCTATAATTTCATAAAATCAAATAGAAGATTAATGTAGTAAATTGGGCATATAGCTCAATGAGAATAAATTGATTTTAAATGGAAAGTTTATAGCTCTTCTTAATCCACCTTTTGAAAAATAATTTGATTGGAAATTCTTTGGTGGTTTCTGAGGTTTTACTAATGGAAAAATCCTTCAATCCAACTTGTTACATTTAAATAATAGGTCCTATAAATAATTAATCCTTTAATAGGCCTCTAAAAATTTTTATATAATTATCCAACTTAATTATACAGTACAACTTCTAAACATCATCAAGTACTTAATACTACCTAACAAGGTTCAAACTACCCCAAAAAATGGATACTCAAACTATATATTATATCATTGTTACTAAGACCATTAGTTGGAAGAAAAAATCCTATTAATTGGATATAACTTTAACAACCATTACTCACTACCAGTCATCAATTTACCAGATCAGAATAGAAAAACTCTAAAAACAAGAACTACCAAAAAAATTCCACTTAAATCTTAAATGAAACTGTCAAAACAAACTAAAGCGTATAAACCAAACACAACTTCACAGTTCAATATCCACCCGCACGTGTCATTTTTATAAGAAAATTTTTTTTTTCCACCATTGGCCATCTCACATAAACTTCACTAACTATGAGTTTATATATATACTCCATTTTCATATTTACTTCTGAATCATGCTGTGGTCTTCTATAGCTACTAAATAAGTGTGTGTTAAAAGTCAACAAAAATTATAAATATTAAATAACCCAAAAAAAAAAAAACAGAAACAAACAATCTTAAGATATTTAGATATTTTGATACAATTTTCAGGGTGTTCATTACACCAGTCACAACAAATTAACATCAATTTCGAGTTTCTGAAAATGAATTTGATACATTTGATTTTATATATTCTGAACTGTTACTTGTTACTGTTTAGTCGCCCTCTTAATTTTTTTTTTTTTTATTGTTATTATTGCATCTTCAACAGACCCGCAACATTAAAACAACAACATTAAGAAACATCATTTAGAATACCATAAATATAAAAATAGAATCACGAACAAATATATATATATATAAATATAATTTAAAAAAAAAAACCCCGACTATTGTTTTAATATTTAGTTTTTAATTTTTATTACATACAAATTACATACGTTCGTACATTTATACTAGATAATATTATTTAGGGGTGTATATACACATATGTTTAAGGATACACTTAACATACGTTTAAATATTGTTTATTTAAAGCAGCAGTTGCAACAACAACAACGTCCTGAATTTAAAAAAAAAATTATAATGTTCAATGGTGGGGTGAAATAAAGTCGAAAGGAAATTAAATCGAATCGAATAATTTATTTAAAAATTAAATATATTAGTCTCGCAATTTGTTTTCCTATCATTTGTTTACAAAATTGATTACAAAATTAGGGTTGCCAACTCCTTTTTTTAATGTTAAATAATAAAGGGAATTCATATTAATTAGCAAACTTTCTTTTCATGAATATAAGTTCGGACAGCTAAATTTAGCTGAATAGTTACAAAGTTGTTTACAATATTAGGGTTGCCACCTTTTTCGTAATATTACACAATCAAAGGAACTCTTTTAATTTGTAAACTTTTTTTTCAGGAATATCAGTTAAAATAGGATATTTTAGGTGGATCGTTTACTGAACCAAATTAAATTAGAATTATATACAGATTACACGAAATGAGGTTACCCTTAATTGTTTGTATTGAACTCTAAAATCTCTCCTTATTAGGAATCTATTAATCTATGAACATATGAATCTGTAAATTTATATGAAGATTTGGGAAAATACTTAAAATACTTTTTAGTGTAGAATTTTTGACCTAAACCAATGGTGCCCTGATGAATCCCTTTTTTACCATTAGTGTATTAAACCCCCTCTAAATATATATCTTTTTTCCAATTTTTAAGATATTGAACAAATTCGATTTATTTTTCGAACAGTTTTTTTTAAAATTACTTACTGGATCCTAGAACCCCTGGTGGGGCATAGGGCGTTTTAAAATTACTAAGATAGAATTGCTAATTTGACTTTATTTCGTTCGAGTTTATTTCACCCCACCATCTAAACATGTGTATATGTTTATTTAATAGTTCGTATATAATGTATTTTTATGTTCGAACAAAATATTTATATATTAAGGGTGCTTAAGTCACTGTTATATGTTTAAATACTTGTAATATTAAAATGCATGTAAACATTGTTTGTTGGATTGTTTGTTATCCGAAAATTCAATTACAGTTATAATATAAATATGTAGGATTAGAACCGCCCATTATTTTGTTTTTTTCTACTATATATATATTATATGTATTAATTTTTAATGACTGGCGCTTATAATTAAAATAAAATATAAAAAAAAAAAAATTAAAATAAACCAAAAGTACTTTAACTCCTGGCTGGGGGTAAATGTACTATATGACATTTTTTTCGTGTGACTTTTATTTTTTTCGAAATACCTCTAATTTAATATAAGTACTTAATGTTGATGTATATTATATTAAGTGGACTGTTATATATATATATTTATTGGTATCAATATTTATAAAACATGTGTACATACCTTATATATTATATGTATATAAAAAAGAAATGTTGACAAATAATGTTGAAAATATTGTTTCTATTGTTTTGTTTCGTTTTTTTTTCAAGATCATTATTTTTGACACCCAATTATAGTTTTTTTTTTCGGAATTCGAAATATTATTAGAAAATTTTAATAGATTAGAATATGAGACATGTCAATTATTAAACTATTTAATTGACATATTATTAAAAAAAAATATATATATGTATATATTTAGATATGAGTAAATGAAAATATTTATGTACAAATACACGTGTATACTTAGAAATTTATTTTTAAAGTAATGAAAGGAAGGAGTAAAAATTAAAAATTTTATTAAATGACAGGTGATTGAGTTTTAATTAAAGATCAAATTGATTAGTTGTTTTTAATTAATTTGATAAATATTAGTTTTAATTAATATAATAAATAATAATAAATACATTTAATTGAAATCAAACAAGATTATTAGATTTAATCTTTCGTTTTTAGAAAGAATAATTGGATTTAACAGTTATGATTTTTCAGTTTGACATTTTTACTTATTTCTTAAACTAAATACCTATAATACGAAAAACAGCCCCATCCAGTGAGGTTTGCACTAGCCCAATATTTGATTCATAGAATTACTTAAAAAAAGTTATAGCAGCTGGAAGAAGTGGGGAAATTTAATAGAGAATACTATTAACTAAAACTGGAACTCCTTTTGAAAAATCTATTTTCAAAGGGTTCTAGAGCTCTATCGCATTTTTTTTATATTATTTGCTTGGCATATGAACCTAACTTGGAACTTCAGCTGAATAGAATATCAAAATAAAAATGGAACTTCTTCTATATAATAATGTAAAATAGTTTTTATATATTATTAGAAATTTAAATTACTTATTTATTTATTTGAATGTTCGGTCGCTTACAGCCAGTATGGAAAAGCGCACAAATGTCCAGGGAAACAAATTTGAGGATATTTGGAACCTGCGTAAAGACCATCTTAACATATGGAAGTGAAACCTGGTTAGTTACGAACAACATCACACAGAAACTACAGGTTTTCATTAACAAATGTCTAAGAATAATATGCAGAATATACTGGCCGAACACAATAAGTAATAAGGACCTATGGAAACTTGGCAAAGTAGAACCAATTGGGCAAGAGATCAAAAGGAAGAAGTGGAAATGGATAGGGCATACACTTAGAAAGCCGCAAGATAGCATAGCAAGGGAAGCACTAGAATGGAACCCACAAGGAACCCGAAGACGAGGCCGCGATACACCTGGAGGCGAGCGATATCAGAAGAACTAACCTCAATTGGAAAAACATGGGAGGAAGCAAAAATAACTGCTCCGAATAGAGTCAGATGGAGATGCCTAGTAGATATCCTATGCTCCCAAGAGGAGTAATAAGGACAAAAAAAAAAAAATTTATTTATTTATTAGATACAATGACACATAAATGGACTCCAAATGTTGAGTTTAATTGTGATATAAATTATATTTGTTTATTAGATGTGATCTGATCAGGATTTGAACTCGAGACATTTCGTTTTGAAGGCCAACGTTTTAACCCCTACGGTATCGGTCTGATACTTTTGAAATAATCGATCATATATATGATTTCGAAATTAGATAGATTGAACTCCTGATTCTGATGTTTATTTTTTTCGAATAAAGATAGTTGTTTTATAATATAGAGGGTTTTAACAAGTTCTTGATTATCTATAACTTAGGATATAACTAGGATATAACTAAGCCAATGAGGAATTTACAATTACTTGAAAGATGTTATGGTTCTTCGAAGCTAACAATGATCTACAGATACTTCATATCAAATGTGTATCTGTACTGCTTTTTGGGATATAAAATGAGTATAAAAGTTTAATAAATAAAATATATAAGTTTCTATTAACTTAAAAACCATATCACATACCTGAGATGATTTTTGAACTTTTAAATATTTTTCCTACCTTTTTAACAATTCCAACTCAATATCGAAAAATTCCCTTAACATTCGTCTTAATCAAATTTTTACATTAATTAAAAAAATTTGACTAACATCACGATCAAAATTTTACAAAAATTCCTTAATAGAATTAGGTCAAGAATTTTAATCTATAATTACGATATTATTCATCGAAAGCTAAAATATATTCTGCATAACTAATAATTTTAACAGATTTACCAATGATGTTCCAATAAAACTACGTAATAACTATAAAATTAAATTTTAAGACTGTAATAAAATAAAGACTTAGTTACTGTATCTTGTAGATACAAAATAGTATAGATACAAAAATTAAAATTTTCAAAAATTTTTTAATCTGTTAAAATTCTAATAATATGTTAAGTTTTAATAGGGGGTTTTTTTTTTGCCTCCCATTAATGACACCATTTAACAAATATTTAATTTTTTGTTTTGTTGTTATGATTGTTTTTTTTGGGAACATCATCACTTTCATGCTCATCAAATATATGTGTATGCTCATGTGTTTTGATATGGATTATCCCATTATCATAAGTAATAAAAATCATCATTTATAGGATCTGTATATATATATGCGCATATATAAATAGGATCAAGGTAATAAAATAATATTTAAAATATTTTAAAATATATATATATTGTATATATATATACTAATAATATATTTAAGGTGACAAGAAAATCATGTTCATTAATTTACAAACAAAGTAAAATCAAAAACAAACTTATCAACATAGATCAAAAACTTATACATATATATTTAAAATTTTACGAGATCTTTACGATCTTCTTACTTAAAAGATCAATGATCATTATTTGAACAGGAAATTAAAATATGTTTTTTTTTTTTTTTTTGTAATTTTTTTTTTTATTGGAACTTAAGACCACATTTAGTGGACATTTCCAAAAATATTAATAGAAAAAATTTTTTAGAGGTGAGAAGAAGAGGGTGGTCTAAATAGTTATTAAAAAATCCATTTTTTTTAACCAAACAAACCCACAAAACAAAAAATTTGAAATTCAATTTTAATTTATGCAAATGTTCTTTTAAAGACCGTAATATTGGAAAGGTCGTAAAAATGATCGTAAAAATCACAAAATTTTTCTTCTGCACAAAAATTTTGTTTTTTTTTTTATTTTTTATATTGTCTTATGGTTTTAAACGATGAGTTTTTGTTTTTTTTACATTCAATATTTATGGGGTCTCTAATGAGTGTTGAAAAAAAAAAAACTAAAACTTAATGAAACATTAAATCGATGCATTGATCACTCCGATGAACAAACAAACAAATAGACAAGAACAACAACGAAAACAACAACAAATAACAAGAAGAGGAAGAAGTTGATGAAAAACTAGTGTAACAAAATACCTGTTGAAAATGTACACCGGTTCGGTCCCCCTTGAATTAAATGAAAATGGTTATACATACTTATATTATATATATATATATATAAGATGAACACATGTAAAACCACCTGTGAATTTGGTTGCTGATTTGTTTATAGTGTATGTTGTAAGAATATGTTTTTTCCGAATATTGATGACAATTTTCTTTATTTTTTTTTAAAGTAGTAAAGTAATGTCCAGTTATTTTTATTAGTTATCGAAACATTTTAGAACTTTCTTTTTTTTTTCTGATGTTTTGATTTTTTTTGTTCGATAGTGTAATAAAAAATGTTTTTAATGTTGCGGGAGTGACAAAATGATTTTAATTTTTTTTTAAAACTATTATGCATAATGGACACAGATATGTATACAGAATGTTTGTTGAAAAAAAAAAATTGAAATTTAAAACTAAGAAAAATTATAAAATAAAATTTTATTGAAATTACAGTTAATGACAGTTGAATGGAGTCATTTTTATTGAGTCAATAGATATTAAAAGTATCTTTAGATATTGAAATTTTTTTGATTATATTCAGTTGTATTCAAAGTTGTAGGAAATATGTTTGAATTTTTTGGGATGGGTCTAATTGAACAGCCCCTATTTTTTAGGGTAGGCATATGATCAAAAAATGTGCTGTCAGACTACAGAAGCTGCCATATTACAAAAAACGATTTAAAAAAATATTTAGTGAAATGTATAGCAGTAATTAAAATAAAATATTAAGCTAATTATACATTTTGATAAAGTTGCTCTAAAGACTGTAGTGAAATTGAGTCTTAAGATGCATATTAAGGAAACTAACGGGAAATATGCAAAAGTGAAATACGCTTTAAATTAGTTTGTATTAGTTATTTAATTCTGTTGTTTTTTTTCTATATAAAAATTTTGACTGTATAGATAATTCTATGTCATTAATATTTATATAAATCTTTTATTTCAAAAGTTATAGAACTCTGGCAACACCATATTTAAGAAAGATGAAAAAAAAAACTGTTCTAATTTTAATTCTATTATTATATAAGAATTAGTATTGTATATTTATTATTGTATCTGAATTGATTACATTGCATTTACCCTGAATGACATATGTTGTTAATTAAATTATCAATTTGTGTCAATTAATGTTTAAAACAACTGACATAGTCAAATGTCAATTATCTGTCAAATTTTATATTAACAAATGTCAAGTATTGAGTTAATAGAAATTGATAACTCAAGTTGATATCAATTAATTGACAATATAATTGACAACATAACACTCAATGTACAAATACTCATATACTCTTAGAGAACCGTTAAATTTTACAGTTTTTTTTTTTTAACATTTAAAAGTTTACAGTTACATGAACGTATTGGAAAAATAACTCACGTCTAATCAAATTAGGTAATCCGACCAACAGTGTAGTGATAAAAACGCCACCTGTCATGTCGAAAGTCTCGGATTTAAGCCCCGGTCAGATCATATCTAATAAAAAAATATCGTAAAATTGTATAATTATATCGTAATAGTTAATATCGTAATATAAGATAAGATTTAATATAAATATTTAAGTAACTCTAGTGTAAGATAATAGATGGCGCACACAATTAACATTTATGTATTCATAATCTTATGCAATAGCTGCAACCGAGTAATCAACGGCTTAGTGAATATAACGATTAATTAAACGAAGTCTAGCCTACATAAACATGGTGAATTCCTTATACTCCTTAAAGGTGTGGAAAATTAATAGAAAAAAAGTTATCCATAGTGTCCTTATTTTTTTGAATTGTAGTGTATTTCAGTAAAAACTTAATATGTATAGTTCTAATATTTTCAATACAAAGTTTTTTTCGGAACTCTAAAACGACAGTGACAAAAAAAATAAAAACAATAAAATAAAAAAAAACTAAAACGATGTTTAACAGTTAAAAAAATATCGGTAAATAAAAAAAAAATAAAAACCAAAATTAAGTAAAAAAATTTAGCCACTAGAAACTTCTTAAGAGAGAAGTGAAAGATATTTGTACGATAGAGAAATGAAATAAAATTCTAATTTAGCGGAAAAAAAACCCAATCTTAAGATATTTTTTGGTGTTGAAATTTATTTTTTGTTTTTATTATTATTATTTTTTTGTTTTTGTTGTTATTTTGTTCATCTTCTTGTGATGAAGAATCAATAAAAATTAACACGAGTAAATATTTTGGTATCAGTGTTAAATCAACGTGTTTTTTATTTTTTTAACTTAAAAAAAAATTCTTTCTTTTTATATACTTTTAATTGAACTTGCCTGTGTCTATGGCTTTATTTTTCATTCTATCAGTTAGTGATTACATTTATATTAGAAATCTGACCATAAATTTATAAGAATTGTATGGTTCAGTGGTTAGCAAAGTGGCTGATGGTGTAAATAAATCTGAGTTTGATTCTCCTTTAAAGATAAAATTTTTTTTTTTTTTTTTTTTTAAATTCAACAGAAATAATAAAAAAAATTTACAAATAAAATTAATTTAAAGTAAATTGCTGATATAAGAAACAGTTCTTTTAATGTTTCAAAACTTTTAAGCTTAAAATGTTGAAAATTTTCATTAACCAAATATTGATGGCAGATCTTTTGCATTTAAAAGTGTTTTAATATAAAAGTAAATTGCTGGATTAAGACTAACTGAAAGAAGAACAGTCTCCCATTACAGCAATTTACTTTTATACTAAAACACTTGTAAATGCAAAAGATCTGCCATCAGTATTTGGTTAATGAAAATTTTCAACATTTTAAGCTTAAAAGTTTTGAAACATTAAAAGAACTGTTTCTTATACGAGCAATTTTTTTTTTATTCAAATTCCCAAGACCTACCTTCAATTTTTTATTTTCTGCATTTTAGGGGGCTAGTACTACTTAAATAAAAGTATATATTGAAAAAAAGATTTTTTTATGTTATTTTATTTTTATTGATTTTATAATGGAAAATATCGTTTTTTTAACATATGTATACATATATATATATATTTATATGTGGTAATGTATATATATATACATATTTAAAAAATATATAAAACAGTGATAATGACTAAAATTATTATGCATTATATATATATATTTTTGAATTTATCTGTAGATACTATTAATAGGTAGTACATAATTTTGTATCTGATTAATAAAAAAAAACTCTTTTTAGGAAATTATATATTTTTTTTATTATTATTATTATTGTTTTTTATTTTTTTTTTAATTTATGCTAATTATGGAAATGTCAACATTATTCTAATACATAATAAATTTTTCAACATTATTATAGCAAAATTATATACCTAGGTATAAATAAAATAAATATCTATTAGATACAAATGTATTTTAATATTTATTTATATATGCATATTATGTATCTAAATAGGTAACATATTGATATATATATGTATATATATAATTTATATATATATATATGTCGTTACATATGTTGTAAATTGATTTTTTTTTCCAATATTTTTAATTGCAATTAAATTTGATTTTGTTAAGGTGGCATTAAATTGATATTTAGATGTTAAAAAAAAAAAACAATTTTCAATTTTTCTATTTTAAATTTTTGTATTTTTTTCTTTTTTGAATTGTTTCAATTGAATTTTAATTTTTTTTTTTTTTGGCAATTTACATATATAGAAATTATGTTTTATGTTGTAAATTGTGTAAATTGGGTAAAACAACAAAAAAAGAAAGTGTCTTTTATATATGTTCAAATTTTATATAATTTAAATTATTAAAAATTTAAATGAAATTATTTTTTATTGAAATCAAAAATATTTTAATTAAAATATAGTTTTGTTTTTTTAAATTTTAATGTAAATTTTTTTTGTTGGATAGGCTGTACATCCGAAAAAATGGCATGTGATGAATTTCTTCCAAATTTTGTTGATTATATTGAAATTATTTAATTTTAGTGAGAATAATTTGCATGAATTATATCAGTTAATTAATCAAGTCACTAACCAAAATATCAAACATAACCTGCAACTGAGAAACGTAATAGGAGAGCTTATAACCAATACAGAGGCACAAAACAACAAAAAACCCGGAGATGACAACCATTCGACGAAGAAAGAGTAAATATTAGACAAAACTTTAGGACATCCAATATTAAATTAACTATATCTGAAATGACGGAGTTGATCATGAAATTAAAGAAAAATAAAGCTGCAGGATCTTAGATAGCATCCTTAGATAGTGGGAATTCTGCAAGCAAATCCTCAAATATCAACCCAAGTACTTCATCCTCATATAATAAATATTTGGCGAGATAAAAGGGTGCCGTCATCATGGAAAAGGGTTTTAGTAATCAAACTAGTAAAAAGGACGACTAATTAAAGAGGATTAATAAGTAGGTTTATTATACAATATCATAGTATTTCTAATTTAAAACTGAATTGGAAATATATAAACAATGATACTCAAAAAACAAGCGGGCTTCTGTCCCCAAACAAGCTGTGTTGAGCAGACTAATACGTTCTGTATAATAGTAAATCAGTCCATAGAATGGAGAACACTACTTTATCTAGTATTCATAGATTTCAAGAAGCTTTCGATAGCATTAAGCGTGTTGTAGTATGGGAAGACCTTAGAAACACCGAAGTTCCGCTAATTATACATATCATTAAATCTTTATATCTTAATTCGCAAATCGCAGTTTCCCATAAATGTAAATTAAGCAGTACATTCGAATCAGAAGTCTCACTTTTATCCTTACAATTCACATTGTTCCTAGATGACAAAATGAAAGTGCTCTGTTCGTTAAAGAAAGATATACCATGGTCCTTACCTCAACAGCTTGAAGACTTCTAGACTACGCAGATAACATATGCATTCTCTCGCAAAAGTTCTGTGATATGCCTAGTAAATTAGAACATCTATCAGATATTTCAGGCAATGTAGGACTTGAATTCAATATTAATAAGACAAAGATATGAGAACGGTATTAATTCCGTAACAAAACACCCACAAATAAGCGGTCAAATAATTGAGTATGTCAATTATACTTTTACTACAGCGTTATATCAACCAGTAGCGAAGCGCATAGGAAGACATGAATAATCGATTCAAAAAAGCTAAAGTAGCGTTTGAAAGATTGCAACCTGTATGAAGAAACTTGCACAAATCTTCAGAAACACCAAGATTATTTTAAAATAACTTTTCAATGTGTAGGATGTAAACCACTGAGGGCTTTAAAAAATTTGAATTATTATTAACAGTTCTTCTAGAATATGGGTGGAAGTTATTCAATATGTAGGTTTAAGATATTTAATAAGAAATTAAACTCCGCAATATTGAATGCCTAATAATATTGATAAGTTATTTTAGAATATTGCTATATTAATTAAAAAAAAAACTTCAGTTAAGTATATAAATAATTTTAAATTTATTTATTAATTAACACTCAACACAATTAAATTGTCGATTAATTATACAACTTCAAATTACCAAGTTTTTTGGAATTGTATTTTAAAGATATAAATTATCTTCATTCTAGAAAAAAAAATAACAAAACTTATATAAATATTTAATTGGGTCATTTTTAAAATACAAATTCGATTTATTTTCATATATATATATATACATTTTAATATATATATATATATGTAGAACATAATACATCCTACTTATGATTCTTATTAATTGCAATGTGTATATATATATATATATATATTTAAATTTCGAAAGATGTCTATTAAATCATTGTACCATAATGATTACCACATTTTATGCAATTTATATATATATATATATAAAGTATATATATATACACTTTTTTGTATATTTCCAAATAGGACGTTATGGTCTGTTAAATTATTTTAATTAATCTATTAATGGGGAGCAACTAAAAAAAAAAATAACACAATATTTTTAACTAATTAACAGTTCAGATACAAAAAAAAAAAATTCATTTTTTTTTTTAATAAAACACTAAAATATATATATTTTTTATTTAAATTATTTATTTATTTTTTTTTTTTTTATTTAAAATATAAATTAAAAAATAAAAAAAATTATAAAATAAAATTAAATTATCTTAAAAAAAAAAAAAAAATTTATTTAAATATCTGAAGTTCTTATTTTAATTTTTTTTTTTTTATATTTTCTCTCCTATATTTTACATATATATATAATATATTATATACTCATTTGTATATATATATATATATATTTAAATTCACATGGATAACCTGGTAGGTCGGTCGGTCGTTAAAATAAAAACAAAAAATGCATATACATATATATATTTATATATATATATAAATATATATATATGTATATATATAATATGTATATTATATAAGCATTGAATTTGTGCAATGTGGCATATTTGACATTAATTTCTCGCTTTGTTGAGCGTATCCAAGTTATTTTCAATTTTATACGGTTGCATATATATATGCATGTACCTATATCCGCAATTTTCTATATATATATATATTTAAATTCTATATATATATTTTATGATTTATTGTATATATATATTCTGTTGTTAGATGAGTATCATTAATTTGTTGATTAGGGGTGATTTTAAAATCTGAAAAAAAAAAACAAAGAAAAAAAAATAAAATTTTTTTTTAATATAATATAGTTATAGGTTAAAAATTTATTTAAATTATTTAAATAAATATATAATAATAAAAATATTAATAATTTAATCCGTATTATATATATATATATTGTATAAAAATTAAATTATATTTTATAAATAATTATATTTTAAAAAATTAATTGGCAAAATCAAAAAAATAATGAATTAATTACATATATCAAAAATTAAAATTTGAAAAAAAATTGCATATAATGTAGGCGCAATTTTTGAATAATTCTGAATTTAGGCTTTAGAATGACTTCTGTTCGGAAGAAATTTGGATTTATTTTTTTTTTTGTTTTTAATGAGTGCTATTTTTTTGATAATATATGGGTTTAGTACATATATATATTACACATATATATATATATAATATAATCAAATGAGTTAGTATAATTAAGAGTTCATAATTGAATAATTTTCATTTCCAAAAACTAAATTCTATAAGTTCTAATTTTTATATTTCATTATTTTTTTTTATATTCATCAATTATTTCTTTGTTTAGTTGTGTTTCAGCATTTATGATCTCATTAGGCCCTTGCATAGTCTTTAATATTTTATATAATTATCAGTTATGATTTTTAAATTTTAAAGGTTCTTCTGAGACGAGGATTAAACTAGTTGTAACGAATTAAATTAATTGTAACAAAATGATGTAAGTAAAAAAAACCTATAATAAATCTTTTTAAGGGAAATGAGTGCTCTAAAAGTATTTAAATATCTATAGCTCAATAGGGGACAATAGGGGACACAGAGTTCCTACTAATTGCTTTTAGTTCTGGAGCTGATGTTAATAAGTTCCTCCCTGTGATTGTTCACTTTGTAATTCTATTTTTTGAATCTTTAAATTCCAATGAATTAAGGATGAGTTACAGCACTATTTCCAACATAATACCGCGCACAGACCCCATTTTTACATAGTCTATACTCCTATTTAAATGGTATATAGTAACAACCTGAAAATTATTAAATATCTTTAAAATTTTAAATAAATTTAGCGAAAAATAAATAAAACAGCAATAAATAAATTTGCAATATTTTTCATTACATAAATTGCATAAAAGAAGAAATACGGCAGAAAAAAAAAAATTGATGCATAAAAAAAACGCGAAAACATTGAAAATAAAAATATAACGTATTTTTTTAATAAAAAAAAAATTGTATATATATATATATATATATATTTTATCCTTCATTTCATAATTTTGAGTCCAATAATGCATTAAAAAAATATAAAAAAAAACTCATTTTTACGGTATGAGCAAAAAAAAAAAAAAAACTGAAAAAACTAAAAAAATTATATCTCCAGAAAAAATGAAAACATTTTAAGATAATGAGTTCTGGTGTTGTGACCTCGTTCTATCCTACTATATATATATATATATATAGGGATTAGTGTCGAATGGTATTGAAATATATTTTATACGCTTGTAATGGGTTTCTTTTTCATTTTAAAAGTAAAAAAAATGAGTTTCTTCGATTTGAAATAGAGTTTGAGTAGATTTAGCTCAAGATCCATGTACATGAGATGCAATTTGATCTTAAAAGGAGCAGGGTATTTCATTTTGTTTTGCATATACTTAAGTTCATTAATTTTTTACAGGAAACAATTCTTAATTGTGATTTGAATTAAATAAATTGCTCGTTTTCTCTGACTTAAGTCATATAACGGTATAAGCAAAACCAATTCGATCAATTCGGCCTAGAATAAGAGAATTGAACGTCTTTTTAATTATTTAATTATTTTTAATAAGCAGAATATAAATAAATTTGATTTAATTTATTTTAGTTTATAATTTTAATTGAATACTTAATTAGTTTTTCGGTATTTAAGTCAAATAACGGTATTAGTGTTCTTTTTTATATATTTAAGTCAATTAACGGTACATGTACATAATCAACACAATTAAATTGTCGATTAATTATACAACTTCAAATTACCAAGTTTTTTGGAATTGTATTTTAAAGATATAAATTATCTTCATTCTAGAAAAAAAAATAACAAAACTTATATAAATATTTAATTGGGTCATTTTTAAAATACAAATTCGATTTATTTTCATATATATATATATACATTTTAATATATATATATATATGTAGAACATAATACATCCTACTTATGATTCTTATTAATTGCAATGTGTATATATATATATATATATATTTAAATTTCGAAAGATGTCTATTAAATCATTGTACCATAATGATTACCACATTTTATGCAATTTATATATATATATATATAAAGTATATATATATACACTTTTTTGTATATTTCCAAATAGGACGTTATGGTCTGTTAAATTATTTTAATTAATCTATTAATGGGGAGCAACTAAAAAAAAAAATAACACAATATTTTTAACTAATTAACAGTTCAGATACAAAAAAAAAAAATTCATTTTTTTTTTTAATAAAACACTAAAATATATATATTTTTTATTTAAATTATTTATTTATTTTTTTTTTTTTTTATTTAAAATATAAATTAAAAAATAAAAAAAATTATAAAATAAAATTAAATTATCTTAAAAAAAAAAAAAAAAATTTATTTAAATATCTGAAGTTCTTATTTTAATTTTTTTTTTTTTATATTTTCTCTCCTATATTTTACATATATATATAATATATTATATACTCATTTGTATATATATATATATATATTTAAATTCACATGGATAACCTGGTAGGTCGGTCGGTCGTTAAAATAAAAACAAAAAATGCATATACATATATATATTTATATATATATATAAATATATATATATGTATATATATAATATGTATATTATATAAGCATTGAATTTGTGCAATGTGGCATATTTGACATTAATTTCTCGCTTTGTTGAGCGTATCCAAGTTATTTTCAATTTTATACGGTTGCATATATATATGCATGTACCTATATCCGCAATTTTCTATATATATATATATTTAAATTCTATATATATATTTTATGATTTATTGTATATATATATTCTGTTGTTAGATGAGTATCATTAATTTGTTGATTAGGGGTGATTTTAAAATCTGAAAAAAAAAAACAAAGAAAAAAAAATAAAATTTTTTTTTAATATAATATAGTTATAGGTTAAAAATTTATTTAAATTATTTAAATAAATATATAATAATAAAAATATTAATAATTTAATCCGTATTATATATATATATATTGTATAAAAATTAAATTATATTTTATAAATAATTATATTTTAAAAAATTAATTGGCAAAATCAAAAAAATAATGAATTAATTACATATATCAAAAATTAAAATTTGAAAAAAAATTGCATATAATGTAGGCGCAATTTTTGAATAATTCTGAATTTAGGCTTTAGAATGACTTCTGTTCGGAAGAAATTTGGATTTATTTTTTTTTTTGTTTTTAATGAGTGCTATTTTTTTGATAATATATGGGTTTAGTACATATATATATTACACATATATATATATATAATATAATCAAATGAGTTAGTATAATTAAGAGTTCATAATTGAATAATTTTCATTTCCAAAAACTAAATTCTATAAGTTCTAATTTTTATATTTCATTATTTTTTTTTATATTCATCAATTATTTCTTTGTTTAGTTGTGTTTCAGCATTTATGATCTCATTAGGCCCTTGCATAGTCTTTAATATTTTATATAATTATCAGTTATGATTTTTAAATTTTAAAGGTTCTTCTGAGACGAGGATTAAACTAGTTGTAACGAATTAAATTAATTGTAACAAAATGATGTAAGTAAAAAAAACCTATAATAAATCTTTTTAAGGGAAATGAGTGCTCTAAAAGTATTTAAATATCTATAGCTCAATAGGGGACAATAGGGGACACAGAGTTCCTACTAATTGCTTTTAGTTCTGGAGCTGATGTTAATAAGTTCCTCCCTGTGATTGTTCACTTTGTAATTCTATTTTTTGAATCTTTAAATTCCAATGAATTAAGGATGAGTTACAGCACTATTTCCAACATAATACCGCGCACAGACCCCATTTTTACATAGTCTATACTCCTATTTAAATGGTATATAGTAACAACCTGAAAATTATTAAATATCTTTAAAATTTTAAATAAATTTAGCGAAAAATAAATAAAACAGCAATAAATAAATTTGCAATATTTTTCATTACATAAATTGCATAAAAGAAGAAATACGGCAGAAAAAAAAAAATTGATGCATAAAAAAAACGCGAAAACATTGAAAATAAAAATATAACGTATTTTTTTAATAAAAAAAAAATTGTATATATATATATATATATATATTTTATCCTTCATTTCATAATTTTGAGTCCAATAATGCATTAAAAAAATATAAAAAAAAACTCATTTTTACGGTATGAGCAAAAAAAAAAAAAAAACTGAAAAAACTAAAAAAATTATATCTCCAGAAAAAATGAAAACATTTTAAGATAATGAGTTCTGGTGTTGTGACCTCGTTCTATCCTACTATATATATATATATATATAGGGATTAGTGTCGAATGGTATTGAAATATATTTTATACGCTTGTAATGGGTTTCTTTTTCATTTTAAAAGTAAAAAAAATGAGTTTCTTCGATTTGAAATAGAGTTTGAGTAGATTTAGCTCAAGATCCATGTACATGAGATGCAATTTGATCTTAAAAGGAGCAGGGTATTTCATTTTGTTTTGCATATACTTAAGTTCATTAATTTTTTACAGGAAACAATTCTTAATTGTGATTTGAATTAAATAAATTGCTCGTTTTCTCTGACTTAAGTCATATAACGGTATAAGCAAAACCAATTCGATCAATTCGGCCTAGAATAAGAGAATTGAACGTCTTTTTAATTATTTAATTATTTTTAATAAGCAGAATATAAATAAATTTGATTTAATTTATTTTAGTTTATAATTTTAATTGAATACTTAATTAGTTTTTCGGTATTTAAGTCAAATAACGGTATTAGTGTTCTTTTTTATATATTTAAGTCAATTAACGGTACATGTACATAATAAAAATGATTTTATTACTTTCGTTAGAATAAATATTTATTTTTACAAAAAGAGGTCTAAGAGTTTCATGTAGGGTGGAACTATTTATTTTTATTTTGTTCTGGAAATTCATGTCTGCATCTACGGTACTTAAATTATAATTTTTTTTAAAATTAAATAAAAAAAAATATACGTATCTAAAATTATAATATCAATTCAAAAAAAAAACTTATAAAATTTTATTTAAAATTATATTAGTATATACTTTCTTTGGAAAATAGAGTTATTTAATTTCACCTTATAACCCTACTTTATATTCTTTCAATATTTACAGATTTTTAAATGTATATTAAATATTTATTTAAAACATTTAATAAAAATATTAATTATTCTAAATAAATATATATTGAAAATTTCAACTAAATTTTAAACAAATTACAAAATAATTCGGGAAGCCTCAGTTAAAACCACTTTAACCAATTTCACAGTTAAAATTTACTCCAATACCCAATATAATTACTCCATCAGTTCTATCAGCAGAAGACGGGTAATGCCACAAGTCAGCAGTATCAATATACACTGGTTGTAATTAAATACATTCATTTTTTAATGGGTAAATGAGTATCAAAAAGCTACTCATCGTTTAATGATCGATGAGTTAGGATAGGAAGATTTATAATATTTTAGAATTTTAGTTCTGCCAGTAACAGATTTGTAACCTAACAGTCTGAACATAAATGTCACTTAACCACTAAACGAGGATTGCGTCGGAACAATGTACTATTTTTGACAAATTTATTAACATTAAAAATATTCAAAGGTAAATCCAATTAACACCTTGAACTACCCAATATACTTCCAATCAAACTGCATCGGTATTTTTTTAACTTTTTATATACGTTAAACATTTTAATTATTTCGTAAAAATTTAAATTCTAAATTTCGAAAACGAATTAATTTTATTTAGTTCAATTTTTCAAGATTTCCTTTTTTAAAAATTTAAATAACAAATTAATGTTTTCGGATCATTAATAAATTTTGTCTATTTTTTCCAAATATGTACAAAAAAACAAAAAAAAAAAAAACTAGACATGTATCTTAAGATGAAAATAGGAACAAGAAAAGGTCAATATAATGATATCAAATTATTTATTTTTGTTAATTCTTACAAAAAAACACAAAAAAAAAAAATATTTCTATAATTTCTTGTATAGTTTATTTTATTTTTAATTTCTATCGCGTAGCTTAAAACAAATATCTTAATTTACATAAAAATTCTATTAGATACTTTATCACCGGTTTTAACACCTCCGCATATCACATGATATTTGTCTTATGAGAGTTTTTTTTTTTTTTGTAGGTACATTAAGAAAATGTTTTAAAACAGATGTAAGCAGAATGGATTAAAAACAGAAATAAAAGTGTAAATCTTCAAATAGCAAGAAAGGGCTTTAATGAAATAAGTCCCAGGAAAATATTTTGAAATCTAAGGGTGTGAATGTATTTTAGGGATATAACATTTAAGAGGATGCCGAATGAAAGAACGATAATACATTGTAGAATCAAGGATTTGATTTATCTTACATATGGAGAAACAAACTATCGTGTTTGAATTACCAGTGTAACCTACCCACTGCCTCCCACAGGTACTGCGAATTTAACCCATTGTCTACCATAGGTATAATTTTTATAACAACAGCTGATTGAACAAAGGCCGGAATACAGTGGTAAAAAATTTACGCACTCAGAATAATTTTTTACTGACAATTGTACCAAACCTACTGATGGCTCTTCCAACGATTAGAACATTCAAATTTATCTACCACAGTTTCAATATTGCGCTATTTTATCAGAATTCATTTCTTCTCAATTTACATTTTCTAATTCCGTCTTCTTCTGAACTCCACTTCAGTTTGTATATGATTTCAAACATCCTCTCTACTACTAACAGTCCTATTGACTGTTTTATCTAACGTTACCTCTCGATAACAGCTAGACTCATCCAAATATATTATCTTAAAAATTGACAAATGGGAGCTAACTTAAACTTTTCCACTCCTAAAAACTATTTACTAATGTAAGTAGGCTAAATAATATCGTTTTCTACTTGAAACCCTACACGCTACTTTATTTTACTATTCTAACGGTAAAAGCCCGTTTCCCGTGTTTTCTTCAATTTGGTCACTATTTCATTAGTAGTTTCGATACCCCCCTTATTGAAAAACGTTTCTGGTATTGTACAAAAATATTTACATAACATTATCTGACATCTTCCTTTAAAGAAATATTAATAACGCATATTACAAATGAAAGAGAGTTGAAAAAAGTTTAAGAAAAAAAAAACAAGTTTCAAATCGCGATGAAACTTAACATTTTGGTATTTTTAAAAAACACTTTTAATCTTATGGCTTTTGTTTTTTTTTGCTGCTTCATCTTATCAATGAAAGAAAATTCCGAATATGTATATATTAACGCACCTATATACATACATATTCCATGTATGTTTAGATAGAGAAAAAAAAAAGTAAGACTTACCTGGGTTGACCACTTAATCACTTGGAAAATTAATTGCTATGTAAAATAATTTCTTGTATGGCGGTAATATTCTTATAGTCGATGTTTTTCTATATGTGAACAAGGTGGTGGACATTTTTTAAGATATTAAATTTAGCTTTTTTTTTATTTATTTGTTTTACTAAATAGTATTTTGATAAGAAAATGTAAAAATATATATATATTTTATTTTTTAATTTCAAATATGTATGTTAAAATTTTTTAATATAAATATCTAAAGATGCAAATGAAATTTATTTAGAATATATTGTAGAATTTTTTTTGTAATAGTTTAATGGAATGTAGGAAGAGTTTATGGCATATTTCTTTATTTATAATCAAGAACTAACAGAGTTTTTGGATTTACAAAAATTGGATTGGGTTTTGGATTTCTTGTGGACGAATGTCGTACTTGTTTAAACGCCGTCCCAAATACGCTTCGGTGTTCCAAAAATTATCGGATTCGATTGACACCACATTCAATATAGAAATAGTTTTAACTCCATATTAATGCAGGAGTAAAAGAAGAGGTGTAACTCTTTAGGAATCCAAAATATGATCATATTATGTTTGAAGATTTTTGTGTACATCATTTCCGTGCACAAAGAGTGTTGAGGCGTTAATTGGGCATCTTCCGAAAAAAGGGTAGAGGAAAATTAAAAATAACTAAGAAACTTTAAGTTATGCATGACTTGAAAACTTTGTCCTAAGTCTTCGAGTCCGAACTATTTGATGCTCTGCAACAGATGCTCTATCTCGGATTAGAGCTTCACTTCAGGGGAATGATAATGAAAATGATTTTAGATTATTAAAATGGATAAGCAAAAAAACTGACAGAGGAGTAGGAATAAAATTTGTTAAATTTGATTTACATAACTCCATAATGTTTCGTGGAACTAAAAATTTTAATTGATTCTTATAACTCACAAAATATTTAAATCTGGTGTTTGTCTATGGAATATATTAATTAAGTTGTAGGATGAAACGGTCTTAAATAATTTGTAATGGTTATGAGTCCATCTACAAAGTTTTAATTTTAAAATACAATACCTTGTAAACCTTTTCGGAATATCAAAGTATATAATTCCAAGCACGTTTTTTAAAATGATAGACTTTATTTTTGGGGTCAAACGCGCTGATACACATCCTTTAACTTTTTATAGATTAACTTTTCTATGCTTCAAAGCTTTCCTTGAAAAGAAAACAGAATAGACCTATAATTAACATTGTCTTTTAACACACGTTTTTTTGAAGAATCCAATTTCGAATTACTTATTTAATATTTAAATATATAATTAATATATCAATTTTATTTAATTAAAAGACACGCATGTTAAAAAAAAATAATCTTTTAATTGGAAACCACAATTTTTTGATCGGATTATATTTTTATATATATATACATTTTCTATATAACCACATATGTATATATATATATTCATTTACCATCGTCATTTTTACCATACTTAATTTAATATCTTTAAGATCCATATATACACATATAATATTATCTAATTATATTTTATATATATAATATATTTTATATATATAATATATTAAATACTTCAATTAAAAGGACCTTTTAAAAAGGATATCAACTATTTTTAAATAATTACTTATTATTATAATTAGCTTAAATCAATTTAAAAAAAAAAAAATCTTAAAATTAGATTACATATACAATTTGTAACTTTGAACTTGATCGCCGTTCCATTATTAGGTACAAAAGAAATAATTGCCCATTGAAAAAAAAACCAACTTTATACATTAAATATTCGTTTATAACCCCATTTAAACCCCTCAAAACTCTTTTATTTTGAAATTCTAATTTAAAATTTTACACACTTTTTCCAAAACGAAACATTTCTTTAGAAAACTGTCTATTTAATATGAAACATGCTTCTAAAGATATTAATTTTATATATATATATATAAATATATATATATATAACTGTTTATATAATAATTGATGAAAAATGTTGATTACCATAACGATAAATCTGAAAAGTAAGCGCATATTTAATTTATAATATGTTTTAAAACAAATAATCCATTCAAAAAACAATCGTATATAATTTATATACAAAAAAAAAAAACAATCTTATATATTAATAAAACAAAAACTTCTATTTAATATATATAACATATTTATTAAATCTAATTAGAAGCAACAAATGCCTAATTTGAAAAACGTGAAAATAATACTTTGTGTTAAAAAAATCAAAATGAGGTTTCAGATTTATTTTTTTAATAGTGTGACAGATTATTGCCATTGGATGTAATCGTATAATTTATACCACAATTATATATATATATACGTATTTACTTATAAATAAATAATATGTACTTATTTATGTGGTTCTATTATGTACAAAATAGTCTTAATAAATAAATTAACTTTTACAATTAATTTCATATAAGACTTTCTTATTAGCAAAAAAAAAGTATTAAAGCCATAAAATGAAATATATGGAAATTTAATTCTAAGTATTTTTAAACAGCACATTTCCTTTAATATTGTTTTGGAATGGAAAATCTAGCTTCTTTCTTAGGGAGGATGAACTTCATCTAACGGCGTACAATTGGAATGGAACTTTAAATCGAAATTTACGATAACAAAATCTCTGAAGAATATTTTTGTATCGTAAAGTATTACTTTTTAGTATCAGACGTAGAGCATCTATCTACCGCGTACCATTTGATTACTTATCTTATTGGGATAATGGATGTAGTTTCTAAATACGCACCATTTCCAGACCTAATGAACCTGCAAGTGAACACGGTTTTCAAAAATTATATCCCCGAAGATTATGTTCTCTTTCAATAATATCAATTCTTATTACCAGGGGTTGAAATACTTGTAACGGCGAACCATATAAACAATATTTTATAAAAAAAAGTAAGGTATATCTTATTGAAATCTTTTAAGTTTGACTAGAACTCAACTAGACATACATATGTATGAAAATTCTATCCCAGCTGAATATTCTTCTATACCGTAAAATATTCCATCTAAGTCTAGGGAGTGCAACTAATATTCACAAAGCTCCATTGTTATATGATGAATGAAAGAGTACTGTTTTATTGGGACTATTAATGTACTTATGTGTAAATGGAAGTTCTCAAGTCTCAGTAAGAATTTCTAAGAGTCACGCACGGAAATTTTATCTGAGACGAGCATTCCGGTATATCGTAAAATATTACTCTTTCTTATTGTCAGAGGTTGAGCAATTTATCACCGCGTACCTTTTGAATTTTATTTAATTAGGGATATTAATTAAATAAAATTCAGAAAGTACGCAAATTGACAACGCTCAGACAAATTTTGATCCTGAAAATAATTTGAAAAACTTATGACTTATTGTCGGTCACAAATATTGACTGACACAAACATTTGAAAAAGCACTTTTGCAAAATACTTAAAAAAAATGTGTACAACAAGTATTTAACGGTATTAAAATATACGTTACATATTTAAATCTATATACATTATCTATATACATATATTATGCTTATTTACCCTTCCATTTTTCTATTTACCTAAATACCTAGGTATACATTATAAAGTATTAAATTACTATATACATATACAAATATTTAATATATATATATATATATATATATATATATATATATATATATGAATTCTAAATTGTGGTGGGTGTTTAAGAATTTTTTCCAACTATATATGAAGACATATATTAAAAAAATGACTGCTTCAGAGACTTTGATTTCTGATTTTAACCCTCACCCTGAATTTTCTAGAATTGTTTCATACGTACATTAGAGTACAAAAAAGGGATATGAAATATATATATATATGAAATATATACATAGAAAAAGAAAATAATAAGCAAATCCTTGGTTTGATAAAAAAAAAATTAAATGAAAATTTTGCTTTAGGTTAAAATAAAAAAAAAAAAAAGTATCTATAAGTAATAAAATCCGATTGTGGGCGATAATGGCTGTCTGAGTTAATAATAATTTTATATCATAAACACCAAATGGATTTATTACATTTTTTTTTTTTTTTTTTTGTTCTCATCTTCTTCCTTAATCTTGGTATTTAAGTTTATGTATTAAAAAAAATTGAAAATTTTCCTATTTGAATTTAGATAGATTCTTATGGTTAAGTATATATTAAAAAAAAGGTGCTTGGATTAATAGCATAAGTATCTCTAATATATATACATATATATTATAATCAATTTAGTTTAGTTAATAAGACTTAGTCTATTGTGGTTTAACTAAAAAAAAACGCAATTTTTTAATGAAATTTAAGTGGTTTTTATCTAAAAAAAAATTTTGTGTAAAAATCCTAGAATTTATGTAAATTACTTGGAAAATTAATATTTAAATAAAATTTAAAAATTTTTATAGAGAAATTTAATAAATTTTGTTGAAAAATATTAAGATGTGGTTTTTGAAGTAATTTTTTTTTTTTTTCTCAAAAATTTCCACTTAATTTTATGTTTTTAAGTGTAATTTATTATTATTATATAATTTTATAATACGATTTTCACTTAAATCTATACTTATTTGCTTCAAAAATTTTATTAGATTGTATTTTTATTGTATAGTTATTTGGTTCTAAACTTTCTTTTCTTGTAAGATGTTCTTTCAATGGTTCAAATCTTTGGTAAGGGAGGAGCGTTCGAGATGCCTTTCAATGGCAACACTTTAATATTTTGCACTTTAGAACCTCCCCATTCTCACGTCATTAAGTAAGCAAGTACTTACAAATACTTTCAATATTAATGGCCTTTTGAAAATATAAACAAAAGAAATCAGGCACAACCTTCTATTATAAATGTTTCAGCCCCGCCTGAAAAGGAAAGACTAAACCACTCACTTATCACATTGTATGTGGGGGATTGTACATAGATAAATAAATAAACTATTCTACGGTGAAACGGAAGTCAGCGAACTTTAGAAAATTTTAATAGGAATATTTCATTTTACCGCACTTCCTTTAGGAACATATAATTTCCACTATATTTAACATCTACTCATCCTCATTAATGACTCCAGCTGTTGCATTTTCTTAATATCTTAGAAATTTTATAAATTTCAAATTTAATTCACCTTTGCAAGAATGCCCTTGGGTTTCTTTCAGTATATTATAATCTAAAGAGTTACTTTTCTGGTGAATTAGCTTTTTCATTGTTGCTTGGAGTAGGCAGCGCATAAACTTCACGTTGTCCTTTATTACTTATAACAAGTTAAGTTTCTGAGTAATGGTAATATAACTGTAATTCCTGAATACAAACTTTAGAATTTGAGTGATGTTGATAGATTCTTGTTATTGGTTTTTTTGCAAATTGTAATTTAAAGTTTTTATATATCTTTATGCTTTGAGTAGGCAGCGTATATTCTACAAGTTGGCCTTAGATAAATATAAAAATTTTAGTTTCTGAGCAATGGTAATATAACTGTAATTCCTGAAAAAAAACTGTAGAATTTGAGTGATGTTCTTCGTGCCTAATATTTATCATTTTCATAAATTCAGGTATGGTATTTACGCCATTTGAGCATCCCGATCTAAGTATTCACATTTGGGTACCCCTGGACATAGAAAAAATGGTTTTTGAGTAATGAGAGTATAACTGTAATTGCTGAAAAAAACTCTAGAATCTGAGTGATGTTGTTCATGCCTAATATTTACCATTTTCATAACTTCAAGTATGGTATTTACGCGGTATGAACACCTCGAGCTTAACATTCCCATTTGTATAGGTTTGGACATAGAAGAAATATTTGATTAAAATGATATATGCTGATTACTGACCTAAAATATACTTCCTAAGAATACTTCTCCTCATTAAATAACACCATTTCCATTTTTTATTGTAACTATTCCAAAATATATTAAAAAAAATTTCAATATTTTCTAAAAAAAAAAAATTTTCAAAATCAAAAAACTTTTTTTATTTTTGGCTGTGACCTAAATATTTCACTTTCACGACGAAATTCTTCGACAACACACTCTACAAAATCCCAGACATAAAAGTTTTATTAATTTTTTTTTTATTTTTTGTATTTTCTTATCCAAAAAATTATTTTCAATTGCATGAGTAGTTATTAACTTATCATAAATTATTCAAAAATTCAAATTTAATTGCCTAGCTAATGATCTCTTAATTCATTTATAAGTATATGCATATACTCGTATAGATATATATATATCTATTTATATATGTACAAAAATTATATGAGAATAATAGAATTGTAAAATTATATAATAGTTACTTATCATCATTATCATTTTAATAAAATACACATAAAAAAAAACGTTTGCAGCGAAATGTTGAACGCATGCAGCAAAGTGACGTTTCTTTGACGTTCTACTAATAAAGCCACTAAACTCCGCAGACAATTCGAAAAAAAAAAATTATTCTAATTAAAATTTTAATTTAAAATTAATTAACTAGCAATAAATAAGAGTAGTTGATTATTATTTCATAATTGAACATACTTAGTCTTTTGAGAATAAGGGAACTACTATCATTGACGAATGTCAATATGCACCTCCTTAGAATCTTCAAACTCCTTTTCACCAATTCGAATCCCAATTTCAACTTTAAAAAAACTAACTTCCATCAATAACTTTTTTGAAACTTCTTCTAATAGTCATACTGCACTTCTATTTCAAATCACAGTCAAAATAATGATTCAAAAAAATTATCCATCTAATCAAATATTCTCTTATAATCGTCGTCATCTTCATCACTGCATCAACATTTATCATTGACGAATTCATAATTAATGTAATAATAAAATGTTTGTCACCTAAATTATAGAAGAATGCACTCTTTTACACTCTCTTTCCACTTCTTACCAATTACTGTGTTCGAGATATTTTTTTTTCTGACTTCTTCTATGTGTTAACACATACTTTAAGTTTACAATTTACAATTTTTGTAGACTGTAAGAGTTCAATCCATATGCAATCCATTCTACAAAGTCATGATTCTCCTCAAAAAAAAAAAAAACCAAACGAAACGAACCGAACAGACAAGAAGTTTGATTGTACTTTAATTTAAAAATCCTCTTGCATCTTCATCTATATTTACTTAACATTTCAATTATTATAAATTTTTTTTTTCCTTTTCTTATTTCATTTTAAATATTTCTATCTCTTTTTAACATTGCATACTGCATAGTATATATTATAGTAGTAGTCAAAGATTTTAAATATTGAGTTAAAATTCTAAAAAAAAAAAAAATATTAATGCCTAATATTAATACCGCAAAAGCTTATCCATGAAGATGAGATTTATTGTATATATATATATATATATATATATATATAGATCTCTTGAATATAATAAATAATATATATACATATATATATATAAAGATGACAATATTATGATAAGATGATGGAAGTATTTCAAATTTTTTATTTAAATATATATCTGCTGCATATTTATATGCATATAAAATTATAAATATGCATGCAGCAAATAGAAGAAGTATATTGACAGATTCGAATATAAGCCTTATTTTAATATTAGGTTTTTTTTTTTATTTTTTTGTTGTTGTTATGCATTACGCAAAGAATTTTTTTTTTTTTCATTTTTAAGATATTCTCATCTTTGGGATGCAATGCAACAACCACTTCAAAAGTCATCAGAAAAATATGGATACATTTTTGATTCTTTAACATATACTATCATAACAGAATTTAGCTTAGATTGAATTTGTAGTTTTGAAGTTGCAAAAGGGTTCAGAATATGTTACAGAAATTTTATATAAAGTACTGTTGCGTGCAGTTTGATGGAATAAGCGGAACAATACAATAAAATTTGTAAAATTTATAGAATAATTGTGAAACATTGACACATGCTTTTTAAATTCTGTCAAAATCTGCTTTCGGCCATAACGCAATGCAGATTTATTAACTTTTAAATTGTTTATTGAACATAACCTAACTTTGTTTAAGACAGATGACTCTTTTTGACATAGGAAAAGAAAAGTTAATGATCCAAATAAATATTCTGCACATTAATGCAAATTTTAAAGTGATCAGAGGATTCATTTCTAGTATTTATTTTTCGAGTTCTTTTTCTGCTATTAAGATTTTAATACTTAATTATTTTTGCATTACTGTTCTCCCCTGAATTTACCCCCGTCCGCCCATCTTTAAAAATTTAGATAGCTAATATCGTTTTCTGCAGTTTAAGAATAATTTATCATGCATCTGCCTGCAGAATTTCCCATATGGAAGAGGAGGATCTGACGTTTAACAATTTCTGCCCTAGAACTGCAATTCAAATAAAACTTTCAATTAAGAAACTGCATTATTTAAATAATCGCTAGTCTCGCATATATGCAAAAACAATACAAATTATATTTTAAAAAAATATCCTATAATAGACATTCAACTAACTATATATAGAGTAAAGACTTCTCCTTTATATTCTTTTCATCTATTGTTATAATTTTGTTTTTTTTTAGCTTTTTCGTTTTAAACGGAAGATGCATACAAATTTACATACATACTAACATATATTATGACTGAAAAATTTTATATATATAAGTATATGCATTTTAAGTGCACATATTTACTTATGTATATATACTATAAGTCAATATGAGAAGATATATGACATATAGACTATATGATATGAATACGAAAAATAAACTTTGAATATCTGAAGGTATTTTTTGTTGTTGGCTTCGGTTCGGGTTTTTACAACCCAATTTTTGGATTGGAAAAAATTTTTCTCAAGTACCCTACTAAATTATAATAATATATGTACATTTGATTGGACTTTTTTTTTTATATATATATATAAATATATATGTATATATATATACATATATTGTACATATATATAATATTGTAATTTGTTTTTGTAATATCTGATTGCTATTCTTAAATTTTAAAATTCTTAAATTGATGATTTAAGTATATGGATATACAACTGATATATTTGGAACTTATAGAAGGTGGAGATGATGCTGTTGAAATGATTAAAAAAGAAAACTAAAGAATGCACCCAGTTGTAATTTGCAAATAAAAAAAAAATTAAAGGAAACGTAAGAGAATTGCAAATGATTTGGCATTAAATAAAAAAATAAATAAGTTGCAATTATGCATTAAAACAAATTGTACAATATTTATAATTTATTATGTACATTTTAAATAATTGATCTAAATTAAGAAATTATAGTTAAAATTTAAAATGTAAATATATGTATTTAAATAAAATAACTAATTTGAATTTCATATGAAGGTAATATACGTTATATACTAATTGGTAATTTTTAAATTAGTGAATATTAAAATAATGGAGTCTCGCAGTTATAGGAAGGTCATTTCGAACTTCAGAATATCGTACTTTGCACCTAACGAAATAATTGATAGGAAGCTTAAAAATTCTCAAAGTCAAAATAGAGAAAATAGACGTCGACCGCTTCTTAATTTAAAAACTTAATTTAAACTTATGGTAATAAAACTATAATTTAATTTCATCAATTCAAGAAGGTAGCTTCACAATCCTCAAAGCTCAATTTAAAGTAAGAATATGTATTCCTTCCTAAATTAGAAATATAACGGGAAAATTATAATTCACCGAGAACGAGGCTTCTAAAACATCAAAGCCCCATTCAAATTAGGAAGAGGCATCTCCTCTCTCCTAAATAACAAATCAATGAAAATTATAATTCATTGACAACAAAGATTTAAAATTCTCAAAGTTCCTCCCGGAAATGGCATCTCCTCCTCAAAGTTCTGTTGAGAATTCAGAAAATAGACATCGGCCGGTTCTAAATTAATAATTAGGTATCTTCCCCTTCCTTAGCAACAAAATCAAAATGAAAATTATAATTCATTGAGAAGTCAGCTTCAGATCCACAAATCCCCATTCAGAGTTAGAATACGTATCTTCCCCTTTCTAAAAGGGAAATAAAAAAAAATTATCAATTCACTGAGAAGGAACCTTCAAAATTCTTAAAGTCCCATATTCAAAGTGAGAAGAGGCATCTCCTACATCTTAAATAACAAGTCAACGAAAATTATAATTCACTGAAGGGAGCTTAATAATCCTCAACGTCTTGTTCAGAATTCAGAATATAGACATCGTTCTGTTAATTAATAATGAGGTATCTTCCCCGTCCTTAGTATCAAAAAAAAATTAACATTATTATTCATTGTGAAAGAGACTTCGAAATTTTCAAAGTCCCATTTAGACTGAGAATAGGCTATACTTCCTAAATATCGACAATAATTTAAAAAAATTATAAAGATGCAAGTGAAAAGTGATAACTTGTGGACATGTGACGTGAGGTTGAAAATTCGAACTCCCTTAGCTTATTCTGCGGGGAAAATTTGAAGGAAAAAGAAGCATTAATTTATGTGTCAAATTTTATTTGATTACGCACACCATCAACAATCAGACAGCTCTATTATATATTGCTTATTTTGTACAGTCGTCAATGGATCGAAATGAACACGGAATCATTATCACTAAAGTTTACCTCAATTTCAATGACATGTGTGACAGATATCATCCAGTAAGCTCATCTATGAGATTGCATAGGCATCGAAGAGAGGGAAAAGTTCATCAATGAGATTGCATAGGCATCGAATCTAAAGGAATTAATTAAAGTAGGTATACCACTTCGTGCACTAACTAATAAAGGTATGTTCTATACCATATTTTTTCAATTTATAGACCTATACCTTTATTGTAAAAAATAGATTTGAAAATTGTACCCTTTAATATAAAAATAAACAAAAAATTTGCAAATTATTCAAAAGTCAATATTTATAAAAAAAATTTTTTTTATTTCATTCCAAAATCATGTTAATTATTATGTAAATTAGATTTCAAGATTGATTTGTTTAACTTGAAGGATCTCTTCTATATATACAAATATATAAATTGTATACGAGTATATGCTTCAAAATAAAAACAACAACATTATATATATATATTGTCATATTTACATAATCATCTTTATTTGATCTTTATTTGAAAAGAGGTACATAACAGTCCTACTTAATACAATTACAATAAAATTGTTTATTTTAAGATTTGTTTGAAATTTAGTACGAGTGTATGCTAAAGTGTATTAGGTAGGATATTTAAGTGCAAGGATTGTTCAAAATAAATTAACTTATAATATGATACAGGAAATGTGTTTAACTGCTTTAATGAACTGATAATTGATTCTATATTTGTTTTTGTTTTTATTGTTATTGAAAGATGCAATAAAGTAAAATATTGCATAAAAATAAATGCATTTTAAACTAGACGGAAGGGATATCATACAGAATTGGTTATTATTTAAAGAAACAATTCCAATTAATACCACTTTTGAGTCATAATAAGGTTAGACTAGACTAGGCTTATATTAATTCATTTCTTCAGAATTTTTATAAAAAAAAACTTAATTTAAAAGATTTTAAGAATTCGATATTAGAATTGAAGGATTTGACCTGACAGATACTATAGATCAATTATGTAATACGGGAGCTCATATATTTACTGATACGTTTTAATAATTCAAATACTTTGAATGGCGTGCTAGTTGTTGGAACCTCATTTTCAAAAGAGGAAAAAAACACAGTACCCAACACCCAGTAACTAAAACATTTTATTATGTTTTAAACATCTTTTGGAAAAAAAATTTCGGATCTTGGAGGGAATTTTAGAAAAACTTATTTCCTGCGATTTTAAGTAAATTCCTCCATGTATTTTCCAAGGGGCCAGAAATACGAACTTCTGCAATTGATCATACAAGAGAAAATTGAGGGTAAACGAGTTGTAGGAAGAACAAATGTCCTGGTTACGAAATATTAGAAATTGGACGAATATAAGAACGATAGGAAATTTAGTCCACACAGCATCGAATCGGGAAGAGTATGCTAATGTAGTTGCCACCATCCATTAAATCGTCAAAATTCGAAGGTACACGCTTACATCCAGTAGTGGATTGGCAGTGGAAGAAGGAGAAGAAGATTTTCCAAGGGTCTTTGAAGGTCCTAAATGTCTCCCTTGCTAAATCGAAAACATATATCACATTTCATCCAATAGTTTTAGGTATCTATTGGTGAAGTTTGAAAATAGTTGAATCTCTAAAAGGGCGAATTAAATGTTAAAACTAAGTTATTCGATAAATACCATGAAGCAGAGTCATGAATAAATTAATGGATCAAAGCAGTGGGAATCCTTATGAATCTACTGAGAGAAACTAAAATTACAAAATTAGAATATAAAACCTCCTTCTTAGCTTTAAAAAACCGTTCAAGCCGAATTAAATGTTAAAACTAAGTTATTCGATAAATACCATGAAGCAGAGTCATGAATAAATTAATGGATCAATGCAGAGGGAATCTTTATAAATCAACTGAGAGAAACTTAGATTATAAAATTAGAAACATGGGCTTTTATAAGATTATAAGCAAAACAACTTTCTTAACTTTAAAACACCGTTGAAGCCGAGACATACATGGTGTAACGAGTTTAATTATTTGAGAGCTATTTGAATACCTTCTTAGAACTCTTTTGACCCCAGGATTCATTTAAATCATTTTTTTTTGGAATCGGCGATCATAGAACTCTTAAGACCCTCCATCCGAGTGAACGCCTAAGTTACACTATTGTAATTTCAGATTAAAAATTATTTTTTTTGAAAATTACAATTTTTCATATTGCACAATTTATTTTTAATAATAATTTTTTATATTTTTTAGATTAAAAAATGGATACCAAATGAAATTTCATTGAAATTAATACGCAAAAAAAAAAAAAATATTCAAACGTTTCAAACGTTTTTTTTTTGTTTTCTTTGGAAGAAACCATGAAATTCACAAACATAGCGCCAAGTCACGATACTCATTTATCTCCACTTTAAATTCCTTGTCATGGTAATTTTTTAGTTTTTTTTTTATATTTTGATTTTTTGCTGCTTTCCTTTTCTTATTTATATATATATATATTTATATATATAAATTATACATATATATATATATACAATTTTTTTTCAAAATCTTTAAAATGAATTGAAGAGACAGTCAAAAAGACACAAAAATTAATATTAAAAAAAAATGTTCGGAGAAAGACACGGAACTTTTTTTTTTTTTGTAACAAAAGGAACCGAATCGAAGTCAAATCATCAAATAAAAAAATACAAAATTTAAGCTAAATATATATATACATATATATATATATATGTATATATGTATAATTATATATACATCTACAGTACTAAAAGAGTATTACCATTTCATTTCTTATACTTTCCAAACTTTATATATGGATACTTAATATATATTTAAATATATACATATATATATATATACTTAAATATATATATATATATATATACCATCTATATACCTATGAACAATGTTAGCGTGATGTTATAAAGGTGATAATTGCATAAACTCTAATCTATAATTATAGTAATCAAATAATAAGAAAAAAAAACAACAACAACAAAAATTAAACTTAAAGGTATACATGGTATGGTACACATAGTTGGTGTCCAATTTCACCCTGAGGGAACAAACTAAAATAAAAAAAAAACTCATTTACTTATTTAATACAATAATAAATAAGTATTTAAGTATTTGATTTTCTTTTTTTTAACCTCACCTTCAACTCGGTACTTACTACCGAGTGCTGGGGGATTGTTAGGTTTTCGGTTTGGGTTTTTGAGAACTTTTTTGTGCACGGAAGTCTTATTAGAAATAATATTTATCAAATTTTGGACATTTTATAATAAATGCACCCGGTTTTTATTTTTATAAGTATTACACAGATTTGGTTTAAAAAAATTTCCCACAGGATCATATTATTATACACGAGTATATATAATTAGAAGAAAGGTGTATACATATGTGTGTGTGTGTGTCGTAACTTATGAATTAAATGTCTTTTAAATTATACCGAAAAGTAATTCTTTGTTCTCTGATAAGTATTATTACTTATATATTTATATATATATATATATATATATACATATATCTTAAGTATAAAATTAAAGTTTGGAAATATTGAATGAAAATCTTAAGATACACAAAAAAAAAAAGTTTATTTTCCCATTGAATGTCAAAAATTGCTTCCAGGATTACCGAGTAAAATAAATCTTCAGATAATATATTAATTAAAAAAATTTTTTTTTAAATACTTAAAATAAGTTATAAATACAATTTAGAAAAAAAAAAAATAAAAATTACTACTAAATTTGACATATATATAATATATATATATACATAGAAGTATTAATAAGGTAAATAATTTTCCCATAATGTTAAAATGTGGTATATCAGATAATTATATACAGGACATGTTGAATTGCATGTTCTAAAATAATTAATTAATTATGGTTGCAATTTAAAGAAAATTAATATTAAAAAAATTTTATAAAAACCAGGAGTTTTAATTTTTTTTTCTTAAATATAATATTAAATACCCTATTTAAGTACACAATAGGTATTTCTTAAAAAAAAAAAAATTTGGGATGCCCCAATTTTGGTTTTTTTTAGAATTCAAAAAAAGAGAATTTTAAAATAATTAGTATATATCTATAAGACATTTTTTTTTTGTTTTATGGAAGTATCTTTTGTGAAGGAGTTCTGATTTAATTTAAATTTTTTTTTAAATTATTTGGACCTATACTGTGGTGTAAAGAGAATAGAGAATATATAGATAATTACCAATTTTGGATATATTAATTAAATATATGTATATTTAATTCCCCCGAAGCAGTTTTATATAGGAATATCTTGGAACATAATTTTATAGTTATGACAGTTAAAATTTTTAAAAAATATAGGTTTTAGCTTGGGCAATTATAAAACTTAATTAAGAAAATAAACTATGTAACATATTTCTGAAAATTAATGGTTTGAGAAAAGTTTTTTTTGAGAATTTTATGATACGTAACTTAGGAACTTATCAAGGAGTATAAGAACTTCAATATCGAATCCTTTTACAGTACCTTCTATACTGTGCTACTACAAATTGCTTGTAGTCTGAAGTCGTTAAGTTTTAAATAAAATTTTTTATTTTAGTTTTAGGTCAAGAGCTTGGATTCGATTCCTATAACTTAGGGGTTTCATCTTTTTTCGAAAACTATTTCCATATATAAAAGTTCTAACATTGGTACAATAGATTTAGCAGGAAATTCTAGTTATTAATTTGTTAGTGAAGTCTATTAAAAGTCAACTAAATTGTTACTGATGTCTATTAGAATTTGATAAAGAATTAAAATGTACCACTTAAAAAATGTTATTCGAAAATTACACTAAACCTTAATACTACCATGAGATACGTGCTTGGTTCCAATTAGTCTAATCAGAAGCAATTAGTGATTATTTCGACTATATTAAGCAATCTATGAAGCTTGTTCAATACTATTACCATCAAATGACTTCAAAAAATTTCTCTTTTCGAAAATAATATGCAATCTATTACCAGTGTATGATGTTACTCAACTTTCTCTGGATTCCCGATTCAATACCCTTAATCAAGCTAAAATATCCCTTTGTCCTCCGTGCTTCTAAGTTATGATACTGTGCAAGCAGTTTGGGAGTTGATTTCAGGATTACACGTGAAAAGGTGCTAGTACTCAAACTAAGACACTAGAAGGAGTTTATATTAATGAGTAGAACTCTCACTCAAATTACCATGGAATTCTAATTTTCTAGTGCCTGAAATTTAACTGTAATTTGTTGATTGATTTTTCGAATTTTCATAGAGTACAGTTCCACAGTTAATGGCTCCTTTTAATTAAAAATTTTAATTTAAATGAAATAAATATAATCGAGATAAAATATTTATTCATTATAAGTAAATTTTTCATCAAGCAATTTTTTTTTTTTAAGTTAATTAAGATATTTTAAGATTTCGATCATTTATTTCTGATGTGATCCTTCCTCGCACTATTCCCCCCGACTTTCGACTTTCAATTTGAATACTTTTCATTTTCGAAATAATAAATGTTAACATTATTCATTTTGGCTCCAATAACGTTCAAAAGCATTTATACATATATCTATAAATGTTATATATATATATAAAAATAAATTAATTTTGTTGAATATTTCATTCTCATTTAAATTTTGAACCCATAACACACACTAAAAAAAAAAAAAAAAACAAAAAAAAAAAGCATAAATTATAAGATTATCATTAAGTTGAACATCATATACATAAGGGCAGGATCTACATATGAACCTATAAGTATACGTATATCCAATCCAATATTAAAATATAAAAAAAAAATAAAAAAAAAAAACACCAGAAGTTAACAAATAAGTGATCTTACGATGAATTGCATCATAAGTATCTTTTAGATTTGGTAGCAACATCAACAACAACAACAACAACAAAATTTAACTCAGGTATAAGAAAACAATTTTTTTTTTATTTTAAAAAAATTTGCAAGGAAAATTAGTTTGAAAGTGGGTGCTAAATCCGCGTAAAAAAGGTGTGATAATTGCTTGAATATATTATTAAATCCATATATACTGGAATATAAATTTATTGTTGTTGTTGTATGTTGCTTCAATAATTTCATAAATGTTGCAAAAAGTAAAAAAAAATTTCTTATATCTGGATGATAAATATAAATGAAGAAGTTATTAAAAAGATTACTCTGTGCTACTACTACTGTTTATATATATATATATTACATATTTTATATATATATATATATTACTTGGATATTTAAGATCATCAAAAGGAGCCAAAATTTTAAATTGCTTGTAAACAATGTAAAAAAAAAACAATAACAACAAAAAGTTAAAGAAAAATTTCATTCAAGGATTAAAGAAGACTATACTGCGCAGCAGCAGTAGCATTATGATTAAGTTGAATATATATGTTTAACACTTCCAAAAACAAAAATTTATCACTAAATAGGGGCTACATATTAAAGCATCCGAAGTGAATTGAACTCTGTTTCAAATATAAATTATTATTTTATTTTGCTTTTTTGAACTCCAATTAACAAAAATGATTAACGTGTCCAAAAAGGAGTCGATGATGTGTTACAGTTTTTAAGTATATTTTTTTTTTTTAATTTGTATAAGAGTTAAGTAGAAGATTTATAAATTTGAACAGACCTTTACTCAAAAAAACAAGTTGCTGACATACTTTTTAAAAATTTTTAATTACTAAATAATTAACCGGTATATATGATTAATTAATAAAAATGTTGCCAAATGTTGAAGAACTTTTCATTTTTAGAAATTGATTCATATTTTGTAGGTACTCACACATATTCTAATAGTAGTTCGTAAGCCTAATCTAAATATTTTATATCTTATATGTAGATGTATTGCAGGATTTTTTTAAGGTCCTCTATAGATTTTAAATTACAGAACTATAAAAGATATAATATCACTAGATTACGAAAAAATTAGAAGATGTGTGATTTTAAGTTAAGTTCCATATGACTGAAAACATAATTTTAAATACAACTTTTGAATTTAATGCTTAGTCTTTTTAGATCAAAGATCAAAGAGGTTCCTAGAAACAGAGTTAAGAGTAAAATTATGAAAACTAAAAACAAATATTGAAATTTTATTTAAGCCACCATATTTTGGAAACTAGAAGAGACCTATCTTAGCTTCCATACACAAAATTTATCTACTCATAAGTATCTGTGCAGTGGTATATAGCAGTGCACTTAAATAGGAAACACCCTGTATATAATGTATATACCAACAGCGATGTTGTGACATTCATTAAGCTACAACATCTTAGGAGGGCCGGCCATATACAACGTATGCCAGATTCCCGCATTTCAAGAAGGTATGGACGCTGTGTCAATACTCCAAGAGCAAAATTGGATAACCATGCTGCCGAAGATTAAGTGAAATGGAAGAGAATAATTAAGGAGGCCAAGGTTCAACAACGGTCAGAGCGGCATAGAAGAAGAAGAAGAATTACCTTATATTTTAATATATCACTTGATAACTTATAACATTTTTAATACTATATAACAGTTATAACACACTTATTTTATTAGGAATTTGGCAAAACCACTTATACTAGATACAATCTCTCATACTATAAAACTAATTACTTTTATTTTAAAATTTTAAAGAAAAACCTTTTTTTTTAAATTTAATATAAATTAAAAATAATTGAAATATTTGGACTTTAAAAGTTTTACTAATATTAAAAATAAATAGAGAGGAGTTTTCTATGATTTATTGTTATTGCATTGATGCATCCATATAATTAATATATCATCAATTCCATCTTAAACAAATGCTTTATTTTAGTTTTTGTAAAGTTTTTATGAGTGTTTCGTCCTGTAAGTATTACAGGATGCTTCAGTAGGCTTGAAGTATTACATTGCCTGCATACTTAAGTATTTGAAAAGTTTAAATACTGTTGGTATTGAAGTTCTTTTGAAAGTACAAAATCTCGAGTCTAAACATTTAATAATTATATATTTTAATATGTCATATATGTATATAGATTAATTATAATCTTGGACACTCTGTAAAATAAGTTATTTATATTGAAATACAGTTTTAAATGCCTTAAGAGTCCCTTAACATATTTAAATTCTATACAAATGTATATTGAATCTTATTAATAATTTAAAATAATTATATATATATGTATATATAATAATTAAATAATTTTTAAAAATGATTTGAAAAATTTTTTTTTCAAAATAAAACACAATTGACATTTTTTTTTTTCCAATAAAAATACTTTGTTTTTTATTTACAAAAAAGATCATTTGTTTTTATTCTTTTTTTTTTTTTAATTTTTTTATTTTTTATTTTTCATTTTTTTTTAATAATATTTAATAATTAAATACTTTAATTTTTTAAAAATTATATTATAAATCAAAAATAATAATAAAAAAAATATCTATTTTGTAATTTATTTGTAATCATTTTTTTTTTAGATAAAATTTCATATAATAATAATTAAAAATAAAAAAATGTATAATTAAAATAATATTACAGTAAATAATTAATAATAGTATTTGAATATTAAAATAAATTATATTTATATACTTATATATATATATATATATATATATTTTAAATTTAATATTTATTTATATTATAATTATTATTTTCTATTTTAACAAATGTTTTAATTTCTATTCTTTTCTAATAATAATTCAAAATATAATTAATTATTAATTAATATATAATATAATATAATATAATATATTAAATATATAATTTGTATACATTTTTTTTTTTGTTATATATAAGTATATATAAATAAAATTATATGAAAATTGGAATTTTATGAATTTTTTAAATTTCATCAAAAAATTTTTTTTAAATAATCTCAAATATATAATTAAAATAATATTAAAAATAATTAAATTAAAATAAATTTAAATAAAATATTTATGAAATATATAAAGAGATGAATAAAAAAAAACAAATAGCTACATATTATATATTTAAAATATGCGAATATTTAATATTTATTATATATATATATATATTTTTGTATGAATGTATAGAATAAAATGCAATTAAAAAGTAAAGGAAGAGAAATTAGAATATATAATTATTATAGAATAATACAATTATATATATTTGTATATAATAATATTTCATATATATTTATAAAGTATCCCCAAAATTATATATATATATACATATATTTTTTTTAAATATTTTAATAATGAAATAAAATTGTAGTGTCTCATTAAATTAATATCAAAGTTACAAATTACATAGAAATAATGTATAGTTATATATAGCAATTTTTAAGTCCCAGCTAATTATATATTAATTTTAGAATTTAGAGCTTTTTATTTCATTCTGTGTTCAATAGTTCTTTTCAAGTCTAATAAATATCAAATTACTTATCCCTTTGATATTTAAACTGATATTTAAATTGCAATTGTTCTAATAACAATATTCGTCGTATTCGGATATATACTTTATAATTGACGAAGGAACTTTGCCTAGCAATTCTGCAAATCCTGCAAAGTATATTATTTAAGTTCCTATGTAGTAACCACTCACCAGTACCCCTCAATATCTTATTATTATTGTAATTCTCCTAATAATAACATTTTCTTTAACTCTGAACTTTAAAATTTTTTTAATGATTTAAAGCATTAAGCCCAATACACACTAAGTTTTACCGTTCAGTTTTTTTTTTAGCTGTCAACAACTGAAAACTGACGTTAAAGACATGGTTTGATGTAATTTCTCATCTGTAATAATTTAATGATTGTAAATGATTTAAAGCATTAAGCGGTATACACACACCAAGTTTTACGTTCAGTTTTTTTTTTTTCGCTCTCAATAACTGAAAACTGACACTAAAGAAATGGTTTGATGTAATTTCTCATCTGTAATAGTAATTCAATCAATTTAAATTACAGTGTGTTCTGATTTAGTCGATTCTTAAAACTATTCATTTTACACAATTTTACATTACTAAATTCTTTAAATACTGAAATTCAAAAATAGTACTTATGTAAAACTTAAATCATCCTATAGCTCATAAACATAGGGTGACATCGTAAATGTCGTAAAAAAAACTTCAACCTGATACAATGTGAAAATAACACAATGTAAAATTTCTGAACACATTGGTGTCGAAAATACAATGTATTCTGTTTACAACTCCGATTGCGTCAAAGTGAAATGTCAAAAATTCAAATTTTTTCTGCAGAAACAATCTTAAAGAAAAGTATAAATTATTATTTACTTAATTTTCTTCCATGGTTTTTTTTTTTTTTAAATTAGGGACTTCACCACCACAAAAATAAAATTCAACTGACCAAAATTCAAATTAAAACTTCAAAATTCAAATAACTTTTAATTTTTTTATTTGTGTATCTAAAAAAAAATTTCGATACTCAATTTAACAACACGCGTCGTGAAAATGGGTCGCGAATACAATGTAAAATGAATTTACAATCGAGAGACAATGTAAAATTTTTTTAGTTTACATTTACGATCATGCGACATTGTATTCACGACGACGCAAACACATTTACGATGTCAGGGATACTGATTAATAAATTGACATTCTGACTCTTTTCAAGAGTCTTTCAAAAACTTTATATGTCTATATAATATTCCATTATATTTATGTATATAATATTCCATAATGCGGTTAAAAGATGATACCTAAAAAAAAAAAGTCCAATAATACCTATATTTTACAAACCAATCCTATATATAAAATATATAAAAACCTAAAAAAAAATATAAACAATATCCTAAGATAAAGGGGAAATACTTTATAAAGATAAAAAAATGCAAAAATTTATAAGTATATAATGTATTTGTATTTACAAAGAAATTAAAAATTTTTATACTAATAATAGTGTTTTTGTTTTTTTTTTTTTTTTAAATTTAATTATATTTTTTTTTTTATATATATACTTGTTTTAAATATATATATATATATATGTAATAATTATATTAATTAATATATTTATTTATATACTATATAATAATTTCTTTTTTTTTTTTTAAACTTAATTCCAAGTGTTTTTTTTTTGCATGTCCTTTTTTTTTTGTTTTTTTTTTTTTAATATGTCCTTAAATATAAATTTTAATTTATTTATATATTTCTTAATTGTTTGTTTTTTTTTTTAATTAGTTTTCTATATTTATATATTTCTAATTATTATTTACTACATCTTATTTATTTTTTTTTTTTTTGTATTTTGTTTATATATATATATTTTTTTTTTTTTTTTTTTTTTTTATATAATAATTACCGTTTGTTTTTTATTTAATATTTATATATTAATATTAAATTATATATATATATAACTATGCATGCTATGTACTTCTTAAATGTTTTAATATTAAATTTTTTTGTTTAATAATGATTTTGTTTTTTTTTTTTTTTAAATGATGATTTTATACAATTAATTACTAAAATTTATAACTAAAATTAAATTAATTTGTTTTTTTTATTTTATTTATTTTTTTTTTTTTAATTTTAAATTTAATTTCACTTGATTTTTTTTTTTTTAATTATTAAATATTAAAAACTACATTGAAATGCTTTCAAAAAAAAAAATTGTATTTTTTTTGTTGTATAAAATGACATTGACATAACATATGTCATAAACGTCATTTGTGTGTATTTTATATTTATATATTAAAAAAAAATTATGACAATATACAATATATACTCGTATATATATATATATTTTAAATTATATAAAAAAAAAAAGAGAAAATTTTTTGAATTTAATATTTTTGAAAAATAATATTGTAAGTTTAAATAGTAAATTAAAATTTTAATTAATTTCTTCTCATTTTTAATGACAGTTCAAATATAATTAATTGATTTAATTAAAATTTTTAAGTTTGGTTTTTTTTTTTTATGTAATTTAAATTAATGATTTTTACTTGCAATTTTATTTAATTCATTACATAACATTTAAATTTAACATTTTAATTAAACTTTGATGCGTGAATTAAACGAAAATAAATTGAATAATGTTTGATTACATATTTATATTGTAAGAAATGTACAAGTACAGTGTGAACTTTAAGCGAATTCGCACAAACACTTTTTTTTTAACGCAATAGGTATAAGTAATTAATGATAAGAAAATATATTAAAGATTAATTAATATTAATCAAATAAATATAAAAAAAAGAATTTAAAAGACAAATGTCAACTGTAATGTGACTAAGGGTTGATTAAGATGATGATACAATATTAAGGTCAGTAATTGCAATTGATTTTGCTGGCTAAAATAAATGACATCAATCATTAAGTCGACTATTTGATTAGGAAATTAATATTAAACGTTCTTTAATTATAAAAGTTTTTGTAGAAATTTTGAAGTTTAGAAATGCAAAATAAAATAACGGTAAATGCTTAAAAGAAAATTAATTAGTGTATAAATAGTTATAAGACGCGAATTAATATATAAATTCTTTTTATTTATATTTCAAAATGTACCAAATTTTAAAATAAAATAACTTATTATTTAATAACGGAATTTATTATTACATAATTAGTTTTAATATATATATATAATCAAATCAATTTATTATACATATAATTATATAAATATATAGTTTTATATATTTTGAAAATAAAAATGAAGAAAACATTGTATTTAATTAATTAATTATCACCTATTTACTTATAAATAAATAATTGAATTTTTTTTTTATTTACTTTGCGTTTTTATTTATTTATTAATTTTTTTTTCATTTAATTAAAAATTTTTTTTTATATTTTAAATTAATTGTGTTGTGTGAAACTATTATTTCCTTGTGCTTCATTTCTTTTTCAATTATAATTTAAATTTAGAAATTTAACATAACTAATTTCTGTATTAATTTTAATTTTTTACAATATATAATGCATATATGTACAATTCAAAAAATTTTTAATAATTTCTTTCCATTGTATTTTAATTAAAAATTTAATTTTATTTCAGAATTTCTTTTAAAACAAATAAAAAATTGAGTTTTAATAAAAGTTCATTAAAGACATTTTTTCAATTAAAATTTTAAAAATAATTTTACACTGGAAATTTGTTTGTCTAAATTTTAATTTTTAAATATTTTAAAGATAGAATATATATACTTTAAATTTAATTAAAATCTTTTTTAAATATGAAATAAGTTACAATTAATCTGGTATATATCAAAACAAAAAAATAAAATATCGTTCAATTTAAATGAATTTAATCATCCATTTTGAAAAAAAAAATTAAAGTAATGTTATTTGTGAAATCATAAAACGGTACATTTAACAAAATAAACGGTACATTTACAAGGAAAATGTTCTTAAATATATATTATTTAAATAAACTTGGAATGTAGTAAAGTTAAAATTATTAGAATTAATTTTATGAATTAACTGGAAATTAAATAAAACAAGTTCTTTACTTTGATCCTAATAATACCGAGATTTAGGAATTCAGGTAAGAAAATCTGTTTTCTGTCCCCCTTTGACAAAATGAATTTAACACAAAAAAAAGTGTTTAAAGGGGTTAATAAATGTATTTATTTTATGGTTTTGTATATATATATATACTGCAGTTTACTGTTTATTATTTTAAAATTACAAGAAAATATACAACAATTTTAACATTTAAAACAAAAAATAATTGAAAAAAAAAGTGTTTAGAAGAAGAATTTAAAAATTTATTACCTTTCGAAAAAAACCACAAAATACAGGTAAAATTAGAATAATAATAAAAATTGAACTTGTGACATTAGTTTCATTTTGTTGTTGTCTTTCTTTTTTTTTTTTTATATATTTAAATTCTTATATAAAGTTAAAACTTGTATTGATTTAAAAATTATATATATATATATATATAAATATATTTGATGTACGAATGTTCGGACCAGCCGAAGCATTAAAATCTTTTGATTTAACATTATACAAGAATTTCATTTTAATAAAAGCCGTCGGCTGTTAATATTTTCTGCATGAAATTTTCATAGCACGTAAATTTCGATTTTTGCAGCATTTCGAAACTTCAAAAATAAATTTAATAGATTCTTTAGTAAATTAAAAGATTGATAGTTTAATTATCATTGAAGCAGTCCGACGGTGCTGCGTGAAATTCTTTGATATTTAAGAATTGATAGACATTTAAACGATATTCCTTTTAATGTATTATATATATTTATATATTATATACTTTGTTATAAACTTTGCAATTACAGTTAAATAATTTAATAAAATAAGCACAAAGATTTTATTAAAAAGGCTTAAAAGATCGAATTTATTTTAGGAAAACATAAAACATTAGGAGAAAATAAACCTGATTATTAAAAATATGGTTTTCTTTGCATTATATCTGTTTCTTTTAAATTTATTTTTATTAGTTTTCAACTTATAATAAAACTTAAAAATACCTTTTCTTTGTCTCGGTATATATTAGACGTCTTCTTGTCCAGTATTTCTTTTCTTTTTTTATAGTCTTAAAAGTTATTTTCTGTACATTAGAGTGTTGCAATATCCATAAGTCCTGAACCAGTTGAGGACGATATTCCACCACTATTACTTCCAACATGATCATGCATATCGACAAGACCAATTGATGTCAAGTTTCCAGATGGTATTTGTATACCACCACTACTAGTACCAGTAACATAACTATGATGATGCTGAGGATGATGTGATTGCTGTTGTTGTGATTGAGAATGTAAATGATGTATTGAATGATGATGATGATGCGGATGCGGATGATGTGAATGATGTATTGATGGTGTTGGAGCCGGTGATACTGGTGAATCTGTATGCCTAGTTATATAGTGACTTGATATTAAATGATTACTACCAGAATTTGTATTACTATCATTGCTTCCATTATTCGTATTACTAGCATTTAAATTACCAAGGCTATGAGACGTAACTGATGAAGATGCCGATGATGATGATGTTGTTGTCGATTGTACGGTATGTTGAAGTGGTGGAAGCACTTGATTTGATGACGTTGCTGATTCTGGCTGATTATGATGTATTGAGGATTGTATTAAAGATGGACTACCATGATGTATTAAACCGTATGTTGAAGGTAGATCTCACATATGAGCTAATGGTGCCATAGCACGCATCGATTGTTGATGTTGTTGTTGTATATCAGGTGATACACTACTTTGATAATGCATTTGTAAACTTCTTTGATGTTCAGCAGCAACTGCTGCTGCTTGCATACCATCTGGTATATGATACATATTTATTAAATGATTTAAATCTGATGATCCAGTTGTTTGTTGTACATATTCACGTTTCATTATTAAATTATTGTTAGTAATATTTGATTGCTGTTGTGCAGCTGCCGAGGCATTATGTAATGGTCCCGGTGATACAGGTTCAGATTTAACACTAGAATCACTTGGGCTATGACTTTGGCAGGATAATTGTGAACCAGGTTGACCAGCAGATCCACCACCAGATATACCGTATGGAGAACTAGGCTGTTGTTGTATACTACTGTATGGTGATCCTGGTTGTTGTAAACTACCATAAGGTGATGTTTGACCACCTGATACACCACCATACATACCGTAACCAGCAGCACTAGCAGCTGCCGCATTCATATATGAATTAAGAGAAGAGGGCTGATGCATTTGTCCCATATCATAACGATGATAATTACCAGCCATATAGGCACTATGTTGATTTTGATAAGCGGCAGCTGATGGATCATGCATCATATAACCGTTTGGCATATAACCATTTGGAGTCATTTGGTACATATCACGATTAACTGCTGCCGCTTGTTGTGCTGCCGATAAGGACGATGATGAATTTCGTACATTATTTGATTCGGGTGGTGGATTACCTGATTGTATCATTGGACCAACACCTAATGGATATTTTTCTTTATTTTTTGTTAAAGTTTTCGTTTTACGTCTTGGTCTATATTTATAATCTGGATGTTCTTTCATATGTACTGCACGTAATCGTTTTGCTTCATCTATAAATGGTCTTTTCTCAGATTCGGATAAATCTTTCCATTGTGCACCTAAACGTTTTGAGATTTCAGAATTATGCATTTTTGGATTATCTGATGCCATTTTACGACGTTGACCACGTGACCATACCATAAATGCATTCATTGGACGTTTAACACGATCAATAGCAGCTTGATTTTTATTTGATGAATTACTATTATTATTATTAACATTACCAGCATTACTATTCATATTATGTGGATGATGATGATGATGATGTCCCGTCGGTGAAGTCATATGATGATGAGCATTACCAGGTCCACCGGCATTACTTTGTGGTTGATTTGGACTAAGTGAACTATGATGATGTAAAGGTGATCCATGAGAATTATGTTGTGAATGTTGTTGTTGCTGTTGCTGCTGTTGTTGTTGTTGTTGCTGCTGCTGTTGTTGTTGTTGTTGTTGTTGTTGTTGTTGCATACTATTTTGTGATGATGGACCATTACTAATTGTTGTACCACCATTTGTTAATGGATTTCCTAATTGTGTTTGACCGCCACCACCACCACCACCATTACCAACACCATTTTGACTTGATGTTATATGTGGTGACATATGATGATGATGATGATGTGATAATTGTGACTGTCCTAAATTCATCATACCTAATGGTGCTAATGCACTATATGGTGATGTTGCATGACCATGTAATGCTGCAGAAGCATGATGTGGTGGCATTGTGGCATGTAATATGCCACCTTTCATATCAGCTTCCATAGTCAACATTTCGCTAGCTGCTGTTGAACTTGTATGATGTGGATGATGATAATGATGATGTAATGGATGATGATCCCTGTACCCAAACAGTTTGGTAGTTTTTTTCTTTCACAGTGTTATTATTATTTTGTATAATTTTTATTTTCTTTGTTTTTTGTTTAAATAATATTTTTGTTTTTTTGTTGAATTGTATTTTGTTTATTTATTTTTATTTTGTTTCTTTTTGTCATCAATTTTTAGAAAAAAAAAAAATTTAAATTGCAAAAATATTATTTAGGTTTGGCACTTGGGCTTTTTTAACATTTTGATATCGAAGTAAATGAAACACTTCGAAAAAGTATCATTTCTGTTATTAGCTTTTTTTTAAATATCTTTTTTTTGTTTTGGGTTTTATTTATTGTAAAAAACTTTTTCTTTTGAAAATTTCGAAATTTTTTTTTAATTCATTTGAAAAATATTATTTTTTTTTTAATTTAACACTATTTGATTATTATGATTATTGCTTTTAGTTTTCTATTATATATATATATATATATAGTAATTCACTTTCGAATTAATTTTCGAAATATTTATACTTTAAACTTAATAATTTTAAATTAATTTAATATATTTTCACAACTTTGTTTTGTATTCATTTTATACTCTTAAATATTTTATTTTAAATTAAATATTTATTTTTTTAATATTGTGTTTATGTCAAAATTTTGAAATTTTTGTCGTTGAAAACTTTACCTTGACTTAATTTAAATTTTTTTTTTAAAAAACTTTCCTTTAATCTTTAAAAGATTTTGCGAACTTTGCGAACACTATTCATTCAATTCAAAACTTTAAAGATTTTCATTTGACGTTTTGGAAATTATAAAAAAAACCAAATAAAAATAAAATCTATTTTGAATAATTTTTAAAATTTTTTTTATTATTCCTGTCAAATTTTTTTTTTATAACTGTTATTTAAAACTATTCACAATAATACTCAAATTTTAAATTACACTGAGTAGTGAGTACCGAGATTTGTTTATAATTATTTTTTTTTAAATAAATTTATTTATTTAATTAATTTTGTTTATTTATTTTTTTTTAATTAATTTGTTTATTTATTTAAAAACTATTTTGTTTTTTTTTTTTAATTATTTTAAATTAAATTTTTTTTTTAATTTAAAAAATTTATTGAAAATCACAAATATTTAATAGTAGTCGCAATTTAGAGAGTAATTATAATTATAAATGAATAATAATTAAGAGTAAATAACAATCTTATAGAAAAAAAAAACTTAAAATAAATGTTTCCCGAAATGTATTGTAGTATAATATAATTTTCTTTTGTATTTTTAAATTTTGTTTTTTTTTGCAAATTCTTTTTATTGTTATAATTTTTCCTTCTTATTTATTTATTTTAAAATTTTTAAATAAAAAAACCACAGAAGGAATAGATAATCTTCACTATTTATTTATTTTGTTATATTTTTTTTATATATAAATATTTATTTATTTATTTTATTATATATAAAATTTTTTTTTTTTTGTGTATTTTTTTATATTTTATTTTGAATTGTGTGCTATTGAAAACGGAGCGAACATTTAAAATACCTCCACACAGTACTGAATTAAGCACCTTTCTGTTTTGAGTAAACGTTTTTGAAACCTGTTCGAGGTGCCCGAAAAAAAAATCACATTCAAAAAAAAAAAAAAACAATAAAAACAACAACACACTTATAAATGAGAAAAAAAAAAAGAAAAACAACAAAAAAAAAAACTTATATAAATAAACGAAATGAAATAGAAAAGCACCACTTAGTATTTTATTTTTCGTTTTTTTTTTAATTTTCCAAAATATTGTATTACTCTTTCACTCTTACAAGCCTTAATGGAATCCATGTAGACTCAAAAAAAAAAAAACAACAAAAAAAAAACAAAAATAAAATCTTTATATCCATCTTATTTTCACCTATCTGAAGTCTATATAGAGATAAAATTTTATTATAAAATATAATAATAATACCTATACTAATGTATTGTGTGCAGCATGTTTATATATGTATATACATATGTTTTCAAATTTTATACACACACATACACATTCTTATAAATACAAAATATAAAATATATAAAAATATATTTAAAGCTGACTGATGATGCTCCCTAGGCATTTTAAAACGATCAGCCAGCACTCTTCTAAAAAAAAAAATTACACGTTGTTTAATACCAGTCATATATTAACAGAGTTTTTATTTTTTTTTCGTAAATTAATATAACTGTAATACACATCAAAATATATAAATGTGTATATTTTTGCCTACTACAAACACGTTGTTATTTCACGCATACACACTCAACACATTCAGACATATATTATTGAAAAAAGGGTACTATTTGTTAAAAAAGAAATCAAAATTTAAAAATTTTTATAATATTATCTCTTTTTTTCTTTATATTATTTCAATTCTACAATCAAATATATCTATCTCTTTTGCTCACTTTCAAATCTAAAAAGTTCGAGTGAGTGTGTGTGTGTAATATTTATATTAAATTTCTCAAAATAAATTGTCATGTATGTTTTGGAGTTACCATTTTGCAAAAAATTTTTTTTCTATCATATATTTTGGTTTGATTTGCTCTCGGCTTTACAGTTTATTTAGATTGTGTTTTTCAACGACTCGAATTCGGGTGTACGTACATTCATCTCGGATTTTGTTTTTGTTTTTCTTTTCTTGTTTTTGTTTTTTTTTCTGGTTTTATTTTTCTTGTATTCGACGACGACGGCAATGTGATATGAGAATTTTTATCCATGTATAAAAATGTTTATATATGATATTTTTCACTCAAAATTAAATTACCTTTAGTAAGAAAGAGAGAAATATATAAATTAAAATGAATAAAATATAGTCAAATATGTACGAATTGTATGTGAGTAGGAATGTAGGTATTTTAGTAAAGAAAAAAAGTAAATCATGAAATATTTAGTATATTGAATCGATGTAAGTTTGTTTGATTGTTCAGTAGAGAGTCGTGTACTCTACTCTTATACAACATACGTACACACATACATATATGACAGTAGATAAAATAAAATATATTTACTGTACTCCATATTCCATATACAGAATATACAGTACTAAATATTTTTGAAATAGAAAGAGTCAAGCGCATTACAATAATTTTTATTTTTTCTCTCTCTCTCTCTCTCTTACTCTTTAATTTTGGATATACAGTTTGTTTTTTTTTTGACAGAGTTAATGAAAAAAAAAAATGTCTTTTGTTTTTTTTTTTTTTTTCAACCAATAATTGAAAAGCAAGAGAAAAAAAAAGAAAAATAACAAAATAAAAAGAAGAATTGTGACATGAAATATGTGTGTGTTAGATAAAGATATAAAATTCAACAGAAAATGTTGTAGAGATTTTCTTTTTCTGTTCTATTACATTTATGCCAAAGAAAATCTATATAAAAATGGGCGGAGTCAAATTATAAATTTTATATGAATTTTTATAATTATTTTTTTTTTTGGATTTTATATTCGATTCACTAAGTGAGTAGCTAGTGAGTGAATGAAATATGAATGTCGAGTGAATGTTAAATCAATGTTTATGTATATTTTCTTCGGGATTCACGTATTAATTTTCGAAATTTTATAGCACCACACTGGCTATACTCTACTGTACAGTGAGTGTACTACACTAGGTACATATGTATATAAATATAATATTTACTTGAAAAATATTAAATTTTCATTTGAAAGGAAAATCTGTGAAATATTCGAAATTACAATGTTGTCAAATTTTAATTTTCGAAAAAAAATTTTTATATATTGAAAATTTATACAGTAAAGTGGAGAATCATATTTAGTTGTAGAATCATTTTTTATGGGAAATATCCAGCTGATAGATGGTTAATATTAAAAGGTTCGGGAAAAAAAAAGGTGGGCATAAGAGAGAAGATAAGAAAAATTTTAAATTTTTATAGGTACCTATATAATATACAATTATGTGTTATTATTATTGTTGCTATTTTTTTTTTTTTATGGTAACTCTCTATTGTATATAAGAAAGAAGTAGATGGACGAGTGAAATAAAAGTACTTTGTAAGTTACTTTCGAGTTTCGGAATTTATATTTTTCGTAAATTTGATTTTGTACATTTTACATGAACGAGATTCGTCTACATTATTTTGTTTAAATGTTAATAATGTATGTATGGATGTTATTGTTGTATTTCTGTAATATTGCTTTTTCCAAAATGAAAATAATTGGGAAAATTTTTAATTTTCATGTTAAATGTTAATATTCTATATATATTTATTTCTACATATTTTACATAGGTAGTTAGATAGTACTTTTATGTGTTTTATTAATTCTATAGGTATTTAAATGTATCTTGAAGTTCTTCGTATATATTTTTGTGTAAAATAAAAATCGAAGCGTTATTTTTTTAAATAAAAAACAACTTTTTTATTTTACTTAAAAAAACTACCCTTTAAATTTTATGGATTTAATTCAAAAAATACTTATGTATATTTATATAGTATATAAATGTAGATATATTATACCTAATGATAAAAATAAAATGATTATTAGTTGAATACCTGTGTATACACATATTTAATATAATTTAAAGACTTCAAAACTATATAATTCTTAAGTTTATATATATATATATATATATATAAATATGGATGTGTTCAAGATTTTAAATTAAATATAAAAAAAATATTTACAGTATATAGAGTTATTTTCTAACAAATTCCTATAGATTGAACTTTAAAACAAAAACAATTTTCAAATAGTTTTTAAAACTAACTGTATTTAAAGTTTTTTAAGTTTATTTTTTTTTCGAAAACCTTTCGAAGAGTGTAAATATAAATAGATTATATACTTATTAACATGTACCTATATATGAAGCACAATATAATTATAAGATTAGATTATAAATTGTATTATCTTAAAATTAGGTAATATTTCATTGTAGGTTAGTACTCGTATATAAAGATATTTAAAATTTCATTAAAAATTAGGTATAGAACTCGAAAAACATATAATCAAGGGTAAGTTGTAATAATCGAGTTTTATTTTAATAACTGGACTGGGTCTTTTAAAAAATAGATGGAACTAAGTTCATGTTAGAATAATTTCTGAACAATTTATATCTTCTGATTGAAATATTTACAATCAATTGCATAACACATCTTATATTAGAAACTTTTCTTAGTATTAAATTAAAAAAAAGGTCCTAATACCTACCAACCCGATCTATTAATTAATTAAAAAATTCAAAATCGATACACATATCGATTACGGCTCGGATAAGAACGACTTCTAGATAAAAAAAATAGATTTTAAACGTATATAGCTAAATAGTTAAACAGAGGTAATTCCCTTTATAGTTAGGTCATATACATTTCATACTCCTGCAGCTTTTAAAAGTTGCTTTAAATCTAAAATGAAGCTCTTAACAATCATATTTCAGACGTCTCTACGTCTCGGTTTAGAACGGCTTCATCAAAAAACTACATTTTAAAAGTATAACTAAATAGTTGAACAGGTTAAATTCCCTTTATAGGTCATACGTTTCATACCATGCTTCTGCAGCTTATCTAATTTACTTTAAATCTAAAATGAAGATCTTAAGAATCATATTTCAGACGTCTCTACGTCTCGGATTAGAACGGCATCGGACGGCTGAACAAGTTGAATTCCCTTTATAGGTCATACGTTTCATACCATGCCTCAGCAGCTTATCAAATTTGCTTTAAATCTAAAATGAAAGTCCTAACAATCATATTTCATATCAGGTTTATTTAAACTAATCCAAAAACCATTAGGTTTATACCAGCCAATATCATGACTCAATTTACAAATAAAGCCTTGAATAAAAAAAAAAATAGGTTCCAAGTTAAATGAATTATGAGTCTATTTAATTCTCACGCAGATTAGAAATTTATTTAATTAGTTTAGCCGGTGATAAACGGTACTTTCTTTCAACCATTCTGTAAATAACAGTAATAACAAATATAAAAAAAATAATTATGTATATATATATATATATATATATATATATATATATATATATATATATACATTACATATTAACAAATTTATAACATTAATATTCATATATTGACTAATAATAGAGTATAGTGACACCATAGGTAGGTACATACACTCATAATAACATTTATTTATATATATATATGATTTTAAATATATTTTTACATTCCTACATAGGAAAGTAGATGTAGTTATATAAGTATATATATATATACATATATTTATAAATGAAAAGTTGTGGAATTTTTTTGTTAATAAAAAAAAATCATACAAAAAAAAATATGATGAAAAGTCGGATATGTTTTATTTTTTTTCAAATTTGAAAATGAAAAAAAAAACAACAACAAAAACAAATTCGAAAAAGTACAGTAAAGTTAATGGTACTTTGTTTTTTATATACAAACTCTTATTTGTTTTGTTATTGTATTATATGTACTATTATATATATATATATATACATATACATTTGAATTTAATAATAAAAAAATGGAAAATCATTGACATTGGGAGTTTAAAGACATTGTAAATACTATTTTTTTTATACATTTTTTTTTTATTTCATTTCAGAGTTTTGTTGTTTTCTTTTTTTTTTAGATTCTAAATGCCTTTTACAATTTTTGCTCAGTGTAGTTTTTTTTTTTTTTAATTTTTAAGTAAAATGGAAAAATGTAATATTAAATTTTGAAGTGTGCAAGAAGGAGAAGATATGGAAAAAAAATATCCATTGGAATTTTGAAATTTGTTAGCTTTAAATTTGTACTTGTCATCCCCTCTATAGACGTAATCACATTTTTTTTGTTATTTTTATTGTTGTGATTTTTTTTTTCTATTGTTATTTTTCACCAAAAAAAAAAAGTTGTGTTTTTTTACTATTTGATTATTTCGAAAATTTTTTTTTAAGTAGATTTTTCCTTTTATTTAATATTACATACTTATTTATATATATATATATATAAATGTCATTTTTTCAAGTATTATATTTAATTATAATATAGACGTACAAATATATATATATATATAAAGTACTTAGTATTTTGTATATTTAGGTCGAGAGTCATGAACCTATTTTAAAATTTTGTTTATTATTGTAATTTTTTAAATATGGGATTCTCAGTTCGTTTTTTTGGGATTATTTTATTTTTTTTTGCAACCTGCAATACATAATTTTTGGAAAATAAAATAAAGTGACATTTTCTTTTATTAGAAAATTATTTTGTAAAAAGAATAGTATTATTTGAATAATTTTGTAGCATTTTGTATTCAAGTTAAATTATTACAAAATTTGAATGACCTTTGAAAAGTTCTGTTATATACACATTGATATTCTAAAGTCAAGTATCAATGTATGTGAAATTAAAATTTTTTTCATTTAAGCATTTTATTCTGTAATGAATATTTATTTTAAACTTGACCCTACACCTGAGAACAAAACAAAGCATATACAATCGACAAATTCGAAATCAAACATCTTATTGAACGCAATATCACTGTCGGTGCATATAACTTTGAGGTATTTAAGAAGTTTGTCTACCTTGGAACCAATGTTAACATCGAAAATTATATAAATGTAGAAATAAGACGTAGAATAACCATGGCTACTTCGGTTTGTCAAAACAGCTTGGTTCAAAACTCATATCGCGTAATACTAAAATGAAATAGTAAAAAACGCTTATACTCCCAGTTCTGCTGTACGGTTCAGAATCATGGACACTGCCAAAAAACAAGTAAGTTAGCACTATTAATTTTTGAAAGAAAAATTCTACGTAGAAGATATGGTTCTGTAAAAGATGACGCGGTCTGGCGGAGAAGATATAATTCCGAACTCTATGAACTGTATAATAACGTTGATGTAGCCACGAAAGTCAAAATCAGACGCCTTCATTGGCTCGGTCATGTCGAGCGAATGTCAACCGACTCTCCAGTCAAGAGGATATTTGAAGCCAGTCTTCAAGGAAAGAGACGTCGAGGGAGACCTAAACTCCGTTGGGGAGAGGATACATTGGCAGACTTAAAAAACCTGCACATCGCCAATTGGAGAAGATCTGCGCAAAACCGAGAGGAGTGGAAGGGGATATTACATCAGGCCCAGAACCTTTATGGTTTGTAGTGCGTAACAAGTAAATAAGTAATATTTCAAATAGCAAATTCGAAAAATATTTTTCTACTACAAACTTGATAATATGCGGTACCTATATAATGTAGATTTTTAAATTTATACCAGCGCTTACAACCTCTTGTAGCTATACATGACATATACCCTAGAGTAATGAAATAAATCTAGGTCTATCTACATCTCTTAAATAGTCGGTTTTAAGCAACAGTTACCTAAACTTTGGACCTATTTTAGTTAACATTCTAACTCATAAGTGAAGGAGTATAAAAGTAATTCAGTTATTGAAGGATTTTTGTGAATAATTGGATCGAATTACAATCCAGATTAAAACCAATAACTAAATTTTAAAAATTCATTTACTGTATACTGTAAATATGATTTTCTGATAATATATATCCATTTAAATTAATTAATTAATTAATTAAATATAATATATACTTATAGTGAACTAGTTATTTGGTTTTGCAAAAAAAATTTAAATTGAATTCTTTGGTTAATTATTTTAAATTAATTTATAAATATATTTTAAACTTTATTTTATATATATATTTATTTATTTGCATGAATTTCATTAATTTGGTTTACAAAATTATGTATATATATATATATCGTATTATATAAATTATATACTTATTAATACTAATTAATTAAAAATTTGAACAGGATGTAAAATATAAATACAGGTATTATGTATATGAATTTTTCTTAAAATTTAAAAATAAGTATATAATTAATGACCATATCTAAAATGAATTAGTTTCAAAATTATAAATAAATATAAAGCTATATTTAGTTAATATATTTAATATAATAATTTGTTATAAAATATTTACTAAAAATTTTTTTTTTAATTATCGTAACACAATTTTATAATTATTAGTTAGTAATGTATGAAAAGAAACTTTTTAACATTTTATGATAGATATAGCCTCCATTAAATAATTTAATTTATAATATATATATAATATATTTATATATATATATATTTATATATATATAATACATAAGTAACGAATAATATAATATATACTATATTAATATTAAATTATCTTGTCATAAGTATGTATATAAATTAATTTAAATTGTATCTATAGATTGTTATACTTTAATTAAAATATTTAATTAAAAATTTTATACTGTTTAACGATCTTTAATTAAAAAAGTATTAAAAATTTATGATTTTTATATACTAAAATTTTTTTAATACCTATATATACTATACTTTATTTAACTTAATTAAGTGCCTATTATATTAAATATACTCGTTTACATATAAATATATATATAAAAATGAATGTATATAAGTATTCAAAACCTTTGGGAGCTTACTAATGTTTAATATTATTAAATTATGTTAATTGTTAATAATTTTAATTTTGAATCTTTTAATCATATACCTACCAACTTACAGCTCAATATATGTTTAAAATACCTTTAAATTAATATTACTTTAAATGCTTTCTGAATTAAAATTTAAAATAAATTTTTAATTTAATGAAAATTATTTATATAATTAGTTAAAAACCACGAAATGAGAATTTTAAGGAATCAAATAAAATTTACTCAATTTTTTTAGAATAATCATTTAAGGTCTGAAAATATCACAAGACTTCTTATTAGTACTTCCATGGAGTTATATATATATTTAATTTTAACAAAATATTTATTTGTATAATATAAATACTTTAAAATATTTCTAAATACTTAATAGTCGACAGAACCCTGTACTTTAAAACTATGTAATATATATTAAACAACCTTAAAGCTTTTCAGAGGCAGCAGAGACTCTTCGAGCAATCAACGTCAGCAGACAATAACTCTCCAAATATTAACCTTCGGTAAATGATTATATTTGGAATCTCTAATATATATGTTGATCCAAGTAAACAGACTTAAGAAAAGTTGAAGCTAGAAACAGTAGTAAAGGTATGAAAAAATTGTCACGGGTGATGCAAATATTCATACATATAAGAAAGAGGGCGGTGTACCAAATAAAAAACAATGGATGTACTTTGCATCAGGAGACGGCTGAAGAAGGATGATGCAAATATTCATATATATATGAAAGAGGGCGGTGTACCAAGCAAAAAACAATGGATGTACTTTGCAGGAGACGGCTGAAGGAGGATAAAAAATGAAATGGGATTAAATATCATCTTATTATTGCTAAATGTTCTGCAGTGGAACAACAATTAGAAGATAAGATATACGTCCATATATTTTACTAATAATTGCGCACTTTTAAAAAACATGATTCAGCGAAATGAAAACTCCCATATACATTTGACCACCCCTACACCATTTTATATATTGGGTTTAAAATACGTATTTGGAAATAAATAAATATTTATAAATGAATTAACAAATTCTAAACAATTATTAATATTAAATGCAACAATTTAAACTTTGAACATTAACAATTTAGAATTCATAATCGATTAGAATTTTATCACATCAAAGTTCTCTAAAATTTTCCAGTTAATATATTTAAAAAATATTTTCTAAATAATTTGAAAATAATTTTCCAAGTTATAAATTTTCCCAAAAAAAAAAACAAAAAGACCAACATCCAATATTTATATCATATGGATGAATAATTTATATATATTACCTTTTTTATATATATATATATATAAATATTAAATTTAACTGACCTAAATTATTAAATATAGAATTAAATAGGTATAAAAAAAATCAACCTAATATTAGATACGAATACCTATAACAAATGAATAAATAAAATGCTGTTGAACTTTAACGAATTTAACTGTTTTTTTTTTTAATAAGTTTAACTGTTTTTTTTTTATACTTAGAGATACATTTTTTTTTTTATTTCATGTAATTACAATTTAACAATCATTAAAGCATGTGTTTTTATTCCAAAAAAAAATAGAAAAACTGTTTTTTTTTTTTTTTAATTGCAAAATAATAACTGTGAAATAAAAAAAAAAAATTAACTGTTATAATATATTAACGGTAGTTTTAGTAATATATACATATATATTTAGAAAATTGTTAAATAATTTTATTTGTGATACCTATATATAATAATAGTTAGTTAATTAATTATATTTATATTATTTTATTAATTTGTTGGAACATACATAACTGTAACTTTATAGTTAAACTTTTTTAAATTTACAGTTATTTTTTTACAGTTTATGAAATTAAGAAACTTTAAAATTGTGATTTATATTTAATTTGTTATTAATTTTTTTAAATTTTTTTTCCCTTTTGACGGATGTTGAAGTTATGAATTGAAAAAAGATTTCGAAGGGTTAATTCTTTTTTTCTAGGGGGCATCTCAAATTATTTAGTCCTGAATTGCACAGAATTTTTTTGTGGCAGTGTTGATCTTTAATAAATAAACACAACTCCCTTTAAGAGTAAAATTTAGAATAAGGACCTGTGATGCAAGTATAAACTGTTAGGTTTTTCAAATTTATTATATTAGGGTAAGTTATTTACCAAATATAGGAATAGCTAATATAAAGCTTGAAATTCCATTTATAACTGCCCAGAGTTAATAAAGCCAATCATAAGTTACATTTTTATCAAGAACATAACTGAAAAGCTTCATAATCAAAGGATTCCTTATCAAACGTCTTTATCATCCTATATCAGATGTCAGACTATACCTTTCACACCATCATCTCTAGGTCCTTCTTATTGGATCAATTATTTCAAATGGCAGGATTATGATCACATGTTTAAAGACCGCCCAGGATATTCGAGAGCTTTAAGTTTTTCAATTAATCTAACAAATTTCATATTTTCCTAGTTTTTTTGAATTATCTAATCAGTAATTCATCTAGGGAATTCCTTACTATAATTTATTGGTTCATTACCAAATTAGGTCCGTACCTACTATCATAGAAATTTTCTAATTTCATTTTCAATTTTCTTTTCAAATCGTATCTAAATCTAGAATAACTCTAAAAACTCAAAAAACTTGAAAATAAAAACGAAAATTATCAAAGAAAAGTGAACAAGTCAAATTGGACACAAAATCACCCCAAAAAAGGGGTGAGCAGTACAGAATACTATTATTCTATTTCATTTTATACATTTTTTAACATGTAACAAGTGAATAAAATCAAAAGAACAAAAGAACAAAAAAAAAAAAAAATCAAAAGAACTTTTATAAAAAAATTAAGTTAAACAAATTCTATTATATTTGCATGAGAGTTTTTTGTAACGGTATATGTTTGTTTATGTACCGTTATTTTCAAAAAAAAAAACAAAACAAAAACCAAAAAAACACTTTTATTTTTTTTGTTTTTTAACAAAAAATTTTTTAATAATAGAAATTGTATAATAATAAAAGTTATTGTTCTGAAAATCTGTATTATGTAAAAAAAAAAAACAAAAAAAATTAAAAAAAAAGACCATTCGTGACGTCATAGTTTTATTCATGATTTTTGTTCTGCGTTTGTTTATTTACATGTTGTTTTTTTTTTGTTATAATAAAACGTCATTATATTGATTTGCATTCTTATAATTTTTTCTTTCTCTATCTAACAAAACAATATGTCTATACATACATATATACTATATATATATACAAATACACATATAAATTATAAATAAATCTTTTATTTTTTTTTTTGAATATTTAATAATAGTATATATTTTTGTTTTGAGATGCTTTGTACTTGTCGTCTGACTGACTTTTTTTTATCCTAAATGTACATATATATTATGTATATACAATATAGGATACATAAATATATATATATGTAGATATATAATGGTTTGTTTACATTTTTTTTTTTTGTTTACATTCATTATTATCATTTATTTAAATAATAATAATTGTTTGCCGGTACTATATTCAATACTTTTTTTCTTCTTATTATTATTATTTTTATTATTACTATTGTTATATTTAAATGCTATTATGATTGTTTTGTATGTGTGTGTGTGTGTGTGTGTTTTTGTGTGTATGATACTATATAACAGTTAAATGTAGTATATTAAGTAGAATGGTCTGGTCCAATTCGTCTGCCATGGTAGGTAGGTATAGTGTTTTTTGTTTATATATTATTTAATATGATTTGGACTTCTTTGTATAAAATGATTTTTATACCCGTATGACTATATTGTCAAAGGGTATAATAAATTTGCCATTACGTTTGTGACGCAGAGAAGGAGGAGGGGGGGGGTAGATATAGACTCAAGTGCATGAATCGTATCAGAATCGAAAAATAAATCGATTTAGGTATGTATGTCCGTCCGTCCGTCCCTCTGCAATAGCCGTCATCGCTATTTAAATCCAGGCATTTTGATTCATGAGTTCGGGTAGCTGCCATACAACGTCTTTTTTTTATATGAGTATTACTCTGTACTTATTACAGCTGCATGTCTGAAATTTTGCCAAAAATAGTTTAGTGTAATGGCTAAAATAAATGCAAAATTTGGTTGGTCTCCTGCAGAGGACTCGAGTAGCTGCCATACAACTCCTTCTTTTATATGAGTATTCCACTACACTTAATAAAGCTGTATGTTTGAAATTTTCACCAAAAGCAATAACCCGGATGATATAATGTATATGTGACGGTCGTACGGGTATCCCAGAGTTGACCCAGTCTACTCTACTACACTCTTCCTCGTTTTTTTGTGAATTGTTTGTTTGAAATTTTGTTGTTGTTTTTGTTTTGTTTGAATTGAATTAAAAAAAAAAATGTTTTATTTTTTTTTTTATAATTGCTCATTATTATTATTTATTATTATTTTTAATATTATTATTATTATTAGTAGGTAATAGGTATATATTACATATATGTATGTATAGCATTTTGTGGCTGAATTCTGATATTTACCTACATTTTTTCAGTCATTCATTCATTCATTTCATTCAGCTATTCAATTCATTTCATTCATTTCGTTCGTTCTTCGTTTATTCATTCAAATACAAAAAAAAAAAAAAAACAACAACAACTAAAAAAACAACAAAAATAACAATACACTGAATTTGATTCTGATATTCATCACATAACAATAAACCGCATTTTCTTTCTTTCTTCTGTTTATTTGTTTGTTTTTTTTTTTTTCTATTTATTATTTTTTTTTTTTTTTTTGAAAATTTTTTTTTTTTATTATATTATGTATGTATGTGTATGTATTTGTTAAAAAAAAAACAACAACAACAACAAATAAAAAAAAAGATCCTATTTTTCCATTCAATTCCTCTGCTTTTTTTTTTCTATATAAAAATAATTTATAAAAAAAATTGAAATGAAATGTTTTTCAATTGAACAAAATTCTAAAAAAAAAAAAAAGAAAATTAACAAAACAATAACAACAACAACAATAACAAAAAAAAATGGCATATAACAATAAAAACAACAACAATATCAGAAATAATAACAGCAACAAACAAAAAATTGTGTGTAAAAAAAAAAAAAAAAATACAAAAAAAGAAAGTCAAGGTCGTCGTTTCACTGTATCAATTGTTTCTTTTCATTTTTTTTGTTCCGGAATTATGAATTAAAAACAACAACAACAACAATAATAAAAAGAAAATCAAAACAAAAAAACAGCGCCAGATTAGAATAGAAATAATAATAATACAAAAACAACAACTATATACATAACAAAAAAAAAAAAAAGGTTCATTGAATCTAAAATAATACACAATAATAAGTTAAAAAAAAAATATACATACATACTTAGTATATATATAAAAAAACATTTTTTCTAAAATAAAAAAAACAGAAATTGTTAAAAAAAATGTTAAAAAACAATAAAATAAATAAAAAAAAAAATAACCAAAACAAAGTTTTTTATTTTTTATTATTTATTTATTAAAAGAAAAAGAAAAGGAAAGCGAGCGAATCACACAAAAATATCAAAAGAATTTTATATAATATAAAATTTATATATACAAAAAAATAAAAAACATCAGAGACCCTCAAGGGTAAAAAAAATACAACTTTATTCAAAAAATAGTGATGGTGGTGTATATATATAATATATAGTGTACAAGTATAAACAATGTTTAAATATTATAATAAAAAAAATAAAACAAATAAATAAATATAAAAAAACCCCAAGAAAACAATCATAATAATATATATTATATAACAATATATATATATATGTATATGTATATTAAATAATACATATATATTATATTTAAATAATAATAATAAAAATATATAAATACATATAGGGTTAATGAACGATTAAAAATAAATAAATATATGTGTATGTATATCTATTCAAATTTTCTATTTTTCAAAATTTTATTTTAATATCCTTAATATCCTTGAGAACAATAAAAGTAAAAAAAAACAAACCTAATACATAAATATTATAACTGTTTTTTTTTTTTGCTTTTTTGACCAATCGCACAACACTGACCTATTCTAATATTTAATATATGTATTAATACAAATACATAATAATATGTAATAAAGGTTTTTCACTTCTAATTCAAGTTTTTTCATTTCAAATTCAATTTTTTTCATTTCAAATTCAATAAATATTTGTAAAAATTTTTTTTTTTTTATTGTTGAATTTTTTAAACAAAACAACATATTAAGGATAAAATATTAATCTTTAAGCAATTGTAGTAGTCTTGCTTTTATAACAAAAATGTTGTGTCATTATCCAATAATATTTTGAAATTAATAATATATATCCTAAAAAATGAATACGGAATTAAACAATCAAGTGGATAACAATTCCTCCAGAAAATCGAGTCCTTTTCCAATTCCCAATGGACGGAATTATCGGCCCAATGGGCGGAATTATATTATTATTAAAATTCACCCACCAATAGAATATTCTGATGATAGCAGCGCGGAAAATACACCTAGCTTGGTTGTTCGTCGTAGCGGATACCATAGGGAACTTTACAAAAAAATTAGCTTAGACAAAAAAAAGATATTAATAAAATGCTATGAAGAAGGCAAAATCATAATTGAATCAAGTGAAATAGCCAGAATTAATAAAAATACCGCCCTGTTTATTATAAATCGGTACAAAAAAGATGACTGCAAAATTGTTAAAAGAAATCTTGGTGGTAGAAGAACAGTGAAATTGACTGATGAAATATTAAATAAAATTGAAAAATCAATACAAGAAAATCCATGCGTCACCTTAAAAAAAAACAAAATGAAGGTATTAGAAACCAAAAACGTCAGCCTTTGCACAGCCAGTATTTTTAATGGATTGAAAAAGTTAAGAATAACACTAAAGAATGGTACAATAAATGTGGATCGGATGAATTGTATAAGCACAATTGAGCAACGTAAAATATATGCAATTAACTTTTCGCAAAATGCTCGGGACACGGGATAAAATAGTGTTTCTTGATGAATCCGGGTTTAACTGTCATCTGCACAGAACTAGGGCTAGATCAAAAATAAATACTGCTGCTCATGTAATAGTACCAACTGTGAGAGGATGAAATGTTTCATTTATAGCGGCTATGAATTTACATGGGATCAGATAAAGCCAAGTAATAGCAAACGCATCTGTTAATGCAAATATTTTTATTACGTTCCTTCATGAATTATTTGTTAAACTGGCTGAAGCTAATATCACAGGAGCATGGCTGGTTTTGGACAATTGTACAATCCGCAAAACCCGAGAAGTGTATGATAAAGTTAGTGAGACAACTCATAGTTTAATTTTTCTTTCTCCATACTTCCCGATGTTGAATCCCATTGAGAAGATTTTTTCAAAAATAAAATTGTCAGCGAGAGATTTATTGGCGGATCCACAAATTCATATAAATTTAGTAAATCTAATTGAAACATCTGTGGCAACTGTTACCTCAGAGTGTTGGTATGGTATGTATATGTTGCTCAGTGTATATAATATAATACAAAGTGTAATTTTTGTGTTAATTTTTTTCAAAAATAGCAAAAACGCGGAACCGGGTATTTTATAATATTTAAACAATATTTATAGCTAGAACTTACGCAATAGTGTACTGAACAACTTCATAAAGTTTCTTTGTGATCAGATGAATAGTCTAGGACAATGCGTACAGGACCGGTAGACATACATACAGACATACAATTGTTTTTATATAAATGGAAAATAATATTTAACTTATAGATAGCATTTAATCAATAATAAGACGTGCTAGTATATACATTATACCTAACTTTAAAGAGGTTTTGCTTATATTATTACATTTTTGAAGCATCGCCCCAAAGAATTAATATAATCTACACGAGAGAGGTAATTGGGATCGATCATCAAAAAGGTACGGAGAATCTTAAAATAGTATATCAGCGATAATTGCAACCCCTCATAGATGCACTGTTTAGTGTGGAATCATACCTAATATAGATATCGGTTCACATTTTTGTCGTAAATTAAGTTAATTCAAATATCGACTCTGGGGCGACATACCGAACCATTTTGGAAAAGTCTTTACGTTCAGAAGTGCTCAATTATCGGAACATATAGCTCCAGCTCATACCGAAAGTGAGACAATAGGGATGAGGCTTTAAAAAGTTCTCGTAGAATTACCATTGTCTCAACACTAATAAATTCAGAATGACACGATTTAACGTTTCTATCCCGCAAGGGGTTAAAAAAATAATTAGTAAAATTAAAAAAAAAATTTTTATTTCCAATAACTTAAATAATCCCCAACTAAAAACTAAATGAACGGAGACCCTTTATATTGTCCTGTTTTTTTTACTATTTTACTAATTTTTTTTCTATCTAGTCGATTCTTTTGTAAATGACATTCTTAATTAGTAAACAGATTTTTTCTTTCTTTCATTTATATTGTTATTTTACTTAATTGAATTATTTTTTGTTACCACTTCCTATGATCCACAGTTTCTATCTATAGATTCATTTTCATTTTTTACTACTTTAGATTTTTTCATTATCTACAGTACTCTTCTTGATGTTGAAGCCAATGACTTTAAAATAATAAAAGATAAAATAATTAAGTTTTGTGGTTCTTTTTTGTATCCTATTAATTTTTTTTTACAGCTTTCTTGTATATTTTAATTGTTACCTACAATTTTTTCTTATTGTACACTTTTCACTACTATGTTTTTTTGTTGTAATATAATTTTCTTTTACAATATCCACAAAAAAAATTAATAAAAGTCAATCAGAATAAAAGTGAATACTTTCCATATTTCTTTTTTTTACTAAGCAGAATAAAAACAGAATATAAAGGTGTTCTTTTGTAGTACAAAAAATGACATTTTAAATAAAGTAAGATAAGTAACTAAAAAAAAAATAAAGCGCCCTCTCTATTGTCACTAAAACAACCTCTAAATACAATCGATTAACAAAACAATATGAAAAAAAATAATAATTTTAATATACATTAGAATGCAAAAATATAAAGACAGGAAGTATTACAAATTGCAAGTAAATAATAGTTTTTAAAAGAATTGATTCCTATTTTGTCTTTCACTGTAATTTGCGCCAATTAAATATCAGATGATAATTAATGGATGGATGTTAAAATATAAAGACAGGAAGTATTTTTTTACAAATTGCAAGTACTTGTAGTTTTCAAAAGAATTGATTCCTATTTTGTCTTTCACTGTAATTTGCGCCAATTAAATATCAGATGATAATTAATGGATGGATGTTAAAATATAAAGACAGGAAGTATTTTTTTACAAATTGCAAGTACTAGTAGTTATCAAAAGCATTGATTCCTATTTTGTCTTTCACTGTAATTTGCGCCAATTAACTATCAGATAATAATTAACTCTTTCATCTTAAAAAAGTTCAGGAGTAGAGTAATTCATTGCTAAGGATCTTTGATCCTAACAGATTCATTCATTACGTCATAACTTTTGACACATCTTTGAAGTATCGGCTATAGTGAAAATATGTGTCAAAAGTGACACTCTGTAAAATTCATATAAATTCATATATAAATACTTCTAGGTTATAGTTAAATGGTTCGGAATGCTGATTTAAATTCATTCAACTTATTCTTAAAATCTTATTCTTAATATGTATTCTAAAACTTAATACTAAAGAGTCATGAAAGTGTCACATTATTTTGTACACCAATGTCGATTACAAATATTAAAGAAACAACTTTACACAAAGAAGACTTAAAAATATTTCCTGTTAAATTTTCATCGATATCAGCACAAAAAAAAATGTTCTGATTAAAAAGGAAGTAATCAGTCAAACTTTGGAAAAATTGTTGGCATTTTATTTTTAATAAAGGTGGTAAATAATATTTCACGGAATTTAAAGTTTTTTTAAAATAAAATTTAAAGTAATATTGAAGTTTTTAATACAAACTGGCTCTAGAAATCTCTAACTCTAAAAGCGGAACAGCATTATTCTGATTAGTTTAAATAGATCATTATACATAAGAGTACTTCATGTAGACTCCTCTGAATACATCTTCTGGCTAGTACTATAATTAAAACTACTATTTAAAGTTTAATAAAATGTAGCATTTTTTTTCTATCTAATCTGAAATGTACTAATTTTATTTAAGCGACTGGGTGGCACAGTGGTCCGAATCCCAGTGATATTGAAAAAACTTTTCTGGTTTTTGACTCGACTCAGCTACCATTCGCCATTGGGGTCAAATTAATGACTTAATCAATAATTAATAATTATATATATCTTTAATAAAAAATACATTAATATAACAATATAAACAAATAATTTAATTGAATAATATAACTCACAGATATGGAATACCATTAAACACCATATACCATAGAATTGTAATCTATTGAAAATCTAAGACGTTTCTACATGTTATAAGGCCAAGTACTATCTCATATTTAAATTGTATGTGGAATTCATTAAGATCAGTTCTAATAACACGAATATAATATGACTCTCAGTTCCAACACATACATATGGTATAGGCAGGCCTTTTAGCCTATCTACAATCCCTAACTTAAACATTGGTCTAACCTTATCACTAATTGTCAAAATTAATACCACCTTATAAATATGAAACAATTGTATACTTTAAAAAATTGTTTAAGTGGGTCCTTTTATAAGACCTACTAAGATATGAAGCTATTAAATTTTTTTAAAATACGACATTAGAAGACCTTAGGTCACTTCCGTGTCTTCTCTTCAAAAAAAAAATTCAAAGTATTTTATAGAATATACATTATAAACTTCATAATACCACTTCAAGAAAAAAGCCAAAACACAATAAATACAAATTAAATTGGATTTATTTGGATTAAATTTTAATTCATACAAATATTTATACAAAACAATTAGTTAAACGATTTTTCAATTCTTTTGTATATTTTCAAAAAATTTGTTTTTTTTATTTTTCATGATAGCATGTAAAACAACAACAACAACAACAATAAATGAAAAGCCATTTTCTTGTCATATGATATTTTTCTTTTCTTTTACAATTATATGTATATATTTAAAAATTGATTCTTTTGTACACTTTGTACTCTCGTACAATTCAAGACAGGCCTATATTCAAAAATCTGATATTTTAAAAATAAAAACAAAATTCAATTAAATTTTTTATTGTTGTTGTTGTTTTTTTTTTTTGATATTTGCTATAAGATAAAGTGAAATTTAAAACTATGGAGTATAATTGTAAAAGACAGACTGCATTAAATATATATATGTATATATAATATATATACATACATATATAACAAACAGCTGATATGAAATTTTGGATGACGTTTTTCATTAAAACAATTCATCTATTGACAGGAGGTTTTCAAAAAAAAATTTCTTTTGTTATAAAATCAAAAATAAAATAAAAAAAATAAAAATAAAAACAATAAGAAAAACAAAAGAAAAGAAAATTATTCAAAAAAGAAAAAAAAATCAAAAAAATATTGAATGGAATGTGAATTGTATCTAGAGATTTTTCGCGTATAGGCATTTTTCATTTGCGCCTTTTATATATGAAAGGAAATCGTGTTTCATTCACAAAAAAAAAAAAAATAAAAATATAAAAACAATAACAAAAAAAAAAACAAAATATAACCCAAATCAAAATAAAAACAAATACAACAACAACAAAAAATATCCTTTTGTTGTGCAATTTTTTTTTTTCTACTTTTCTTTCATTTTTAGATAAAATAAAAAAAATTTGTACAATTCTTTTGTTTTTTTTTTTTTTGTTGTTTTTTATTGTTTTGTTTTTTTTTTTAGTAATTGAATTCAGTTGGTTGATAACTTGTTGCATGTTTCTTGTGTGGTACAAAAAAAAACAACAACAACAACAACTACAACAACAACAAAACTAAATTATACAAATAAAAGAAGAAATTGAAAAAAAAATTGTCAGGATAATGATAAAAAAAAAAAAAAATCAAAAAAAAATTTATTGAAATGAAATACAATTTATTACATCTACATATTTAGTATAAATGCATATACACATTTATATAAAGATTTTTTAAATTTTAAATTAGTACCTGTTTGTATATGCATGTATGTATGATTGTAGATAAAAAATTTATTTAAAAAATATAAAATTGAGACCAAATTGAAACATATATTTACATAGGGTTAAGTTCCCTATAATCGAACACTTAACGATACTTTCGACTTTAATTAATCATAAATAAGGTGTATTTTAACCGAATAACTAGTTTTATATATAAATCAAAAGTATAAATTTAATAACCTTTTGAACTAATTAAATTAAATTAAATTATACAAATTATTAATAATTTTATTTAAAAATTACTAAAACAAAGGCAAATTTGCCTATAATCGAACACCAGTTACCTATATATTTTCGAAAACAGATATTCCTTTGTTCGACCCCGCTAATTTAGTTATTGCTAGATTTGGCTTCCAAAACTAGAATCAAAAATTAAGACTAAAGTGTCCGAAAATAATATAATATAATTAATATATGCAATGCAATTACAAAATCTCTCTGAATTTTTAATATATTAGCATCAAAGCATTTAATATAATGCGGCTCTCGCCCCCCAATCCCTAGCAAACTAATTATTTGAAGCCAGATTTTGTATCCAATTTTAAAACCCCTCCTAATTTATCTTCATACATAATAAGTCAACAACAAATTATTTAAATAGTTTTTCCATTTTTTCGCGAAATTTTTAAGAAATATTGCAAGAAAACGAGATTTCGCTCCCGCTCCCGCTAAAAGCAGTATTTAGTCAAACTCACAAGTTATTCTACAATTAATTTTCCTTGCTCTGAGTAAGAACTCTAGAATAGTCCATTTTCATTTTCTTAAATGCTTTCATCACAGGAATTTTGTGATGCAGAGTTGTTACCGGAATACGAAAGAGTTTACTGGCGTCCCTAACATTCATAGACCCTTCCCTGATTTTACCGAAAGCTGCTTTCAAAGAATCTTCGCTATATTGCTGATACATTTTCATTATGTCTAAAAAATTAATGTGTAACAACTTAAAACCTGAAGAAAACATTGTGATCGAATATGGGAATCTAAAACTAACTTGAATTGCCTAAATTCGAACACTGTGTTCGAAATAAGAAATTTGTGTATTTTAGTTTCCTTTGTTCAAACAGGTCAAAAATATAAATAAATTTTTAATATTTTCCTTAAATTTTAAGAAAAGATTTGTGAGATAATTAACTTATTTTTTGTTCTGATTTTTTTGTTAAGGGTAGGGGAAACTTCAACAAATACATTAAAAAAAAAACCGTTTTTAAAATAAGTCAAATTTTCTTATTATACTAGTTTTTTTTAAAAGTGTTCGATTATAGGACATGTTCGAAATAAGGCAACACCACCCTATATACATGAATATAAATAATAATATTTAATTTATGTACAAGTGTATATTTTGAATTTATTGTGAATTGTTTTTTTAAATGACGTTTTGTTTTTTTTTTTGATTTTTTGCAAAAGACAAAATTTTTTTTTATTTTGGGACTTTTTTTTTTTTTTTGGGTAATTTTTTTGCAATTTTAAGGTGTTCTTTTGTTAATATACTCATTTATATATGTATATATATATATAAAACACTTTTTCTACATATTAATATATATATTTGGGGAATTTTTTTAAATGTTTTTGGAAGACATGAAAATTACCTGAATTAATTTAACTTTTTAGGTATAATAGGGATGTTTTAATTTTATTTAATTGTAGGTATCTGATAAAATTGATATGAATGTATGTATAGCTATTATATAATATATAATGGATATATATAGCTATTATATACTATTAAAGAATACAAAAAGAATAAAGTTTTTGTACAAAGTTAATCGAAATCAAGATTGATACAATGCATTATGCAATTTAAAAGTAGGTACAATTAAATTTTACAAAAATTGTAATTGTGGTTGAAGTTATAAATGAAAGTGAAAAGTTAAATGTCAAACATTTGTATACACTTTATAGATGTTTTAGTTGCAAGGAGATTGTTTTGAAAATGTAGGTACTTATATGTTTCCTTTTTTACAATTTATATTGAAATTTCAAGTATTCCATTGTAAAAATTTTTAAAAATTAGTAAATCAAACTAACAACTAACTTGCAGCTTAAGAATTTTATAACTGAATTTTGTATTTAATAAAAAAAACCCTTTATTTATTTTTACAGTTATTTTGAATTTTGAAATTCCACAAAACACTTAACTTATTATGTTAGGACTTTGATAGCCAGACTGGAACTTAACTTTATAATGATTCTTGGCTTGTATTTATACTAAGATTTTATCAACTAATTTTGCATAGATACTTGTGAAATCATGTTTTATCTTGAAATGTCACTGACTTAATATATATTAGTAATTTACTTAATAATATGTTAATGACCACATGTATATAATGTCACTTTAATATATAGCGGAAATCATTTAGACATAAATATAAATGTTATTATCCCCCAGAAATGTTTATTAAATACAATTTTTGGAAAGTATGCCAAAAGTGCAATAAAAGCTTTATTTAAGTTCAAAGTTTTTATATTATAGATATACTACTTATAAAACTTAAGTTCTGAAAATTTCATTCAAGTATTAGAACAAAATCGAAAATTTTCCAATACTGCAATGGCTACTGATGAATCAAAAGAACAAATGAAGTTCTGAAAATTTCATTTAAGATTTTTAGAACAAAATCCAAAACTAAAACTTGGAGCTGTTCATAAGTAATTTCTACTGATATGAGTCTACTTATTTTGAAAAACCGAAACATTCCTCATATATTTCTAAAAGAATAAATGTTTATGGAAATGTTACTGAACCTAGGAATTCCATCTTCTTCTTAAATTTTTTTATTTACTCTTTTTTTGGCAGCATAGGATTTCCACTAGACATCTTAATCCAATTCGATTAGATGTTAATATTTTAATATTTAATAAATTTCTTTCGTTCATATTTACTTATTCACAGGAATTAACAAATTTCAGTGGGGAGATTTTCTGCGTCATATGCCTCTTCTTGCTCCTTGAAGAAACAATTCTTAATAAGGACTAAATTAAGACAACGACAGCCAGAAGGAGATATGTTGATGGGTATCGTAAGGAACGTGCATGAATGTCTTCATTTTTTTTTAATTAACTAATCCTGAACGATGGTAATTGATTATTAACTAAGCTTTTGACAATTTTCTCATAAAAAAATGCTTATTTTATAATATTAATAGTCTTAAGACAGCTCTAAAAGTTTTCGGAATTTTTTAACACTAGAAATTAGTTTGGGATTGATTTAAAACGCAAAAAATTCAATAATTTACTATTAGATCTAATGATGCAAGAAAAGTCCAGGTCAAGCATTTTCTTGACTTTCTCAAAAAGTTATAATATTGTTTTTCTGAAAAACTTCTAATCGTTTGATTATAAAAAGAGTTGGAGTTAATTTTGTTGGAGTGACGCTGACGAACTTCGAGAAACTAATCTTAATATTTTTGATGTTTAAAAATACCTTTGTTTTTCAATATTTTTGATGTGACTAGTTTTAGATATCTATGACCCTGCTGAGACTCTGATCAGGAAATAAAATATCGTATAAAGATGGCGAGCCCTTCAAATACAAAAAGGTGCTTACCAGCCGGGATATTATCATCGATCAAAGGTTGCGTTATATCGGGTGTTACTTATGGTCAGTTTTGCTGTATGAGGTTGAATAGTGGACCCTAAAAGTTGCAAGTATGAATAAAATCGAAGCCTTTGAAATGTAGACATACAGGCTAATGATATAAATACCATGGACAGATACAATTTAAAATTCCGAAATTCTTTATAGACTGAGTAAACATAGAGAATTACTATTATTTGTCAAAAAAAGAAAAACAGCGTATTTTTGGCATATTATTCGGGGCCAATATTACGAGCTTCTGCAATTAATCATACATGGAAAACCCGAAGGTAAACGTGGCGTATGAAAGAAAACAAATATCCTGGTTAAAAAACATTAGAAATTGGACAAATATAAGAACAATAGGAAATTTATTACATACCGCATCTAAAAGGGGGGAAAAAATTGGTACATGCTTACATTCAGAAGTGGATTTGCAGCGGAAGAAGATGAATATACCTTTATAAATGTATAGCTTTATTAATTTTAAAACCCAAAGGAAAACTCTCTTTATAATTATCCAAAATATCTTATTAAAATTAAAATGAAAAAAAACAAATATCTTAAGATACAAAAAAAAAAATCTATATTTAAATTCAATTTCATTTTGATTTATTGCATTTAATTTAAAATAGTTATCAAAATTATTTATTTAATATATTATACTGCTTTATCTTTTAATACACATCTCTGAAATTAATATATCACCTAATATTTTATAATGTATAATACAACATCAGATACATTATTTCCAATTTCTTTGATTACCTTTCAACATTTAATAAAATAATAAAAAAAAAAAAAAATTTTTGGTAAAGAGGAAACATTAAAAATAATTTATTAAATTAAATTGATATATCTGCATAAATCTAATATATACCTATACAATATTACACATTTACCTATAAGTATATACTTCTCAAAAATCAGTTAAATAATATTCAATTTCCTGAAAGTTCTCATAGTTCTTAAGTATTAATCTATTAAATTTAAAAAAAAATATCAAATATACACCCCCGCATACATAATATCTATTATAAACATATATATCTTTATAACAGCACTATATAATTAAATTATGTATATATATGAACATCTTAAAAGATTCATTTCTTTAATTTTATATATATAACTCTACTTATTCATCAAATTGCATAAATTAAGAGAATAAAAAAAGATAGATACTTAAGACATGGGTACACTACTGGAATTAATTCATGATGAACTACTTTAAACCTTTTTAACAAACTGTTCCCACGTTTTTTAATTCATCATTTTTCAAAAAAAAAAAAAAAGAAAAACAAGCAACAACAACAATACATGCAACAAGAGCAACAGAACACAACAAATTATAAATTTGATCTAGATTAAAATATGAAAAATTGTGCGCCATTTGCTTTTTTTTTTGTGTTGTAGATACACTTTCAGTATACATCATATATCTATATCTCTTGGTTTAAATTGAATCCACGAATCCATAATCACACTTCCAAATCATCGTTTGTCATGTCTACAACGAAAGATGAAACGATCTACAAAAAAAAAACAAAAACAACAAGCACAGAACATCAAAGAATATATGATTAAAAAAAATGATCTGTCGGGTTCTTATATACGTGTATATATACAAGCAAAATTTCTTTTTAATAATGCAAGGCTTCATGCATTTTTCCATTGGATTATAAGTTCTTAAGATATGGAATGGAGTCGTGAAATAAGATCCTGCGCAAAAAAAAAATTAATTTGCTGTAGAGGTTTAAATATCAAACTCCGCATAAGATTAATGAAGTGCTATATATGGTTAATTCTTCTATATGACATGGAGACTTGGACTTCAAAAATTAAAGATATCAACAAATTGGAAGCATTTTCAATGTGGGTCTACAGAAAAATGCAAAAAATCTGATGGACTGAACACATTTCAAATGAGGAATAGAGAACTGCTTCTAAGAATTAAACGTCAAAAAAATATGAATTGCTTCAACTTATTGTCCAAGGTTCAATTGAGGTAAGGAACAAATGTCATGGCTAAGAAACATTAGACAGTGGACAGGCGTTTCAGATATAGGAGAGCTAATGTACAAAGCCAGGGATCGCATAAGTCATCAACAGTTGATCAACAGTATTATATGATCGCTAACATCCAATAATGGATATGCAGCAAAAGAAGAAGAAGAAGAAATAAAGCCTGGATTATTTGTCATTCAATGGGAAATTACACTCTGGGGCTGTATTTCTCTTTTAATTTAATTCGAGGTGTTATTTTTCGCTTTTAAAATTAAGTTTCAACCTTTTGTGAAGTGAAACCGTAGGGTGTTATTTCCGATTCATTTTGATGTAATTGAGAAATAAGATCACAAAATATAAACTCCCGGGGTGGTATTCCTTAACTTTTCAAATTTTATGAAATAAAACCCCTGTGGTGGTTAATTCTCATGTACATAGACAATATTCTTAAGAAAGCTTAGGATTAGATTCAAAAGCAGGGTGGATATACTCCTGTTCTAGAAATATAAATATTCCGAAAAAGGAGAAATACCCTGATTTCGAATACGATTTCAAAAATTCTTCTTAATTAAAAATTTTACACATGGAGGAAATAAGACTTCGGGGTGTTATTTCTAATTATATGTGAAATTACACCACTCTGGAGAATTAAAGTCTCGAGATGTTAGATATATCTCTTTCATTTAAATATTCGAATTTTTGAGAAATAACACCTCAGGGCGGGACCATAATCTTCCAAAATTCGAAAGTAAATTTCTTATTCCTCATTCAAAATGAAATAAAAGGCCGCATCTTGTTTATCAATGAGGAATAACATCTCGAGGGGGCTTTATTTCCCCAGGAATTTTTTTCACGACCCCTTAAGAAACACATATTCTTATCCGATCTTCACTCCACAATTTGTTAAACAAATTGGTAAAAAAATATGATATATATATATATACACATAGATTTTCATCAATTTTATACGCTGTTATCATTATTGTCGTTGTCGTCATCATCAGTGTTGTCGTTTATCATCATCAACACTATCAATAGAATATGATCATCATTTTATACATAATATAATCAGTAATCTAAAGTATATCGCGTTAACGTTTTTTTAACTTCTAAGTTTTATAAAATAATTCTTATATGTTCCAATTTTTTTAGGGCTGACTGACTGACTCCATGCCTCCATGTTATTATTGTTGTTGTAAATTGCTTGTTAATATTAATAGGTACACTAATGTTTGCTTTACTTTGACTGTTATTATAAAACCAGATTATTTTTCAGTTCACTCATTTGAAAAAAATTCATAACATCAGCATCAGCAACAGCAGCAGAATCATAAACAACAAATACAACATTTACAATATTTCATATTAAAAATTCATCAGCCATATTTTATATTTTACTTTTGCTGAAAAAAAAAATAAAAAGAAATGGTTTCGACCGCACGAAACAGGAAAACGCTTCTCAAGTTTCTATCATAAAAATTTCATTATAATCATAATCAATATCATCATCATCATCATCATCATTTAACAATCATTTTGAATTTTAATCAAAGAAATAAATCGCAAAAATTTTTTTCTGAAATTAAACTTAAATAGAAGTGATGTTTGATGAAAAATGAGAATGAGACGGTAACGTTTTCAACAAAATGTTGGCGCAGAAAATTGAGTTGAGCTGAAGGAAAAAAAAATTGTATCTTAAGATATTTTTTTTTAATTTTAATTTTCAGTATTTTTTTTTTTTATTTAGATACCAATCATTAGTAAAGTAGGTTTATATATATCATTTTTAACAAACCATCATCAGTTATTTAGTAAAGTAATTTAAAATCCATGAAATTAATGAAAGAGGATCTCTTCAAAAAAAAAAAATGTGTGTAATGAGTATTGAAATTAAAGGAATTTAACAGAAAATCAACAAGAACATTAGCAACAGCAACAACAACAAAAAGTAAATTGCAAAACAAATTTTCAGTAAAAGGAAAGAAACAGCAATGACATCAGAAAAAAAAAGTATCTGAAGATATTTAATATCCAGGAGTATCAAATATTAAAAAAATAAAATAGTAGCCTGCATCTACCATCAGGAGTACTTACCAGAAACTAGTAACGAATAATCCGAATACCCTATTTCAAGTATTAAGTATAATATTCATTCATTCAACATTAGTAATGATTTGATTTCAATTTCAATTTTTAAAAAAAAAGAAAAACGACAAAAATTAAATGAAATGTGAAAAAATTGTTTATCCATCATCTCCTGCTCTTTCAGATACAAAAAAAAAAAAACAAAAAAAGGTATTAAATTTTCGGGGCTGGACTATATAATTATACTGTTGATAAATTACTATGCTGCTGCTGCTGCTGCTGTTTTTTCAAGATATTGAATTTTTTTCGAGTTCCTTTTTTAATTTGTATCTGATAATTACATTTTGAGCACAAATTGCAAGAAAAAAGGTATAAAATAAGAAGCGGCTCTAAAAACAGTAGCTACAATCATATTAACTTTTTTTTTTTTTTTAATAATAAAATGTTCTATACGGTCCAATATCCCATATTTTTATGTCATAATCAAAAGATGAAGAAATGTGAAATGTGTGGATGTACATGGGACTAAACCTAATGTTATATCAAAATCATTATGATATGATTGTTTGTTTCAAGGATATTCAGATATAAATTACATTTTATATAATTTCTTATTAAAGTAAGTCTAAGATATATATATACTCGTACACTGAGAGAGATTGTTAAGAAGGAGATGATGATTTGTTTTTTTTTGTGGAATTCCGGGGATTAATTTTTAATCAAAAATTCTATTGTTTTCTGATTGATGTAAATGTAGGGATAACTATAACTTTTAGCATGCTTCAATTCTTTTGTTTCTTTTGATCGGTTTTTTTTTTTTACAGAACTTTTGTTTTTTTTTTTTTATTTTCTTAGAAATCAGAACTTGGACCCAACAGTTTGTCTGTTGAAATATATTATAAGGTTTCGTGCAATGAAATTTAAAAAAAAAACCGCATCTTTAAATGATTTTAATGAATTGAAGGTATTTTTTTGGAGTATAGTTTTTTTTTTTAAATTATGAGTACTAGTATATTTGTATGTGGTATGTTGTATTGGTCTTATTAAGGACGAAAAGGATCAATCAGAAAAAATTTTAAACTTTAATTATAGGTTATTTTATGATGTAAAATGTTGGTTCTGTTAAGGAGTTTCCGGCCCATATTTCATAATAATCTGTAGATAATAATAATAATAATTTTGAGATATATAATATCATAAGTAGTTAAAAAATTTGAGAAAGGTATAAGAATATCTTAAGATATTTTTTTTTTCAAAATTAAATTGAGGATCAATGATAGATTAAATTTTTTTTTTTAAATGAAAAGGCGGAAAATTATAATTATATAGATTTACCTATATATGTATATATATATATATATTTTATTATTTAATTTTGCTAAAAGACCTGCTTTATATTCTAATCAGGAAGCGAGTTGAGTTTTAAATAAGGTTTATGTATTTAATTAATTAAGTGTTTTGATATTTAACCCTTTAACTATTCAAAATTTAATTTATCTCTGAATGTATAGGAGCCCATGTACCATGTATAGGAGCTCATGTAGAGTGCTTTATATAAGAGCACTTAAATTAGAATATTAGAAAATAGGTATAGAGTGTAAGCATGGCAACATAATTTTAAGTATATTGATCACATAAAGGCATAAAATTCAATAAAAGGTATCGTTTAATATCCTGATAATCTGATATATCAGAAGGAAGCCTCCTTTTCTTTACTAAAGGTTTAGATTTAGGCGAATGAAACAATATTTAGTCTAATGAATAAGTAGGATTTATAATTAAAAAAAAAATAATTTAAAATAATTTTTAGAAAGTTTTCCAGAGTAGTTTGCCTACATTTAAAATTACTTCTTAAAGCAAGCTCCGAAATAATTTTTCAAAAATTGTTAACTCTTAGTTTCTTAAATATTCTTTTTTCATTTTAAAATTAAATATTTCCAGAACTTAGAACTATGGTGTGAAGTCACTAACGTAGGGCTAAGAGTCGTTAGGATTTATTGAATTGAAATAAAGAATACCTCCCTTTAAACTATCAACGCATACTAGCGGCACTTCAAATGGTCAATTATAAACTTTATAAAAATTCTTGAAGATATTTTAAATCGGATTCGAAACATCTACTATTCTACCTCCCGATAGAAATGATCAATTTTATAATACGCTCCATCGAAAGATCCAGTTTTTAATTTTTTAAAAGAGTTCCTCTTAAGGTACATTTCCAACATATTTTCGAAGTTAAAATTCTCCTAAAAATCCTATTTTTCCGGGATGGCACTCAAATGCACTTGCACCTTAATCGAAACCTAAATAACTTGTATAAATCATTTTTCTGAGCTTAGGACACCACGCGCAAAAGTAGTGAGTAAGAGAACAGAGTTAAGAACATCTTAAGTAATCTAAATTGATAAGTTTAAATATTCGTCTTGCATTTTACTTATTAGATTCATTTTTCTCAAAGTCTCTTATCCCAATTTTTTTATTTCATCAATTTATTAATTTAAATCCAATTACCATTAATAGATTAACACATTTTGAATACAACCAACAATTGCATTTGATTAATATGAGAACAAAATTAAATTACCAACAAAATAACAACAAATTAATCTATTAAAGGCAATATTCTTTAAATTTAAAAGAATGCCGGAACTTTTCATAAAATATATATATAAAGATGTTTGTTCATTTAAGTTATCATTCTCTCTAATTTTTACAGAATCTTTTTCATATTAAGAATACATTTTCCATTAATTTATTCATTCACAGTTTCACATCATCAGCGATACTCAGATATACTTTTAATAAAAGTTAATCCTTGAAAAATCATTTATATTTATTAATATTATCTATATATATATAAATATATATATACCTACATACCTATATATAAAAATAAATTAATGTCGGAGTATCAATCATTATAAATGCAATTTATGCGTAGGTATTTCAGCTTTTTTTTTAAATATACAACCAATTATATAGATATACATAATAATTTATTATGTAAAGAAACTTATATATATATATATATCTTAAAAAATTTGTATATACAAAAATATTCTTAAAATATATATCTTCAGATACAGTACAACCATGCCATGATGTATATATACAAAAAATTAAGCTGCGGAAATGTGTCATCATCATTATCTTTATATTTGTTTATTCTTCTTATATACATATATATATATATATAATATGTATATTAGACTTATTTCAAAGTTTTTTTTCATATTTAATATTTTTATTTACTTAGTTTTAAAAAAAATTTTTTCATAATTCCAACAAGCCCTGAATAGCACAATTTTTTTTTTAAAATGATGATAACTCTGAATAAAAAGTAACAAAAAAACACAAAAAAAAATCGCTCACGTTAAAACGATCCATCATTTTGAAAAAAAAAAAAAAAAAAATGAACCCTAGAAGACAACGACAAGTACAAATTACCCGAGGAGACGATGCGTCGTCACAAATCATAAAAAAAATAATATAGAAAAAATAAATAATAAATAAAACAAAATGAATTCTCAGTAAATTAAAGAGAACCCATCATCATATATAATAAAATAAAACTATGTACACAAATTTGTGTATTTTTTGAATTGTGTGTCTCCATTAGTATATAATTTGTGTTTTATATTATTTTTAAACTCATAAAATGATTTGTATATATGCGGAGTTATTGTGAATGGATCATTGTGATTTTGGAAGGAAGTTATTTAGGAGTATTTATAGAAATTAGGCTAGAAATTTTATCTTGGCAGTTATGAAATTTATGATCTTACATATATAGATATTTTGAAGTTTTTTTTAAATACTTGCTATTAAAAATACTTGAACAGCTGGGTGGCACAGTGGTTGAGTGCCGACCTTTCATGCGGAAGGGCCCGGGTTCGAATTCTAGTAAAAGTGAAAAAAACTTTTCTGGTTTTCGACTCGACTCAGCTACCATTCGCCATTGGGTTCAAATTAATGGCATAATCAATAATTAATAGTTATAAATCTTTAATTAAAAATACTTTAAAATAAAAATATAAATAAATGCAAAATATAAACAAATAATTTAATTAAATAATATAACTCGCAGATATAGAATACCATATAAGTAAAATATAAAATATTACAATATAAACAAAAAATAGAATTGTAAATATTGAAAATCTAAGACGTTTCTACATGTTATAAGGCCTAGTACTATCTCATGTTTAAATTGTATGTGGAATTCAATAAGACCAGTTCTAATAACACGAATATAATATGAACCCCTGTTCCAACATGTACCTATGGTATAGACAGGCTTATTAGCCTAACAGTTGAACAGTTAGCGCTTAAAAAAAAAAAAAAAAAAAAACTCCCACTGCCCGTCTATCACTAATTTATTACCTATAACTGTCATATTTGCACTTATATAAGTATTCCTAAATATGACAGGGAAAGAACATTCAATGAGTACAGTTAAGCCTGCTACAACGCGGCACTTCTTGAACGCGGTTTGGCTACAACGCGGTTTGCAAAATGAGGAACGCGGTACTCTTACTTCCTCTTACTACGCGATTTTTTGATGACAAATGAAATACATATTATCGATTGAAGACTATATCTTTCCGATGTAGAAAATAAAAGAATCAGTAAAAAGTGTCGACAAAGTTTTAAATTTTGGAAGAATACATTTTAAAGAACGATCCTTTAAGAAATAGAGTAGAAATATTTGGAAGAAATCTTCAAAAAAGCATATTTCCCTTTTAAGAAACTTATAAAGATTTACGATACAAGATTCGATGAAAGATGCATACAGACTTCGATGAAAGATTTTTCAAAACAAGTAATTATCGAAAGAGTATTCCAATCTGATAGTGGATAGCTTCGATTTTCAATTAACACAAATTATGTTGTTATGATTCATTAAATAAATACAAAAATATATTTAGTTTATACCATATAAGAACCAATTTTGCGGTGTGGAACTAAACTCTGATTTTTTTATGGAGCTAATGTCTCCTACAACGCGATTTCTTACAATGCGGCATTTTTTAGGAACCTATCTACTGCGTTGTGGGAGGGTTTGAAATAAATGAAATTACTAGGTGTAGCCTATTTTTCATTCCTCTCCGGCGAATTTTTGAAAAGACTGGAATATCCTTGATAGATAATTTTTAGGTGTATACAATGAGTATATGGCGTGCTGATCTCATACTCAAATGAAATAAAGTATACATAATCAGAATAAAAGTTAAATGTGCTTTTGTTTGATTAACAACTTGATTCAATATTTCAACTAGTTTCTTCCATATTATTTTAACACGTATATAGAAGTTTTGATAAAACGTATATTCTAAATTAAACTAGAAAAATATCTATTTCTTGTTTTCTTGAGCGATATTATCCCAATTGAAGAATCTCATGAGTCGAATACGAGAAAAGTTTTTTCACTTTCACTGGGACACGAACTAGAGCCTTTTGGATGAAAGGTTGACACTCTTACTACTGTATCACCCAGCCGTTTTACTTAAAAAAAAGGCTCCTAAGGCCGCAAAGTTTTTAAATTCATAGTTGTGATTTTAAGATCTTAAGATCATTTAAAAGAAATTTTTTATCATATTTAATAGAGTTGAACGTTGAACTTTATTTTGACATGTGGGAAAAGTTATGTTAGATACATAAAAATTTGACACCGTTTTTTAAATTTTACTCATCCATTTTTTAACACTTCATCCAATCGTAGTTCAATCCTCTGAAAAAATATTATATAATTTCCCCTCTAATAGTCAATAGTCTAAAAATCAAAATACTAAGCACTACTATCCAGAAATAAGCATCGGATATACTTGTACTAAGTCGAATAAAATAAAAGCAAAAAGAAACAAAAAACGTTTCTTTTTTTTAAAAATGGAGCTTAAGTCGCGTTGATAGCCGCCATTTCGTTGTTAATAATTTTTTATATTTTTTTTTTTACATTCGCATCTCATTATTTTATGTTGTTCTTGTTTTTTTTTTTTAATAAAACGAATGGCGATTTTGAAGTGTATATAAATATATATATATATCTACATATATTATTTAGACTAATATACATACATAAATGTATATGAAGACTTTAAAAATTATATTATATATGGTATTAAAACCATCATTCATCGTTCACTGGTTTCGTTCGTTTTACACATAATATACCTACCATATAAGTATAGATATATATATATATATATGGACTTAATATACTATTAATATGCGCACATATGCATATATACACATATTTTAAACTAAATACTATATATATATACTTAAGTACTATACTAATTTACAAAAATCGTTGGCTATACGCTTAACTATTAAATTTGGTTGAATTTTATATGTGTACACTCTAATATGGAATAAATTTAATTATGGGATCCCAATGTATATATATATATATATACATATATATGCGAGCAGCATCAAATTCATCATATTTTATTACATATTTATGTACACAACCATACCCATATTACAATATACTTCAACAAAACGTTAAAGTTGATGAGCGACGATATGCGATGCGATGCGATTGCAAAAAACAAAGCGAAAAATATAAAAAAATTTTTACGATATAAAAGATACAAATTTGTGCTAAGTATGAATTTTTTTTTTTTGATTTTTATTTTTATTTTTATTTTATATTTCCAATTTAGTTTCTCAACCAATTTATTCTGCTTGAGGGAATCAGAAAGAAATAAAAAAAAACAACAACAACATAAACTAAATAAAAACCATATATAAAGAAAGAGAAAGAGAAACAACATACAAAATATAGTGTGTACATATATGAATGTCTTTTTTTTTATCATTTGTTCCATTCTATGTTTGATGGGCTTTAACAATTTTGTTATTGTTTTTTTTTTTAAATAAAGTGCAAATCTTTGTTAAGTATATATAGGTACTTATTATATTATATATATATATATATATACATATGTATATATATATGAAACGAATCAATGAAGTCGTATGAGGTTACAACAATATGAATCCAAAGTTAAAATAATAAAAAAAAGAGTTGAAGAAAGAAAAAAAAAAAATGGAAAATGTATCGATCGCGACCGCGACCACTATTGACCATCACGGTCAGGCAGGTCCCTTTTAAAACAACTCTCTTGACTATACATGTATATGTAATGATAATAATGTAATATTGGTGATACAAGAGTTGGTACAAGAGTTATAAAATAATAATAACAACAACAAAATAAAAATTCAAATAAAATATGGATGTCCATCTCTACAAACAAAAAAAGGAGGATGGAGAAAGGGAGTTAAAAAATTTGTTGTTGTTGTTGTTCTATCAATTCCTGCGGGACTCAATGAAAGGGTGTTTTATATATGTATGTTAGAAAATGTTATGGTTTAACTTTAAATTGTGAGTTAATATTATTAGAATTCTATATATATTTTTTTTTAATGTCGTTATCTTTCATCCATTGATGGATACAGAGATTGATGAAACAAAGCATATATAAAGAATATATATATATATATACACACATATGCAATATATATAAATATACAATAATAAAAAAGAACAGAAGAAGAATAGTTGAATGACCAATTAAGGCAGCAGTCGAACCAATCGAATTCATTGAAATAATCATAAAAAAAAATTGCATATATATATATATATATCTATTGATACCTTATTTTGCATATATATGTACATATGTGTATGTACACCATATAAGTATCTAGAAAAACATATGAGTGGATATAAATATATATAAATTATAAATGTATCTAAAGATATATATGGATGGGAATAGATTAAAATGGAATTGAATTGAAAATTCTTCTTTTGTTAAGTATGAGTGTTTTTTGTTTTTGTTTTTATTTTATTTTTTTGTTGTTTTTTTTTTGCTCATTTCACTTTGAAAAAAAAATGATTTCAATCCTTTCATTCTTATTGCAAATAGCGGAGCGGCCGGACAAGAGTGCAGAGAGGGAAAGAGATAGAAAAAAAAAATTAAATTAGAATTAAAGAAGAAGGATGGATATTGTTTTTTTTTTGCAATTCGTTTTTTTATTTTAATTTAATTTGCAGTTGTCCTTTTTTTTTCAAGGTTTTTTGCATCTTCATCGCATATTCACCTTATATATATTGGTGGATCTATAGATCTATCTATATAGTTTCAGATAGATTTTGTTAGAATATGAGAAATGATTAAAATGATGAAAGATACTTTTTTGTATTCTAAAATTTGTTTTTGTTTTTATTTAAATCGATTTGATTTAAGTAATTGAAATAATTAACTTTTTTATTTTTTTTTTTTTATTTTGGTGTTTTTAAATTTAGTAGCAGTTTTTATTTTTTAAATAAAATTGGTTTTAATTTTGATGTCATGAATTTATTTAATACTTTATAGGAACTAAGACTTTGTGAAGTTTAAAATAATTCAGGGGTTAAATATTTTGAGAAGAATATTTGAATATTTTGGGGGTTATATACTTTAAGAAAACTGTTTTTTCTTGATGACTTTATGTCATAGAAGGGACAAGGTTGGATTCTTTCATTCACCTTGTTAAATAGATATCTTGTGGGGACTTACACCTGTTCTAAAGAAATAAAACTACTAAAGCCTCCAATCAAGATTTTTCAAACAACGGGGCAACAGATACTCAGCCCTATACAGTTGACGCAGCACAACTTACGGAAATAAGTTTGTCAAGGGCTAATGGACATATGGATCCATATCCCATCAAATGTGTTCCCTTTAAGTTGATAATGCATATTTATACGATTTGGAAAAAGTTTAAGAAGAATATTAACATCCGTCTTCTAAATATCTTATTCAATTTTCCTTAATGCCCATAATTCCAGAATCCTATAATTTCCAAACCCGATTTCAAAAATTCCTTTGACATCTCTATCCTCGAAGTTGTACATTTCTATCACGAATCCCATCCCAAAATTTGGCTCAAAAAAGATTTCTGGTTTTGGTACTTTTAAGTCGTAGATTACTTTTAGAAACTGTGCACAGCTCCATGTCCCTCATAAAAAAAAGAATAGTGATTGGTGAGCATAGAGATAACCAGCGCATCAGCTGTTCAAGCATTCACCGTATAATTTCATAATATTTACATTTTAATATATATAGATAATCCCATACAATAGTTAAAATTAAGTTAGTTAAGCAACTCAATCTTTGGACTCAATAGGATTATAGAATTAATTAAAAGACATGATCTTAAGATTGATATAATTTTTTTAATTATAACAAGAAATAAATTTAAAATGCTTAAGTCCGCGGAGACGTCTGAGTTTTACCATCTGAATATTTAAATAATATTTGAACATCCAACCGAACATTTAAAATACTTTTTCATTATTTCATTATGCAGGACTCCGTGCTTAATTTAGAGTATTGTAAAATAATTTTACTAACCTACTTTACTCAAAACCCTCAGACCTCAGACTTGGGGGCAGTTTATTTAAAAAACATTTAAAGGATATCAATAATATTATAAACTTTTCGCAACTAAATATCTGGTCTACTGGGCTAATATTCAAGACCTTAGAGTAGTTTTCAATATTAAAGTAATTTCAATCCCTTAAAAGTACATCCTTGCTTTATATACTCGTATACTACATTTACACCTACAGCTAGTCCTCTATATTAAAATAATTAAAATAATTTCCATTCATTAAACATTTTAATTTTTTTTTAATGAATTTTTCTGAACCAAATTTACCACAAATAAATTACAACCCCATTGCGTATTAATTAGAAACTAATTATTGTTACAATTTACTATATAAAATTATATTATATTTAACATATAGTAAATTAAAACTTTATTACTACCACTTTTTACAATTTTCGCGTCAAATTTTGGAAAATGTTATTAGGAATGAAAAAAAAAAAAGAAAATGGGAAAATTGAAAATCGCTGAAATTGTAAATTTTATAAAATTAAAATGCCACAACAATTTAAATTAAAATCAAATAAATACAATTATTTCTGTTCAATATACTAAATGACATTAGATGTCGCAGTTGTATATATATATGTATCTATATATTATTATGAAGTGCTATTATTCCCTTCTAAATTACAAATTACCACCATACAAAAATAAATAAAAAAATAAAAATTAAATTAATTTCAATTAAATATAAAAAAAACAAATATAAAAATTTAGAAAATTACTGTCAAATTTGCTTATTCCTTTTTAAATCTGTTTAAATATTATTATCACATCCGTTATTTATTATGCTACTATAGTAACCAGCAATTTAGTTGGTGCTTTTTGTTTTCTAAGTGTCAGCGTTTTTTTATTTATTATTTAGTTTTGGTTTTTCTTTCTTTTTTGTTTTGTATCAATTTGTTTTAATAGACGACATTTTCAAATATCTGAAAAATAAATGTCTGTCCTGAAATTTTATTTTGGTATAGGTACCAATTATTCCAATTAATTGGTTAAAGTACTTTTCTTTTAATTCAATTATACAACTCTTAATAGATAGTTATTTAAAATAACAAGGCCTTTAATTCATTTTGGGCTATGGCTATAAATTTTGATAAGCCATGAATTGCTAGAAATTTACTAAATAATTGATAGTAACACTTTTCCTTTAATAGAATTATTCAAATCTAACTAGATAGTTTTTTTAACATTTCAAGGGCCTTTGAAATATTTTTGGCTATGGCTGTCAATTTTTGATAAGCCATG